>JADWQK010000863.1:0-509757 GCA_017933935.1 Sesamia nonagrioides | reverse complement strand
AGGTAGGTCCAACTTCGAGAAAGAGGTGTCTCGGCGAATCCAGCTCGGTTGGGCAGCGTTCGGGAAGCTACGCTACATCTTCTCGTCGTCCAAGATACCACAGTGTCTCAAGACTAAAGTCTTTGACCAGTGTGTGTTGCCAGTGATGACTTACGGAACTGAAACGTGGTCGCTCACAATGGGCCTCATACGAAGGCTCAGAGTCACACAAAGGGCAATGGAAAGAGCTATGCTAGGAGTTTCTCTGCGTGATCGAATCAGAAATGAGGAGATCCGCAGAAGAACCAAAGTCACCGACATAGCTCTGCGAGTCGCTAAACTTAAGTGGCAGTGGGCAGGGCACATTGCTCGTAGAACCGATGGCCGATGGGGCAGCAAGGTTCTGGAGTGACGGCCACGTACTGGAAGACGCAGCGTAGGGAGACCCCCAACAAGGTGGACCGATGACCTGGTGAAGGTCGCGGGAAGCCGATGGATGCGGGCAGCACAAGACCGGTCATCGTGGAAAGCCTTGGGGGAGGCCTTTGTCCAGCAGTGGACATCTATAGGCTGAGGAAGAAGAAATCTGTTTCGAGAAAAACAAAGGTTTAATATCGTATTATAATAATTATAATTACATTGAATAGTGTGAGTGCCTTAAATGTACCAAAATCAGATAAAGACAGATTTTTTGCCGACCTAAATAAAACTATTCCTATTCATCTACTTCACAAAACCTACAACTATATCGTCCATGAACTAAATCCCTATGTTAACTAAAAAGGGATCAAACGAAAAGGTCGAGGCAACTTATTTAATCTTCGTAAATAGAGCACAGTAAAAGCTCTACTTTAATACCTACAACTAGTTGATAAACAACTCAACTAATGATATTTACCGACTAGTTCTAATCGGCCGCCAATAATCGAGTGTAATGCACATACGATTTAAGGCTCTTACTGCGTGTTCCTTGGTACGTCTGGGCACGGTTTGCCATCGCCAGGCCATTAGTTTGCGAGGATGTTTGCACTGCGCCCTCTAATGGGTTCGGTGTACTTGCAATATATAGCCTGGACGGCTTTTATTGCACCCCAAGATTATTTAAACGGCCGCAGGGAGAGCCTCATAATTTGTGAGCTCTTCTGCCGAATTCGGTCGGCCGTAACGAGATGTTGCACTGTTATTTTAAGGCTTGATCTATATTCTGTTTGTTTTTTCTCTCAGATTAGTATATTGTCGGCTTGGGAATTGTTTAGAGTTTAATTTATATCGATTTAAAGTGTCTCATTCATATTAGTGCTTTAGAAAAACTTAAAAATATTATAATCATAACTTTTATATAAAGATGAAAAACCCGACGCTTCCACTTTAAAAACTATTAAGATAATAAGATATTTCCATCGTTACGGTCTCTCCCGACACTAAAGCGACATGACAGTATAAAAATATCTCATATTAACGCAAACTTTCCCTATTTAGCACAGCCCCGGGGCGAGTTGTGAACTCTTGCCATTTACCCGCGCGTGTATTACCATTTGCAAGACTATACTCCGAAAGATGGCGGAAGTTTTATTTAAACGTCACTGGTATACGTGCATCGTCCTCGGTGAGGTTAGCTTCTTCTATGATCTGAGATGTGTTAAAATCATATAGGTATGATTACATAATGGAATGAAACTGGTAACTACGAAGCAATTTATTTTGTCTATTTGATTCCTCGTGTTCCGGCATGATGTCTGGTGAAGCCGTACGGAGGACGAGTCTGAGTAGTTGTGTTGCGATGTGTGCCCGGTACGATGCGCCAAATGTTGTTGTGTCGAGAGTTTGGTCGTCGAGGGTCTCCAGATCAATCTTCCTCTGGCGTAACATTTTGGCCGTGTTGTTGGGTTTAACATTGCATCATTTCGCTCAACTAACGTCTTCCTTCCTATTCACTCAGTTTTATGGAGTGAATAGGCTCATAAACCAGCGCGCTTTACCATCAACGTATGCATCACTGCTTACCATCAGTTGGCATTGCGGTCAAGCACTAGTTTATAATTACAAAAATTAAAATCAATGTTATAGACCAACCGGTTCTATGCCTGCGTGGTGGTTGACACCCGACTGCTTGTCGCCGAAAGGAGGCCTATCCCATAACAATAGGAACATTAGGCTGATTAAGAATGTATTCGAAAAAGAGGTCAATCGTCGAATCCAACTCGGCTGGGCTGCTTTCCGGAAGCTACGTAAAATCTTCTCGTCCGAAATACCGCAGTGTCTCAAGCAAAAGTCTTCGACCAGTGTGTGTTCCCAGTGATGACTTATGGAATTGAGACGTGGTCGCTAACAATGGGCCTTATAACAAGGCTCAAAGTCACTCAAAGGGCAATGGAGAGGGCTATGCTTGGGGTTTCACTGCGCGATCGAATCAGGAATGAGGAGATCCGCAGAAAAACGAGAGTAACCGACGTAGCCCGAAGAATTGCAACACTAAAGTGGCAGTGGACTGGACACATTGCCCGTAGGACCGATGTCCGATGGGGCCGAAGGGTTCTCGAGTGGCGACCACGCACAGCGTGGGTAGGCCCCCGACAAGGTGGACCGACGACTTGGTGAAGGTCGCGGGAAACCGCTGGATGCGGGAGGCCCAAGACCCGTCGTCGTGGAGAACCTTGGGGGAGGCTTATGTCCAGCAGTGGACGTCTTTCGGCTGAAATGATGATGATGAATGTATTAATTTTATTTCGTTTTGTCTAATGGCTTTAACAAATGTTGCATATTGTATTAACACAGGTACATTTCTCATGTATTTTATCATATAAGCTACATATAAGCTAATGGTTTCGTCTTGTCCTGCGCATCTCAATCTGTCATTCATAAACGGACAGCCATATTTATTTGAAGTCGTAAAAATATTATATAGAACGTCGAAACGTTCTGCTAAACATATAAATAAAAATGCTATTTCCTTCATAAAACCTTCAAATCTTTTATATGAAAACTTCAATGTAAATCCTAGTTCTATAAAACGATTGCCTATAACGTATTTCTTAACACTTCCATTCTCTGCTTTAGTAGTTCTTATCCAACATTTTACTAGAATTTCAGCGCTCGGCTCGGGTGTTGGAATAACTTTTGAAGGAATACAAGGAAAGTCAATTATGGGAAGACGAGGCTGCCATGCTCCTTCGGAAGACACAAACAAGCCACTTGCGACTTACCATCTATTGGATAAATCCTACTTTAGCAAATTCGCAGAAAACTTTTAAGCCAACATTTTACGCCCTTTTCGTAAAAACAGAATCCTTTAAGTTATTAGCTAAGTACTAAACTGGAGATTTACGAAAGAGTATAATTCTTGTTCATACCTGTAAAGTTAAACGAAAATATTTTTAGATGAAAACTTGGATAAATACTCTATTGAGCACTTAGCTAAGTTATACATGATGCCGCTAAAAGCTAAAATATCATAATATTGATTTTTTATAAAAACATAACCCTCCTGGCAGTCGGATAAAAAAAGGTTATATGATGAATTATATACTTTGCTTCTCGAGATTCAATTTCGATTAAAAACAATCCCCTATCGAGAACTGCATCGGGGCTAATCTTTCTCTGCCAGTTAAAAGTAACGTTAGAACCAGATAGTTAACCCTACAATACCCGCGGTGGACACGTTCTTTTCCCATCTCGTCCCGCTACCCGATAAAATAAATTGACCGCCGATTTAAAGATCAACTTAATTACTTTTCCATTAAATTCAATTGGCAAGTCTGTGCATTCGAATCCGTTCATTGCTCTCTGACTATTCTGCTCAGAATACTATTCTGCTCAGAATACTATTCTGGGCAGAATTCAATTCTGGTCCATTGAAGCTTGTCATTAATGCAATTAATAATGACAAGCTTCAATGCTGGTAAACTGTGTTCGTTCCAATTTTATGCTCTGTTACTCTTTGTGGTCGTCGTAGAGTATTATCGTGTTCAATTTAATGACGATACAGAATTTAGTGCCACTCAATCACTGCAGTAAGTTTATCTTTTCAATATGAATAATGAATGATATAAATAAATCACAATAGAAGGCTGGATGTTCGAATTCATGCTAGAGTTCAGTAACAGGCTCTAATTATTATAATTGATACATTATTATGAAATTCCATTGTCATTATTGAACATTGTTTCCGTTCGTTCTGTTGCTATAAAATGATATGCTACATTCAAGCTTACACAACTAAGCCAATGACTTGTAATTTACATCATTACGACTTTTGAAGATATCTATATCTTTTTCTGATACAACGTTCTAATTTGCTGATAAACAGTAGATCATCATGAAGAGTTTTCTTCAGACTTAAAAGTATTTAACTCCAATCACACATTTAACTCTAATCAAAACGGCGAAATACCAGTAGACACAAAGCATACCAAACGCCAAACACGGTAAGTTTAAAAAAAACCCTAGATGTAGAAAAAAGAACCTACCACAGCAGAAAAACAAAAGACGAGAAGGCAAAACAAAAGAAGGAAGGTAAAATCAAAACCTGACGCATATTCTCAGTCACGCGATAAACGAGTGTAACATTTAAAACTCGAAACACGACGGGCAGTCGTTTATCAGTCCCCGATGCATTGCCAGTGCAGAAAAAATCCGAGCTTATTTGCTGTTCTGAAAAGTTAGTGGATTCCAAATTTGAAAAATTTTCCTTCCAACCTGATTTATTTGGACTGTACTAGCTGTCCATGAATTCCGTAAATGGGATCTCAATTTAGAGATTCAGAAAAAAAACTGGTGCAGTTTATATTTTGTCGTCGATTGCAGGTTTTATTGAACGCCACTATACAAACCGTACAGTCGGATACACATTTGATTAACATGAAATAAGACGGTAAAGCAAACGGTGCATGGTCCGGATATTGAACTGAGCTACATTTGCTGTATCTGAAGGATGTTGAAGATTTCCTGCCACGTATGTCGGATTCTAAGAATATCTATCTAGAACCTCACGATGTCAGTTTTCAGAAATTTACTAATATTTGTTCCTCTTTGAGTTGAAAATAACTTCGAGCCAATAAAAAAAATAGATTTGTAGTTCTAACCTCAAAAAATATAGGTACCAATAAAAGAACAAAGTTTTACCAAAAATATAGTGTATAATTTCCAACATTGAAACAAGACGTAAACTATGTTTCACAAGCTAGAAAAGATTGCTCTATTTCGCTTTGAAACAAATTAACGACATTTCGCCAATATAGAAATGCTCACTTATCAACCTGTAATCTCTTCGTTTTTCTAATTCTTCCAAACGAGAAAGCAACAAGCCGAACGCTTTCAAATTAAAAACACACTAGTTCGGTTAGCAGGGGCTTGGAGCCTTTGGTCTATCGCAAATTGGAGCAACACAAGCTTCGGAAAATGTTTGTACTGTCACAGTGCAAACAGCTCACACGGGCGGGATAATAAAAATGTAAATTGGCAAAGCAAAGCGCTCTGGAATAGCACGTTCAATGCACGCCGGAGCCGCACAGTAAATCTATTCATAAATTACCGCAATACCGCTTATCTACACGCAATATATTTGGATGGAAAAGTTTGCAACTTTGCCGTATTAAAATAATTATGCTACGGTTTAGCTTAATTTCGTTTAGATTTTATGAACTATTTTACAATTTTGGTTTAGGTTTTCCTTGATTGTTTTTGGAACGTAGGTAATGAATTTTGTGGTAGTGGTTTTATCATCCTTGTTTTTTAAAAATGATTTTTGGTCTAGCCAATATAACGTCGCAAGACGAGGCTGTGATCACGACGGGTAATGAAACAAAACGTGTCTCAGACAGTCTTTTTGCTAGTCTACGTTTTGACTGGCTTGAGAAATAAAGTTATTTTAGTGCAGCTTTCAAAGTTTCGTACGCAATAGCGGTCAAGAGGTAGTCGGTAAGTCGGTCTCTCCGTCTGACTACAATGTAAGTATCTTTAAGGCTAGAGTAAATAAGCTCTTAATAAACTAGCGCACTTAAGCATTAACGATTTCTTGATTCATCATTGATTGATCATTGATTGCAGTCAAGCACTAGTTTATAATTTAAAAAAAAAACCGACAAGAATTAAACCGAAGACCCCACGCTTAGCAGTTGTACTTGCAACCACGAGACAAAAGAGGCAGTTAGTTAAAAGTGCCCACATTATTACCAACCTAACAAAAAAAACTGCCTATAAAAAAAAACTTTCACCATAAAAAAACGCCGAAGATATCAACTTCACAACATTTTAACCAAGAAAATAAACTAAACAGTTTCATACACGTATGCAGCAAGAAATAAAGCAACCGAACGACGCAACAAAGTTAATCGCGAGGTTCACAATAAAAAGATATTGGAGGAAGTTTCTTCCGCTCAATATTTGTACGGCCAGAAGTTTCGTAACTGAACGGTGTAACCTTGCGAGGGGGTATTTATTTAATAACATGGTGCTTTGACATTATTTAGAATGTTTTCGTTTTTTAAAAGGATATAATGGCGTCTTTTACTAATTTTCTCTTTTAAATCTAAAAACGGCTTTTAGTCCTGACTTGAGACAGAGACTGGTACGGTAAAGGTACATTCCGTGTGGTACCGGCCATAGAATAGTACCGACCCATATCCTCCCGTGGGTGTCGTAAGAGGCGACTAAGTGAATTCACCAGAAAAGCGGGCAGCAGCGCTTCTCCTGTGGAATAACAAATTACTGCGATCCCCAACCCGCCTGCCAAGCGTGGGGAGTATGGCAATGCCTCCTAATGGAATGTAGGCATTGGGGGAGGCTTTAGTCCAGCAGTGGACCTCTATAGGCTGAAAAAAAAAAGATGAAGGTACGGTAAAAAGACGCATACATATAAGTATGGTGATCTTGGTGAGACACATTACCGATGAGTACAAACAATGGATATAGATCTTGTATAGATTTTTTTTAAAAATTGATCAAATCCGAATCACATACGAAGGATCCCTTGTTATAATATAAAACACTACATTTTATAACGCTTTAGTTGAAAACACATAATTTACATAACATTTACAGGTTCAATGATTATAGTAACCCATACTGTTAAATTTTCCAGTGTCTACTTATTACGTTTCTAAATATACATACAGCCCTGTAACAGACAGACAGACAAACAGACGAGCCTACCTAATTAGGGTCCCGTAGGCATTCTTTTGATACGGAGCCCTAAAAAATGCTTGACAATTGTCCAGGTTTATTTAACCATTTTCATTCGATTATTCCAATCAGTTCATATTTATTTATAATGATCTCTGTCTGGTTTGTAATTTTCAACCACAGACAGAATGATGTTCATAATTAATTAATATGTTGGATGGAAACTATGCGAGTTTTTGAAAAGCTTGCAATTCATTACCTGGAAAGTATTTAATTAAAATGAGAATAATGAGAATTCGAGCAATGAGATTGTTGACGATGTACATAATTATTATAAACATCGCAGATAATGGGACAACAATTCGGTAGGTACGCATTGCAGATTGCAGAAACAATACATTAATGGATTTTATTCATTCTTGTATCTGTTATTGTGGTTTCGTGACTATTATTGAAAAATTTACTGTTGGAAATAAATGACTCATTTTTTATTGTGAATCTACAAATGGATGTTTCCATTTAGGAAATTCAGTGCTTTGCGGCACTGAATTTGAAGAAAGGGCCATTCCAAGATCATTCTGTTGAAATAACTAAAATTATAACTAAAATATAATGATGAAAGTTTTCGATTGAATGTGTGTATGTTTGTTACTTCTTCGTTTTCTTCCTTCTTCTCAAACAGCTGGAACATTTTTTATAAAATTTAATATTGATTTAGTTTTTAATCAGGATATTCTTTTCTCTCGATATTCCTACGGGATCGAAAATTTTGCGTATGAAACCGCGAAACGCAGCTAATTTCTGATAATTATTAAATGAGTAGGTATGCACGGCACTGGGCTCGCCACAATAGCGGCAATAAGTCCCATCTTTAAGGAGTAGCTAGAGGGGCGACACGGCGCCCGCACCTTCCAGGAGGCCTCTAGCCGCCGCAGGAGACGCCCTGGTCGGGAGACGACATCAAACTTACATCGCTTACTGTGGGCACGAGTTTACGAGCGGCCAGCTGCTCACTGCTTGCGGACCCGAGTCACCGGCTCGTTTTTTTCCACGCGCTTCTCAAAGTGATGTCAGCACATGTGACGGGTTAGGTACACGAAGATCGATTCCTGCCAGGGTCGCGGGTGAAGGAAGACGGATGGATTTTAGTCAGTAAAAGTTTGACACGCCTTTCCGCTCCACCCAAAGCGGGAGAGGTCATTTGATGATTTCTCATCTGAAAAAAAATAGGATGGACGGCACCACCGAGGCCGGCCCACAAAGAGGTCGCGAGTGTACCTAGCTATATGCATATCGCATGGGACGTGGCAAGGTGGCGCTAGTTTTCTAAAGCCAAAATGACTACCATGTTTGACGTGCAGACAAAATCTTTCCAGAAACCATTTTGGGTGTCTAGGACGATTTGATACAAGCCTTTGCTCGGCAGTGGAGCAGGGAAAGAAGATAGAAAAAATGTATTTTGTATTATTTATTCACTTCGGTCCAACAATAATCGATTAGAAAGGTGTCAGTTGTGTGATTGAAATTGAAATAACGTGTATTTGAATTCTGAACATGAAATAGGCACCATAAGTCGTTTATGAACAACACCTGTTGTCTTTACCATCAAACGGCCTTTGAACACATATACTTATGTAATATGTTCCACTAAACCACATATTAAATAACATTTCATCTTTTTCATATACACAATGTAACAAAAACCCTGTTGTTCCTTTCAGGGACATGTACATTTGTCTACAAACACATCATTACTTAAAATATGGTAACGTAACGGAGGATGGGTCTGAGCAGTTGTGTTGCGATGTGTACCGGGTACGATGTGCATAATGTTGTTGTGTCGGGAGTTTGGTCGTGGAGGGTCTCCAGGTCATCCTCTGGCGCAGCATCGTTGGTCGTGTTGTTGGGTTAAACATTGCATCACCTCGCTCAACTGCCGTCTTCCTTCCTATTCACTCAGTTTTTTGAGTGAATAGGCTTAATAAGCTAGTGCGTTTTACCATCAACGATTGCATCACTGCTTACCATCAGGCGGGAGTGCAGTCAAGCACTAGTTTATAACTAATAAAAAATATATATATATATATATAATTTTATAAAAGTAATAATTTTCTAGCCGAGGGGTCAAACTCAAATAAGTATTAAAATGGACATATTCAAAAAAATATTAAGAATGTCTGATTTTGAAAGTTAAAGAGATTGGCGGGAACGTTCTACTTATATCTAGTTTCTTCATGCAGAATTTCAGAGGTAATAATTAGTTAAAGATTACAAGTATTTATAATTAAATATTTGTTATTGTTGAAAAAGTTTTATAAATGACTTGCTTTATGACGTCCGTATGCCGATTCTTATAAGGTAGGTAGAAGAAACAACAGGGTTTTTGTTACATATTGTATACAGAGTATCCGCAATTGCACATTGAAGTCAAAAACAAGGTGTTCCTAGAAGAGCTTTCATTTCGTAACGACGTCTACCTACCCCATTACATGAAGGAGCAAATAATTTTAGACTAAGTGACATTACTAAACCGTAGATTCGTAAGCCTTCCTCTCACTTATCACAAGAAGCTACTAATATTTTAAAGGTAACAAAGGAGTGTATATGTTGGCAGTAGAAGTTATTATTAAGTGACTGGTACTTTATGAATATTAATAATATATTGTTTTTAATCCTTCTGTGTCGTAACGCAGTATGTACCAGTCAAACGAAGCTGTTCAGGACTACTCATACCACAACTAATTTAATTAGTTGATCTTGAGTCAGAAGGCAATACCATATTTCTAACTTTTTGAACGAAATCTCAAAAAAGCGAAACATGTGAAAGTGTTCGCAGTTATGTTGTAAAAAAGTTCTGAATCTTGAGTTTCCACTGGACCAGAAATAATTTAATAACATTATAGATGGTTTCTTTTTTATATTTGATATTTTTCCGCAGTATAACCAACAATATCTGAAATAATTATTTAATGAAAATAACCTACAGAATTATAATCATTTAACAAGTCTAAAGTGTTTCTGATACTCCAAAACCATATAATTCCTAGAAATTATATTCTACTAACTTTCCGCCCGCGGCTTCGCCCGCGTGGAGTTCGGTTATATCGCGTTTTTTAGATTTCCCTCGGGAACATCAAATTTTTCCGAGATAAAAGGTAGCCTATGTTCTTTCTCAGGGTCTAAAGATTGTCTGTGCCAAATTTCATCAAAATCGGTTGAGAGGTTTAAGTGGGAAAGCGTAACAGACAGACAGACAGACAGACAGACAGAGCTACTTTCGCATTTATAATATTAGTATGGATTGAACTAGAGCACTTGTTAAAAGAATGCCGTCGTTGTTTAGCCTCTAAATTAAAACTAGACCCACTTCAGGCTTCCCATTTTGTCGAAAGAATCGCAAACCTTTTGCAATATCGCTGGATGGTTAAAAGCTTGCTTTGACGTAGCATTTGCTCGGAACACAGCGTTTTAGGAACTTCATCCTCCGAACTGAGGAACTATGTTCATAAATGCAATATCGATTAAATTGCCATACTTGGATTCGGATAAGCAAAATTTTGGAACAAAAATGTGCTCTATTGTTTGCTTTGCTGAGTGTGTAAGTCGGTGATAACATTTTGACCTGAGCTGACCATGGTGGCCAATCTGAAAGAATACTGGGAGTGTATGTGTGTGTTATAGTGAACTATAATATGCGCAGACTCAGGTGAACTTTCTTTCTTCATTGTCATAATCCGACAGGATGGCAATCCGAAGGCAGTGGGTGCTTTGTATAAACTGCTGCCCAATCTCGGAGGACCTCGGGGAGGAAATTCGCCGCCTCTACGTGGTTGTCGTGCGATAGATGGTTCTTTACGGGTTGCCTTTCTGGTCAAGTAGACTGTCAAGCCTTCGAGGCTGCAGGACTGAAATCAACAGACTGCAGCGGAAAATGGCCATTCGTATCGCACGAGGATACCGAACGATATCATTTGGGGCGGCAACTCTCTTGGCGGATATGGACGCGAAGGTCTACAACCAGATCTGTAACATCCGCCAAAGCGGGAATAGTGTGCCAGGAACTGCACTCGCAGGACTGAGGCGACAGGAACGGCAACTCGCGCTCGAAAGGTGGCGCGAGCGGTTACAGCTGCCGTAATATTCGCGCAAGCGTGTTGTTGAAGCCGTTCTGCCGTAATTCTAAGTCTGGCTATAAAGAGGGGAGCGCATCTCCTTCAGGCTCACACAGGTACTCACTGAACACAGTTGCATCGGTGAGTACCTAAACAGAAGGCGAGAGAACACGGCAAAGCCACCATTGCGGAGGCAGCCTGGATTCTGCACAACAAACGATCGAGGAGTGCCCTGCATGGGACTCCGAGCGGCGGGTCCTGATTGCTAGGATCGGGCGAGACCTGTCTCTGCCGGCAGTAGTAAGGGCTATGCTGGCAAAGACAGAGAATTGGACAGAAGAAGCTTTCTTCTGTGAGACCGTGATGGCCCGGCGGGTCCTGATTGCTAGGATCGGGCGAGACCTGTCTCTGCCGGCAGTAGTAAGGGCTATGCTGGCAAAGACAGAGAATTGGACAGAAGAAGCTTTCTTCTGTGAGACCGTGATGGCTCGGCGGGTCCTGATTGCTAGGATCGGGCGAGACCTGTCTCTGCCGGCAGTAGTAAGGGCTATGCTGGCAAAGACAGAGAATTGGACAGAAGAAGCTTTCTTCTGTGAGACCGTGATGGCCAAGAAGGAAGCCGCCAACCTGGATCGAAAGAGGGCTGATCCTGCTCGGAGAAGGAGGCGTCGGGGAGGCAACCGCCTTGGCGCTTAATACACTGAAACCCGCCTACTTATTGAGGTAGGTGGACCTTTAGGGTCGCGGGCACACAAAGCGGGGACTCTGCCTACCCACTAAGTAACCCCAGGGAAGACGGTGGCATAGTGGTTACGTGCTGCCATGCATAGGACGTTTAGGAGAGGCCCTCTTAGAGTCTTCCCTGGGTTGTACCTTGCAGAGGTTACGCAGGGAGGGTTCCGGAATTGATCTTTTAAGAGGAACCGAGACCACCCCAAGGCGCAGATGGTGATCACCGGGGTGATTTTAGTGAGGTAAAAATCCCACACTACCCGACCTCATTCCTCGGGGGTCGGGTACTTTTTGAAGGTTTCCCCCCGAAAACAAAAAAAAAGGATGGCAATCCGACACAACCGGAGAGAGTTTTGGTGCAGTATTACGCTTTAAAGTGCTTTTCGAGGCTCGGGCCCCCGTTGGTTGTATGCATATCACCAACATCCAAATTAGGGGTGGTGTTAGATTTTCTACCAGAAAAAACAGATCTGGTGGAAAATCATCGATAGATAAATTATTAACAATGCTATACAACATTGTGAAATGTCAATAGCAGCTTATTTATAATACGATTCAGTTAAAAATTAATAGCTATTTCTGATAGCATTAGTACAAGTACAAAAACGAGGCGTAGGTGGCTGCAAAATTGGAAAAATCAGGTTTATATTAAAAATGATACAACCACTCTTATAAACCTACGTACAATCGCATTCCGTTAAAGTAAATATTCGTCATAATATGTCTAAATGTAGACATTTAGACATATTATGACGAATATTTACTAATAGGCCAGACAAAAACGTGAAATTATAATTTTCAATTTCTTAAATCTTTTTGAGGTCAGACGTTAGTGACTACAAAAGCAAAAAATGTCCACCCACATTCCTGCTTGCTATGGTAAAAAATGATTCTGGATAGGAATTAATTAGTTAGATATTAGGAAATTTTGTACCTTGGAGGAGGTCTTCAAGCTACCGCGAGGAATCAATTAAACCACGATTCATTAGGTATGTTATGCAACAGTTATTCGTAGAACTCGTTCAGCACATTTTACATATTTTTCATAAAAGGCAATAAAGCATAACAATGTCTTATTAGATATATCTGACCCCAGAAATACATCGCCAGAAACAGATCTTGGCAAAATTGTTGACATCGGTGTCATTGCTATAGAGAAAAATAGAATATATAGTCTCATATTTCATGCCAATAACTTCTGACTGACTCGTGAACGTTGCGTGTAAACACCAAATAAACTATAGGTAGTCTATACAATATTAGTTATCTATTTCTGATATAAAATTGAATGATATGAATTAACAATATAACATTTAACAATATAAATGCAACAATATAATACAACACAACACAATACAACACAACACAATACTGTAACCTCTTAATTCTCTTTTTCACAAACTAAACTAAAATAAGTTCAATGCATCTTTTTCTTTATATTTAATTAAGAAAAGGACAGAACATAATATGTTTTTTTTTTTTTTTTTAATAGTTATAAACTAGTGCTTGACTGCAATCCCGCCTGATGGTAAGCAGTGATGCAATCGTTGATGAGCACACTAGCTTATTAAGCCTATTCACTCAAAAAAACTGAGTGAATAGGAAGGAAGACGGCAGTTGAGCGAGGTGATGCAATGTTTAACCCAACAACACGACCAACGATGCTGCGCCAGAGGATGATCTGGAGAGCCTTCACGACCAAACTCCCGACACAACAACATTAGGCACATCGTACCCGGCACACATCGCAACACAACTGCTCAGACCCGTTCTCCGTACGTTGTTACTTTAGACCTGTCAAATTAGTCCGCGCTTGACGTAAATTGATGTATTTTTGGTCGCCATGTTTATAATCGCGTCTAAACTGTCTAAGGAATATCTTAATATAACAGGATCAAAGCGCCAATATCAGCTTAAATTGAATTTATATATTTTCAGTTAGGAAATAATCATATTTCTCAATTTAGATAGGTGGAGGCATTTTGAAAAATTTAAATTTTTGTAACCTTCGCTGGCATCTAACAAACCCTCTATTAGCGGACAAAATAATATTGAGATACACCATCTATAAAAAATACATTCACTCTTATATAAATCAACACACAAACTCATCTCATCGAATAAATTTTGGTTGCAAACTAACCTAGTCTCAGCAGCTTATCAAAATAATATTAAAACAAAAGCATAATTTGGAAAACGCTTAGGTGTTTTACCGTTCCGAGTACGCTCGTTAAAATAATTGCTCAAAAATAACCGTTTTATATTATATTCCCAAATTAATTTTTGTTTACGTACCTTGACGAATTGTGAGGCTTTAATAGGATTAGGCAGACTGAAATTAATTAATCAATTTGCATTGATGTGACTTTTTTAATTCATGAACCATATTTTTAGCTCGTTCGTTTGCCCTGTTACAGGTTGTTTAAATATTGTGACTTTAGGTTGCTTTGCAATCAACGTTGTTTGTGCTTTTTTATATCGGATTGACTCTCGTTTGACCTCTAAATATTACCAAGCCATTTATTTTCTCACTGTGAGGCAAAAGCTTGTTCTCATACAAAGGAGGTATAATATATGCATTAATCACCACGTTTGTTTAAGGCGGATTGGCAAATTCAGACTTATAATAATTAAACTACGGAACATTGAGGAAAATATTGCGAGGAGAGTTTTGAGTAGAAATATCAGTGGCTATAAGAGTAGAAGACCACAGAAAGGATGAATGGTATATGTGAATCATGTTAGGGCTAAGAAGGGAGTGACTACAGAGTTGACGTCTAATATAGAAGTATGGAAGACAAAAACTTTTTTCTGGTGTTTTTTGGTGTCTAGAGATTTTTGTTGTTTAGCTCGCCACCGACTTCTAGGGCCATGATAAAAGTAAAATTATTTTTTTCCTTTTAAGTGTTTTTTTGAAGTCGGTTTCTATTTTTTTTTAAAGTTTTTATTTTATGCTTTTGAGTGTCTTAGTCGAAATCCGAAATTTACTTTTTTTTACCTCATAACAACAGTGGCAGCCATAACCCATGTTAGAATAAGTTCTCATGAATACGAAAACCGATCCCTATCTCAAAAATTACTAAACCGATTTTGATGAAACTTACAATATTCTCTAAATTGAACAATACCAAGTACAACAAAGAATTACTTAAATTGGACTTGTAGTTCCGGAAATATGCGCGCACAAACATAAAAACGTAGATACACTTGAAATTTCGCTTACTTCTCTTGAATTCGGAAAACTCTTTCTTTTGAATTCGGTTAAAAAAGATATACCATATATTTTTGCCGGTGCCAAATAAATTGTGATTAGAACAGGAGAATGATAAACTAAACTTATCGGTGGTAGGCCATAACATCGACTACCGGCAGAAGTTATCACTCACCAGACAATTTCTTGCCGCCAAGCGATTCGTCGTGTTCCGGCACTGGAATACGTGCATCGTCCTTGGTGAGGTTAGCTTCTTCTATGATCTTAGATGTGTAAAAATCATATAGATATGATTACATAATGGAATGAAATTGGTAACTAAGACGCAATTTATTTTGTCTTGCCGCCAAAATATTCGTCGGAAAGGCGGGTCTGAGCAGTTGTGTTGCGATGTGTACCGGGTAGGTACGATGCGCCATATGTTGTTGTGTCGGGAGGTTGGCCGTCGAGGGTATCCAGATCAATCTCCCTCTAGTACGGCTTCCCTAGACATCATGGTGAAGCCGTACGGAGGACGGGTTGAGCAGTTGTGTTGCTATGTGTTCCAGATACGATGGGCCAAATGTTGTTGTGTACGGCAATATTAGGCGCGCTTGTTTAATAAGAGCCTAATGACTCAAAAAAAACTTAGTGAACAGGAAGGAAGACGGCAGTAGAGCGAGGTGATGCAATGTTAAACCTGACAACACGACCAAGGATGATGCGACAAAGGGAATTTGGTCGGGAAACAATATTTGGCGCATCGTACTTGGCACATATCGCAACACTACTGCTCAGACCTGTCCTCCGTACGGGTGGTACGCGTCCTTCACCGTTCTGAGAGCAGCAACGATGAAATGATTTACACAAAGTATAGCGCCTGATGGGGTTCGAACCTATGACCTACAACTTGTAAGTGGCGGTCGATATCACTAGGCCATCTCTGCTGTAATGAGAAAAATTAGCAAAGGCCTTATTTTAATTGAAACTTTGCTTCTAGGTTATCCATCATCATGATCTTCAACCTTTTTATCGTCCCACTGCTGGGCACAGGTCTCCTCTCATACAGAGAAGAATTGAGCGTAATCACCACGCTTGCTTAATGCGGGTTGGCGATTTCAGACTTAAAGTCCAGGTTTCTTCATCTTTTAATCAGTCATTGGTGTCCAAGATATACTTAGAAAGTACATATACCTAACTTAGAAAAGTTACATTGGTACTTGCTTGACCTGGAAACGAACCCGCACACTCATACTTCTAGGTTATGCTATGCTCTTATTTTATTCCAAAGGCTTATGCAACGTTTACTTTAAAATTAAAAATAACTGTTATTTGTACTGCCGTTTGCAGGCGCAAAATACAATTGTATAAATTAATTTCCACAGTAGCTAAAGAAAGAAGCTAAAATGGAATTCACTGAACTGGGCCAAAGGCCGTCATAACCAAATGCGCTTCCGGTGGAAACAAGTTCATCCAATTCACGAAATCTTGCTCTTTGCATAAGATCCGCATAGTTGTTTGAATTTTCAGCCAAAAACTAAGGAATGACTTAACTATCATTGCGCCACTGTATCGCAGTTTTGCTTACCTTTTTGGCCGTAATAGATCGATCTATCTAGATCTTTTTAGATTTCCCTCGGGAATATCTATTTTTTCCGGGATAAAAAGTACCCTATCATTTAATCCGGACTTCTAACTTTACGTCTGCAAAATTTCAAAGCAATTGGTTCAGTAGTTACAGCGTGAAAGCGGAAAAAACAAACAAACAAACTCACTTTTCCATTTATAATATAAGTAAGGTAGTAAGGATTAAAAACTAGTGCTTGACCGCAATCGCGCCTGATGGTAAGCAGTGATGCAACCGTTAATGGTAAAGCGCGCTTATTGATCTTACCCCTCACTCATTTCGTGGTTAAAAGATAAGCAAGTTAGCAGTACGATTCTCTAACCATCTCACTGTGATAAGTTAGGTGAAATCACCGCGCAGTAAGTTGTCATTCCAACTAAAGATCGATAGCTCCCTTCACGTCACTTTTTATGGTGAATTTTTTGCAGAATTGACCGGCAGCTCAGTTAGCGAGATTAGTGTGTAAAGCATGAAATCAAAAAAGTAAGTAGCGCTGAAAGTTGGTTAAGTGCACAACTTCAGTCATGGACCACCTTTTAAAACCGTCTGTTACTGCTATACGTCATTTGTGAGGTAGTGCGAGGAAACTTTTTATTTTATATAAATGGCCTCTAGCATTTCAACCTATGACGTTATAGTCTGCTTTACCGAGCTTGTCTATGCATTCGAAGAAACGGTGACTCGTTTGATTTTCCATGCTCTATGGATTAGTCTTTTGGCCGGCCCTAAGTTATGGTTCTAAAAATTAGAAGCACTAGGCTTAGTAAAATGCACAAATGATGTTTAACAATGTGATCATTTATCGTTCTGGGTAGATTGTTATTGTGTCCATGGAGTTTCTTGCACGTTCTTCTCCATAGAGATCTACGCTTTGGAACGTGCAATTTAGCTTCACTTTTCTTAGACTGACCGACATTGACTATTCAAAACCACCAACGGATTGTTAATTTGAAATAAACAATTTTGATTTTGATATATGTGTGTATGAGCTTATCCTTATATTAGCTTATCGAGTCGCTAAAATTCAGTAGCAGTGAGCGGCGCACATTGCTCGTAGAATCAATAGCTGATGGGGCAGTAAGTTGCTGAAGTGGCGGCCACGTACCGGAAGACGAAGCGTAGGGAGGCCCCCAACAAAGCGGACCGATAACCTGGTGAAGGTCGCGGGAAACCGATGGATGCGGGCAGCACGGGACCGGTCATTGTGGAAAGCCTCGGGGAGGCGTTTGTCCAGCAGTGGACCTCTAAAGGTTGAAGAAGAAGTAGAAGATTCAGTTACATTCGAATATAGGTTGGAAGCAAATCCAGCGACATGATTAGGGAAACACTAAGCAGATGATGATTAGGATATGATATCAGTGAGCAAAAAGTGCTGTTGAAAGGATTTCGAGAGAAACACTTTTATCCAAATGGTTCCTAGGGTTTTATCTGTTAAGTTTATTGTAGTTTTGCTTGGTTGTTCGTCCATATATCTATCTGTCTGAACTATAGAACAAAAAAAAAAAACAATGCGTTAGCCACTTTTGACCCAGTTCTTGTTAGTCGAATGCGAGCAAATAAATTTTATATCCGAAAATGCTGAGCCTTGGTTTACAAAAGGCCGCTGAAGTTTACTTTTGCTTTCAAGTTTAATATAGAGAGATTTAATTGGCTTTTGTTATTTCGTTCAACCAATATCAGTTTACATAAGGTTTTACTGGGTTTAAGATATTTTAGAATGGAAGGCCTTTAGGAAGCCGGGCTTAATTTTCCTTATAATATTCCATATAATTTTGAACACAAACCTAGGAAGGTTTGTGCTGTGTATAGGAATAAACAGATAGAATAATACGTACTAGTATATTCATAGAATCCTTGCTTATCGTAACACGATACATTTATGAAGTGTTTAAGTCTATTAATACACGGCAATAATGGATTACCTTTAAGTCAAAATAGTACACGGGTCACAATGTACTATTTCTCACAAACCTCCGCATAAAATAAAAAGAAAGTTTACCAACCTTTGACTGGCCATCTGTGTTCACATCTTTGAGCCCCATATGCCAAAGTACATCATTATCTTTCGGTCCTTGTCCCAAGTTATTCGGACTTGGCGCAACACGTTTCCTTCTTCCATTCCATTCCTTTCCTTGTACTTTTCTTCATATTATTATTCCTAAACGATCCATACTTCTTTTCTTTGACCTATCTCTCTTCATTCATCAAAATTTCTATTCATCACTCTTCAAGAAACCGGGTATATTTATTGTAATAACATCCAACGTATTATAATTATATACACATAATCTTTAGAAATAAACACAACAAGACATAGGCAAACATTCAGTATCTTTATCAAGATAGACGAGTCCGGCAACTGTCAATTTGGCAGCTAAACGTCAATCTGACAGCGGAGAAAAGACTGGCCAGCGATCCCTTTTCAATTACTGGCACAAACTCGCCTTTTACTGAGGGTAGGCACTGACAGATATCTGGGGTTTGTTGAAAGGCGAAACTACCGAAGGGAACGATAGTTGGAATGTTCATAACATAATATTATTATACGGCAGCCATTTTATTGACTTGTAGCTGTATGAATGGGATGTGTATTTGGGTTGTATAGTTTTATATTTTAGTTTTAGAAAATGTATTTGCGATTGGTATTGCACATACTATTCTTGTTAAGTATACTCTTTTTGGTCTTAGTTGAATGGTTTTCGATTATTGACTAAGTAAGTACATGATGTAACATTCAGCCATTTAATTACTTTCTTGATGTTCTACGTGGCTTTAAAGCCCCTGCAATGTTATTCTCGTTTACCTGACGCTGTTAATGATGTTTTACAGTTTAAAGCTACAATTATCCTAATAAAAAAACATATTGATATGAATAAATAAAAACTACGCACAAAATAGTTCCGATTGGAATTGCACTCTTTGAGTTGGATTCAATAGAATCCATCAACGTACACAAACAGGCTGTAAAACAATTCCTCTAATCGACCTTCGCTCAAAAATGCAAAAATATAAATATACCCGCGACGTTGTTATTTTTCCGCCACCGGCGTGCCTCTTACTTTTTCCCTTTTGTGAAGCCATTGCGAACGTCACTCGCTTCCCTGCACCGCAACAGTTTAACTTATTTTCCCATTTCCAAACAACAACAAAAGAACATTTTGACATAAACAACGTTAAAAAAAGTAAAAGTTTTTGTTCTCTAAAATAAAAAATAACTCTGGCAACTTTATATGCGGGTAACTGAATAAAAAGAGCAAATTAAATAGTATCTAATTATTTAGTGCGCCGAAGCTGAAACGTATTTTTCCATTATTGTGTAAGATCCGATGGTCTCGATTGTTAGGAAAGTTATGAGGGAGAAAATGAATAATGCACGAGCGTCTGTGAACCTCGAAGGTACCCTACTGAAATGTCTCTATCTTATATAACCCAAAAACATTAGAATTGATGTAGCTTCGTAGAAATACTTCTACAACATCATGTATACTCGGTAAGGACCTCTTTCGTAACGTTTATAAAATATTCACAGATTCACAATCGGATACCAAGAATGATAGAAATGAAGACAGGTGAATGAAGACATTCCGTTACCTGTACAAAAAATAAAATATCTGCCTAATATTACAAAGAGAATACGGTAACACAAATATAAAATGTTATACGTTTCTGTGAATCTTATTTTTTCTATAGGAAATAATACTTCAAAGTGAACATGAAATATTTTTACACAGAACTCAGAGCTGTGTGTTTCTCGGAATTTTGGATCAACCAAATGAATCAATAAATTAAAAAGTAAAAGTATTAAAAAATTATCATTCCTCTAGTAGCTACCCGTGGCTTCATAGATTATAGATTTCATAGATGTAATGTTTGCACGGATTCCTAATTATTTATGTAAAATAAAATTCTAAGTTACTTCTTCAACCACTACAAAGCCATCAAAATCAGACTAGACTTTTCGGAATATAGCATCTAGTAAATAACTGTTATTTAGACTTTACAATAGACAGTTCTGTTTATCTATTTGTATGGACCTATTTTCCTTTTAAAGTCTTGAAAACATTTTTATTTTCAAAATTAAAGAAACTTGAGAACTGCGAACGAAATTATTTGACTGGGCTCAATTTATATTTTCTCATTTCAAATTTCTTAGAAAGATTTCCTACCGGGTAATGTAAATCAATCTCCTCAAAATTGTTAATCAAAATATTGTGTTACATAGCTGCGTCATACAATACTTTCGAAGTTCATAAATATTTGTATGTTTTCTATTTTAAATGTTTGCCTGTGACCACAATGTTCTTTTAAAAAAAGCAACGGATTTTAATGGGAATTTCCCTATCATTCAGATTGGATTTATAGAAGTTTTGAGTGTACAGAAAACACCACATCAAGCTACTACAATCTGTCGAAATTCTTCATTAGATTTTTAACTTTATCGCTATAGCATTAAGGCTTAAATTTAATTGGGAATATTTGACAGTGTCAGGTTGCTTGAATTGCTGTCATCCGTACATTATGACTTATATCATCAATCCATGGAAAGCACGTCGAGTAAGTGAGTCACTAATAAATATTTAAGTCTGACTTCCATTTTCAAAACGGTTTTACTTAGCTTGTTTGATATTAACTAAAAATTACCTTTGTAAAATGTTTTTTCGGTTATTGTGCAAGAAGTGGAACATGTCGGCGCATTGTCGTTAGGTTCACATGCAGCGCGTTGGCAGGTAAACTCGGGCAATATAAATGTAAATTCACTAAAAAGAAACGCAGTAAAGGTGCCATACCCAATTGTGCTGGCAACTTGCAACACGTTTCCCATATTTTAACTTGGAAATTTGTTATTTTCAATAGGTACATACCCCATTATTCTAAAGGGGGAAAAATAAAGAAAACGTTGACTCGAGGCTGATTAATAAATCGACAGATATTTTGTTATTCCTGCAATAAAATTGACTTCTGAGAAATTTTCGTATAAAAGAACAGTCAAAAATTCTAAATGATTACTGGCATAAAATTATCTGACGTTGACAAAATCAGAGGAAAATCCTTACACAAAACCAAAAATCTGAACAAAAACCCCTCATGTCAAAGTAATAACCCGAATGACGGTTTTCTTAAAGTGTGTACATTTTTCGAACTCCGTATTTCTTCCATCATTTACTTAATTGTATAAAAATGTTTTAGAAACCAAATCAAGTATAATTAACAATGAAAATGAAATGGACATGACGTTGTCAAGAAATACAATTAAACAACAATCAGAGATTTGAGCAAAAGTACTATAATTTGAATTTGAAACAAAAACAAAGCTGAGAGAAAGCTATTGCTTAAGACAGGGATCTAGTTATGAGAGTGAATCTAATAATAGAAAGGAAAATAACGGTTCAGTGCTGTATCCACTGTGATGGTAATGGAAGAAAAACAGTGGGATCATCTTTAGCTAGTTGCTGCAAACAATTTACTGGTTAACTTTTTTTTTTTTTTTTTATATTATAAACTAGCGCTTGACCGCAATCCTGCCTGATGGTAAGCAGTGACGCAATCGTTGATGGTAAAGCGCACTAGTTTATTAAGAGCCTATTCACTCTAGCCTTGAAGACACTCAAATTGTAGTCCAACGGAAACACCGCCGCTGGCAAATTATTCCAGTCCCTCGATGTACGCGGTATAAAGGAGGAGGCGAAACGCTTCGTCCGGATCGTAGAGGTGTTAATAACGTAAGGGTGGAAACCAGCCGTACGACGGGTCGTCCGCTGGTGGAACGGAGATGGGGGAATTAAATCATGCAATTCCCTCGCACACTCCCCGAAATGCATCCTATAGAACACCGAAAGGCTGGCTACTCTACGCCTGTGCTCTAGGCTTTGGAGACCAACTCGAGTTAGATCAGGGTCACCAATCAGCCTCTTTGCACGTCTCTCCACTGAATCCAAAGTGGCCAGGTGACACTTGGCAGCACCAGCCCAAATGTGGCTGCAGTACTCCACACAAGAACGGACCTGTGCTTTGTATAACATTAGAAGCTGCCCAGGTGTGAAGTACTGCCGGACCTTTGCGATAACGCCAAGTTTCCTGGCAGCCACCTTAGCCTTGGACTCAATGAACCGCCCAAAGTTAAGGTCCGAGGAAATCTCAACTCCCAAAAGCTGAAGGCGGTCGGAACACTCCAAGGACACATTCCGAAAAGTAGGAGCCAAGGTGAACGGGCTCCTTTTGGCGGTGAAAAGACACACCTGTGTTTTGGCGGCATTGAATGCTACAAGATTGGCATTGCCCCATTCGGAGACTGCCTGCAGCGCAACACTCGTTCGCTCAACCATGGCCTCTCTTTCGGACCGGATTGATTCCCTACTAGCCCGAGCACCCGGCAGGTATCTCTCTACAACTGTGCTGTCATCTGCATACCCATAGATACCAGGCATCAGTAGATCGTTAATATGCAGCAGGAACAGAGTTGCAGAGAGAACAGACCCCTGAGGAACACCGGCATTAGTTGACATGGGCTCAGAAGAGCATCCATCGACAACAACTCGGAGGGACCGTTCAGTCAGGAAGTCTTTTACCCAGCCAGTCAGGCTAGGGGAAATGCCGTACGCTGGAAGCTTACTCAAAAGGCCAGCGTGCCATACCCGGTCGAAGGCCTTCGAGACATCAAGGGAGACAGCAATCGCTTCCCCATTCTTCTCGAGGGCCTCGCCCCACAAGTGAGTGGCATACACTAGTAGGTCCCCAGTTGACCGATTGCGGCGAAACCCGTACTGTCGGTCACTGAGGAGATCGTTACCTTCCAGGTATGCCAAGAGGCGCGAGTTCAATACGCGCTCCATAATTTTGCAAAGTATGGAGGTGATCGAAATCGGCCGATAGTTGGCAGGATCGGCACGACTACCCTTCTTGGGCACGGGCTGCACGTTAGCAAGCTTCCAGGACTTGGGCACAATACCAGTCCTGAATGAGAGGCGATACAAGCGCGTCAATACAGGAGACAACTCGGGCGCACAAGCCTTAAGAACAATCGCTGGTATACCATCCGGACCACTAGCCTTATTCACGTCCAGACGACACAGTACTCTCAGAACCTCCTTGTTCCTAATGCGAACCTCAGGCATTGAGGCTCCGCAATGAGGTAAATTAGGTGGAGTAGCACTGCCAGTATCAAGACGCGAATTATGGGCAAAGAGAGAAGCAAAGAGACCTGCTTTCTCTCTCGCCGTATGAGCCAGTGTTCCATCAGGCCTAACCAGCGGAGGCAGTGAGGGCCGACAGAAGTTCGCCTCAACCGATTTGGCTAGGGACCAAAAAGATCTGCTACGGATGGCTGCGCAGATAACTTGTTGCCAATATGGGTGATGCGGTCGAAGCGAGCCTTCTTGAGCGCCTTCTTGTAGGACTTGGCAGCACGGTTAAAGGCTCTCTTCTTTGAGCTTAGATCCGGAGCTCCGCGGTCACGAGCGTCAACCCAGGCGAGAAATGCCGTGTGCTTACGCTGTTCAGCTTGGACACAATCGGCATTGAACCATGGGCGAGCGGAGCCACCGACGGGCACGTCATTGAATGGGATAAAATACTCCATAGCTTGACGCACCACATCGGTAATAGCGTCCGCACAGCCCGACGGATCGTCAGAAGAGAAGCAGACCTGCTGCCAAGGATAAGACGCAAAGAAGTGGCGCATATCATCCCAATCCGCTGACCTGTATCGCCACAATCGCCGTTCACCACGAGAGTCGTGTTCTGGTGGGGAGAAGGACGACACAGACTTCACCAGACAGTGGTCTGAAGTTCCCAACGGTGAGGAAACTGTTACAACACATCTGTCCGGATCAGTGGTCAGCAGAAGGTCCAAACAGTTGGCAGTATGGCCATCCACATCAGGCACCCTAGTCGCTTGCTCTACCAGCTGGGAAAGGCCCATAGAAAGCGCGAGGTTTCGCGCTTCTCTCCCAGCGTGGTCGGTCCTCTGGTATGGGAAGAGCCAGTCCTGGTGGCAGGCGTTGAAGTCCCCCAGAGCGACGAACTGAGCGTCAGGGTGCCGATGTAGCGCATTGTCAGCAGCCTCACTGAGATGGTCAAATAACCGAGTTGTCTCCTGATCACCGCTGTGCGATCGGTAGACACAGGTGTAGACAATTTTGTCCACACCGGTGTCAACCAACAGCCATAAGGACGAAAAATGAGGGTCCTCGAGGTGACGGAGACGCCGGCAACAGATGTCATTGCGAACATACACACAGACCCCGGCACGCTGCAGGAAATGATGCTCCAAAGAGTATCCCGGGTAGCCGAGGTATGCCGCATCAGGCGGACATCTGATCTGGGTCTCCGTGAAGAAAAGTAGATGCGGCTTCTCAGTCTCAAGGTGATAGTGAACTGCTAAGAGATTGGAGTGCAGACCTCTAATATTACAGAGGTGCACTTTGAAAGAGAGGACGTGCGCCCGCTGTGCACACCTACTTTTCTTATTTGTACCTTTCATTTAAATTTTAAATTGAGTGAATAGGAAGGAAGACGGCAGTTGAGCGGGGTGAAGCAATGTTAAACCCAACAACACTACCAACGATGCCGCGCCAGATGGAGATTGATCTGGAGACTGCGGGGACGCCCGAACCCCCCCAGGGATCGCCATCGGGTCCTCTCGTCCGGTCGCCAACCGGCACGATGGGGCCACCCTGGGATTTTTCGCAGTTGGCGGGGCAGCCTTTCGTATGTGGCTGGCACACTACTTGGGCCCCCAACCACCTGCGGTCGGCCAGCGGAGCACCGTGCTTCGGATCCCGCTACCCTCCAGGACCAACCACCCGACACAACAACATTTGGCGCATCGTACCCGGCACACATCGCAACACAACTGCTCAGACCCGCCCTCCGTACGGCTTCACCAGACATCAGTCTATTGAACACGACGAATCGCTTGGCGGCACGACTTTGTCTGGTGGGTGGTAACTTACGCCGGCGGCTGATGTTGAGGCCTACCACCGAGAGACTTATAATTTTGACATAACTGGACAATCTTCTTCTTCTTCTCAGCCTATAAAGGTCCACTGCTGGACAAAGGCCTCCCACAAGGCTTTCATTCCAATAATTCCCACGCTTGGCAGGTGGGTTGGGGATCGCAGTAATTTGTTATTCCACAGGAAAAGCGCTGCTGCCCGCTTCCCTGGTGAGAATTCCCTTAGTCGCCTCTTACGACACTTACAGGATGATATGGGTTGGTACTATACTAAGTTCGGTACCACACGGGACGTCTAGGTAGAATGCAATAATAGTTGAACAGGTCTATCGATCAGATGTCTATTGAACAGATCTATCGGACAGTTCGGTTCGATCCTCGCACAGTGCAAATATTTGTATGCATGAATATGAATATTTGCACTGGTCTTGTCGTACCTCGGAAAGCACGTTAAGCCGTTGGTCCCGGTTGCCATACGAACATCTAGTGGCAGTCGTTACGGGTTGTTGGAGCCCTCAAAGTCCAACAATTGGTCTAACTGCAATGCTTCGATATCACCTTCGGGTTGTGGAGGTCAGACGGCAGTCGCTTCACGGAAAAATATCGAAGTTTCGCCAAAATCAGCAATTAGACTGGTAAAAGCGGACCCCAGACTCCAAAGCTTTGGATGCGACTGGGATTAACGCTGAGAAGATGATGATGATGAGGTCTATCAATCAGATGAAGCCACGCTTGCCGTGGTTAATTAGTAGATGGGTGTCCTTCTTTGCATATACCTCAGTGTCTCGGAAAGCACGTTGGTTCTGGCCGTCATTCTTTGGTCTTTGACAGAACCCCGAAAGACTAAGAATCATTCTTACAAAGGAGTATTACCCAGTAATTAGAATAGAATAGGAAAACTTTTATTTTAGACATGAGGTCAGTATCAATTTTACTTAACTTCTACTGTTAATAGATTATAGACACAAATATAAGACACAGCTTTTTATACATACATATTGATGTATGTATAAAAATCTGTCTGATAATGTATCTTATGTATTGACATAAGATACATCATCAGCCTATAATGTTCCCACTCTTGGAACAGGCCTCCTCTCGGTGAGAGGCAAAACGAAGACATGTGACATCTACCAACCTGCAGATATCTTTTCTTCTTCTTCTTCAGCCTATAGAGGCCCACTGCTGGACAAAGGCCTTCCCCAAGGCTTTCCATAATGACCGGTCTTGTGGTGCCCGCATCCATCGGCTTCCCGCGATAGCTTCACTTGTATGTTCGCTTGCTTACTTGTTTGTCCGTATTTAATTCTTTGGACTACGAGTGAGCGGCTCATTACTGTAAAAATAAACATAGTTTAGTTGAAAACAAATAAAGTTAAAAAAACTGAAAAAACATGCTTTTAAAGAATATGGAACTAAAAAGTTAAAAATAATTTTAAAATTTAATTTACGACAATAGTATATAAACAATACTAGTATAAATGATAAAAAAGCGTGAGGCGCTTAATATACAAAAATTATGGCACAAAAGAGTTAGTCTGATATAAATTTTGGCTTGTGAAAGAATCCTAATGGAAAGAAAGCAATGTCTAAAAGTCAGTTAATTTATGGTAAACACACGTATCAGATTGTAAAGTTACAGTATGTTGTCTATAAGATCGGTAATACCGGTGACATCTCTGCTTTCAATTACTGAGTTGATGGAACACAAACACCTGACTGACTAAACAAAACACGTTAAGTAAACATTCTGAAAGTTTCCTAATATCCGAGTTTATTTCAAAACGGCTCAAGTTATTTAATTCTTCTTTGTTTTTTTGAAGCTCTACAAACTTGTGATGAGCATTTCGGACAAATTAATGATGTGGGCTTTCGCCGAAGTTAATTTGGTTTCAGCTTTAAATTACGTAGATTTTTCAAGTTTTTCTTGGCTTCTTTGATAAAACTTTGTTTTACAAATTTTTAAATTTTCCTTTGCTGAGTTTTTAAGTTACAACAGGTTTTATATTGAGATTGTTTGGATAGGTATTATATTGATAAAATTGTATTTTGCTTTCGCATCAAAGCTTTCTAATAATTAACAAAACTAAAGAAACATCATTAGCTAAACCCCTTTTCATTCATTTCATTAATTAAAGTTACTCACTTAAGCTATCCACCAAACACCTAATCGATCATCAACATGGAATCACTTAACATGCCTACAACATATCAGTTTGAATTTCCAACAAATCTATACTCCAAACTTAGTAAGTAAAAACACATCAAACAGGTGATTTAATCCTAAGTTGGTGACTTAAAGAAACGTGACTTAGTGACTGTACAAGAGAACCTCAATCAGAATTGTCCCAACAAGTCTTTAATTAAAACTACTGACAACAGTTTTAAAGGAACAGGTTGAATGTGCATGGAATCAGGATTCTTTGCATAAAATGTAGCAAGAAAATAAGGTTTTAAAGAACAAAATAAACCTTGGTGAAGGTTCATCGTCATCATCATAATTTCAGCCGATATACGTATGCAGCTGGACACTGGCCTCCTACATACCGTCACTTCAACTGGTCTGGTCAGGATTTCTGCGATTTTCACTGGGTTCACCTCATAGGAAGACTTCCAATGCTACGTCTACGCTCTGGTACATGGTCAGCACTCTAGAACCTTCCAACCCCATCGGTCATCCGCCTTCACTATTAGCAGATAATAAGATGTATGTATGCCTCATTATAGTACCTACAACTTAAATCTGATATCATGTAAAAATTATCATCATTATCATTTACCTTTTTTTATTTGGGTTAGATAATCATCAAATGACCTCTCTCACTCTGGGCGGAGCGAAAGAGCGTGTCAGACTTTTACTAACTAAAACCCAATCTTGTTTCTTTACTTGCCTGTGCGACGGCCAGGGTCATGGTTTCTTTTTTAACCAACCCGCAACCCAGACCCAGGACGCATCGGTCTTCGTGAATCCCATCACAATGTGCTGACATCTCTTTTAGGCGCGCGTGAAACACGACGCACCGTCGACTCGGGCCTGGTCCTTACCGGGCGGCGAGCTGCCCACAGCTTACCGCCCGCAAGCCCACGCCTACGGTGGCTGGAAGTTCGATGTTGTCTCCCGACCAGGGCATTTGCCTTGCCTCGGCTTTCAGTCTAACCTATTTTACATGGAGCCACTGCCTTACTGAGATAGCAACCCAGATACTGGGTAATATGATACGCTTTGTTAAGACCGGTTGTCAAACTTTCGGGCTACTGGAAGACCCGTTACGACTGTCAGCAACCCACAAATGAAACCCGGGATCAACGACCATACGTGCTTTCATTGCACGAAGGGTGTTCGGTACCTAACTTCCACGCTAGGCCTAAAGGTATCGATCAAACATTGCGGAGGTAAATAAATAGGTACATAGCAAAAAGTCCATATTATCTAAAAGTTCAAATAATTATGATTAAATTATTTTACGCGTGCCAAGGCCCCAAGGTCCCAAGACCAATATAATAGAAACAAGTTCAAGTCTAAACAAGATCGTAAGACCAACTTTTATACTCAAACAAGAAATATTTCGAGCGTTGTAAAGTAATTAATTTTGGCTCACGTATGACTGGTATTATTACAACGATTAATGGCCTTCATAACTCTTTTAATTATTTCCAGAACTCCTGTGAAATATTAAGGAATTTAGGTACCATTTTATAGCACCTTCTCATGTGGAAGGAATTTTAATGTGAGCGAATAAGAAAATTTCTCTGTTGTAATTTGAAGCATTCTCTTCTTTTTACTTTTATCACTATGACAGTACATCTGTTTTAATTTTAATTACAACTGTTAAGTGGTACTGTTTACTATATGTTATGCCTCACACGTTCCTCTTAGCATAGAATAAAGAGGGAAGTAAGTTATCTCCGACCCAATCCGCGATTTAATTGCCAACTGTCTTAGGGTTGACGACTGTCCGCGCTT
Organism: Sesamia nonagrioides; assembly: GCA_017933935.1. NCBI lineage: Eukaryota > Metazoa > Arthropoda > Insecta > Lepidoptera > Noctuidae > Sesamia > Sesamia nonagrioides. Next base: position 480,081 of record JADWQK010000863.1, on the reverse strand, counting down.
GGTCGGTTACGGTTGTCGCCCAAACCGCTAACAAATATTTATAGACTAAGAGCTTATGTTTAAATTATTTGCTTAGTATTTAGTTTTTTTTTTTAGTAAGTTTTATTTTTAGTTTTGTACACATAAAGAACCATATTTATTTTTAATTAATACAAATAAAAATAATACAAATATAATATCTATTGAATCACACATTTAATACAAAATTACAAATTAGCTACAGAAAAATACCTACTTTCATCGGTTTCGACTATTACGAAACGCGTTGTTCTTAAATTTTAATGTGTAATATATCCGTATCCTTGTAAATAACTTATAGAAATATAATTTGAAAACTATAAATCTTTTATTTGTTGTCATAAATAGACATACCAACTTTGCAGTTTATGTGATCATTTTTAAATGCTGCTCCATCCTCTTAATAATATTTTCTACCAAGGTCGTCAGGTGGAACCACTAATAAAATTTGGTTTCCAGAATAATTTTTGTACTGAATATACCTAGATTCTGCACTTAAATTGCAAACTTGCTGATTAGCATTTAAATACGATTTAAGTTGTTCGCAATCCTCGTGACGATCCATGCATTTTTTAACAAAAACATTTGACGCGCGAACCTCGTCCGGTGCTAGCCGCGACTAGCGCACTGATAGCACTCTAATATTGTGTTTAGGTGTGCGTGCGGCGACCCATAGATACTAAGGCGCACACATACAAGCCGCGCGCGGTCCGTTTGTATGAAGATAGCCTACTCTGTCCCTCTTTATACTATGCTCTTAGCGTACCTATCAATAAAAACATAAATGGACCTCACTCAGAATTCTATTACTTGTCATCACAAGCGTTTAACGTCAGCTAACAAGAAACGTAGGACACGGTATTAAGAGGGGACTCTAGTGCCGAGGAATTTGGAAAATAGGTATTTGAAGAAACTATTAGCTGTCACGCTGCTTCCAACTTCTTCCGGTAAAGTGCGAAAAGGACAGTTGCAGCTCAGGCTAATTTTACATACAAAAACATTGACCAAAAGACGTTTCGTATTCCGCTGTTTTCTTTTTCAATATACTATAGATCTCAATTATTTTTATATCAAAATTTAGAGAAAAGTGTACCTATACTTCTATTATTTTCGTTTTTGTCAAAAACTTGTCACGTATGTCTAATAGTCGTTTGAACATCGCGGTGAAAATGGGTTATTTTTTGTGATTTTGAAGTATCATATTTCTTTTATTAATTAAGTTTCAGAAAAAATCAAATGATAGGGACACGTATAATCACGGAGTAAAACTCTAGAAAAAAAATAATTGTTCTAAAAGCATTACCCATGAAGAAAACAGCGGAATACGTTTGTATAGAGAAAGCGCCACTAGAGTCCGCTCTTAAGAGGGAACTCTATTGGTGATTTCTCTATACAAATGTGTGGACCTGTAGATCCTGAGATTAGCGTGTTCAAAGACAATAAACTCTTCAGCTTTATATATTTTATTCAGCTTTATATATTAGTATAGATAAGTAAGTACTAAATAAGGCTTCCATGGTTTTGAAAGCGGCTTTGTTGGACACAGTCCAATACGAATAGGTAATACATTCAAATAAATAATCGATGCAATTTATTCCAAATATATAGATTTCCTAAGTGATTAGAGCAATCGTTAGGGGAATTAACACCATATTTTGAATTGATAGGTGCTCTTGGCACGGAATCAAGCCGCCTGCTTTGTAATATTTAGAACCATAATATTTCACTACTCTAGTTGAATAGCCGCTTTGTTCGCAGGTCAACCCCGGATTTGGTTCACTGGAACTATCTATTAAGTCATATTTGGGGCGGCTTCACAAAGGTATCCTTTCTTACTTAATATAAATTTCATAATTAATATAATATCTTAATATAGAAATTACCTAGCGGATCTTTGCAGACATGTTAAGTTTTAATATCTCTACAAGATAAATAAGGCTCTTAATAAAATAGCGCGCTTTACCATTAACGGTTGCATCACTGCTTACCATCAGGCGGGGTTGCGATCAAGCTCTATTTTATAATTATAAAAAAAGATAAAATTTACGTGAAATTAAATTGTTTTTTCTTTGAGGCCAACGACCGTTAGTCTATGATGAAAAAAAACTGTTATTTTTTAAGAAAAATGGTCCACTAATAGCGGGCGGTGACACCACAAAAAATGGTTATTAAATTATCTAATTTTTGTTTTGTCCATCATGTCAGCGGAGTTTTATTAAGATATCTAGAATTTATACATAACATTAAAAATTATAACATATTGTTACGGGCTAGGGGTACTTAAACGCCGGTTAAGGGTTACGAAGTTTATTAGCAACGAAGGTACAGTCGATTGTAGGCAATGACAAGTAGAATGTCGCTGACGTTGCACCGAAGTCTTCCCTTACGTCCACGAAGTCCGTGTTGTAAACACACAATAACAGTACAGATGTTACTTCACGTAGTACTCGCAGTTCTCGTTACAGTTGTCGCAGTAGGTATTCTCAAAGATCGCTTCTTAACTATCGCTGTTTTCGTATCGCTAGTCGAGTGTAGACTGACTGTGTGCCGGCGTCGCGGCGATATATATAGGCCAGCTGATCGAACATTCCGGAATCCTCTAGACGTAATAATAATACTGCATAACTTCGAGGTCACCGGCCAACCAAGTACCTACAGTAATTCCCGGAAACGGGTTTCTAGAAATTTCGATGTCGACACTTTGTTGACAAAACTGTTGAGACCTGTACCATTCGATAGGCCGTCCTAAGTCTAGCAATGCGTTTTATTATTGTTCCTAGAAAATGTCTAGATCTGGCGAAATAGGGCTCAAAAGTGAGACACTGCATATCACGCGATATTGAACCTTATGCCATCGACATAAGGTCCATTCGTAACAATATTCATGGAAATAGTGGTTAAAACACCAGCCTCTAAAGTTCAGGCAAGTACCAATGTAACTTTTCTATGTTATAATATGTACTTACTAAGTATATCTTGGACACCTATGACTGTTTAAAAGGTGAAGGAAAACATCTTGAGGAAACTTGCACTTTAAGTCTGAAATCGCCAACCCGCATTGAGCAAGCGTGGTGATTACGCTCAATCCGTTTCTGTATGAGAGGAGACCTGTGCCCCGCAGTGGGATGATAAAAGGAAATATTGTGAGGAGAGTTTTGAGTACCTATTGATGGTTATAAGAGTAGGGGAAGACCAAAGAAACGATGGATGGAATGTGAGAATGATGATATGATTAAGAAGGAAGTTACTAAGGAGATGACGTCTCATAGAGAAGAATGGAAGAAAAAGACACATTTCGCCAACCACAAATAAATTGGAATAAGAACATGACAATGATGTTAAAAAATACATATTTATTTATACATTTATTTCAGGCATCAAGCCCCTATATAGACATGCTAGCTTTCTGCCCGCAGCTTCGCCCGCATGGAGTTCGGTTATATCGAGCTTTTTAGATTTCCCTCGGGAACATAATTTTTTTCCGGGATAAAAGGTAGCCTATGTTCTTTCTCAAAGTCTAAAGATTGTCTGTGCCAAATTTCATCAAAATCGGTTGAGAGATTTAAGCGGGAAAGCGTAACAAACATACAGACAGACAGACAGAGTTACTTTAGCATTTATAATATTTGTATGGATACAATACTATAACAAAAAAAAATATAAAACTTAAAATGCTATAAATACATATAATATTACTAGCTTTCCGCCAGCGGCTTCGCTCGCGTGGAGTTCGGTTATATCGCGCTTTTTAGATTTCCCTCGGGAATATCAATTTTTTCCGGGATAAAAGGTAGCCTATGTTTTTTCTCAGGGTCAAGATTGTCTGTGCCAAACTTCATCAAAATCGGTTAAGAGGTTTAAGCGGAAAACGTAACAGACAGACAGGCAGACAGACAGAGTTACTTTCGCATTTATAATATTAGTGTGGATTAATAACACTACAAGAAGTGTCGGCGTTGTGTTTCGCTGACTGGTGTCACGTAGCTGGCCACGAAACCGGCGATTCACGACACCTTTCGGCCAGAACTCTTCTTTAAGGAACTTCTCGAGATGATTTGACGAAACACGCACCACGAACGACTTGAAATACGTGCTGTGATGCGGCTGCAACCTCTGGACCCTCAAAATCCAGTTGGTCTTGACGCAATCCAAGACCATTGATAGTTTCCACGGCTCCACCTATACCTTAAATTTTGATACAAAACTAAATGTTAATAACTTCGTGTACTTGAAAGAAAACGTTAGTTTAATATATACAGGCGGAAATTTTATTCGAGAGTACAGAATTGCAGATTGCTGAAACTTATGGGTTATGGAAATTAGCCTGAACGGATGTCAATCTAAGGGTTATACCAAGGTATTAAACGGGCGGTTTAAATGTTGTAAGAAAAGAAATAGGCTTTTTTTTTACTTAGCAAGTGAAAATGGATCGAAACAGGGGAACGATCTTGTGTAATTACTAAGGAAGGGTTTTTTAAAATGGTAAAGGGGCTGCGCGATCGAATCAGGAATGAGGAGATCCGTAGAAAAACGAGAGTAACCGACATAGCCCGAAGAATTGCAACACTAAAGTGGCAGTGGGCTGTACACATTGCCCGTAGGACGGATGCCCGATGGGACCGGCGGGTTCTCGAGTGGCGACCACGCACCGGAAGACGTAGCGTGGGTGGGCCCCCGACAATGTAGACCGACGACCTGGTGAAGGTCGCGGGAAACTGCTGGATGCGGGAGGCGCAGGACTGGTCGTCGTGGAGAACCTTGGGGGAGGCCTATGTCCAGCAGTGGACGTCTTTCGGCTGTAATGATGATGATGATGATGATGAAAGGGGTTAATAGCAGATGAGAGAGGGGCTAATAGCGAAAGTTTATATCAAAGTATGATATTATTGCCAATGGAAATTTCTACCAGATACATGGCTTGTTGTACAATAATACCTGTTGACGTAGCAGAACCAGCGGCCCTAGCCAATGTAACATCGCTTCGTAGCGAAGCGAAATCGAATACCAAACCAACCAATGGCGGGAACGATTGACCACGTGATTTGTCGCGTCGCGTGGTCAATCGTTCCCGCCATTGGTTGGTTTGGTGTTCGATTTCGCTTCGCTATGAAGCGATGTTACATTGGCTACAGGCCCAGTTCTAAATTATTGTATGACTATTTTCTGGGCATTATACACCATGGCGCCGATTCTGTTGTTTACAAAATAAACTAATTTTAAGTTAACTGCATTTTTTCTTTCTATTTCATTAAGAAAAGGACAGAAGATAAAATGTCAGTTTAGACCTGTCAAATTAAGATACTCCATAGACAGTCTAGACGCGATTATAAACATGGCGACTAAAAATACGCCAGTTTACGTCACGAGCGCACTAATTTGACAGGTCTAAACTGAAATTTTATCTTCTGTCCCTTTCTTAATTAAATAGAAAGAAAAAGATGCAGTTAACTTAACATTAGTTTAGTTTGTGAACAAAAGAATCGGCGCCATTATCTTCCTAATTTTAAAGAAAAATGTTCAGAATTCCACCATTTTTCATTCGCTTTTAACAATGGCGAAAAACAAACCAGTATTTTATATGCCGATCGATTGAAAGAAATCGATGATAACATTTGAAATTCGAATAAAAAGTAATTGAAGGCCGTAATCGCGACTCTCAAATGTGTAACCGTACCCTCCTTGTCCGTATTTAGGACCATTTTATATTGCTCCGAAGACGAACGTGGGATTTGCCTATCGTACGCAATCGCGGACCGTAAGCCACTTTAAGTATTTCTCTAGATCCGACCTCGGGGAATCTGCAAAATCTTTGTCCGGATCTTTTCAATGAAATTCAATTCCGTTATATGTTAGCATTTGTTTTTTTTTCTGTTATCTGTTATAGCTTATTTGTTTAAAAAAAATCTAGAGTCACAGCAAAACCTATTGTTAGGGAAATCCTAAGTACAGGTTTTGACGTGACTCTGGAATATTTTTTAGAGGCGACTTTATAATAAGATACTGTTCGAGAGCCAAAGTTGTCCTATGGTGGTCTGGTGTGCTGTCCAGTATGAAATCAGAGGTATTCCACTCAGATAAAATGAAAAAATAAAAATAATTCGATTTGGTTCTACCCTAATTGAAGCAGGTCTTCGATTCACAATTGCGCTTTTGCAATGCTTCTTTATTTTAGTTTATCTGAAATATATTAATCTCTATTGTGGAATCTATATAGGTACCGGATGACCGGATGAGGATAGATTATTTTTGTATACCTATGCGAAACCAGAAACACGCGTGTACAAAATTTTCAATACTATACTCAATACTTTTATTGTTTTCCACATGTATTCTTAGATGGTAACTGCTTAAAATTAGTTCATATGGAACCTGTCCGGCACAACAACATAACTGAAGCTAGGAGAGAGGAAGAACTTTTTTACACTCTACTACGTTGCTTGCTAACGGGTGCGTGCGCGCTCGCGTACGTGCGTGCGTACGTGTGTGTGTGTGTGTGTGTGTGTGTGTGTGTGTGTGTGTGTGTGTGTGTGTGTGTGTGTGATTGTTTTAAGTACCATTCGAGGACATCGGCATGAATACACAAGGCACATCTGAGGACTTTTTCAATCCGAGGACATTTTTGTGGGTCCTCGATTTGACTTGACTACTGTATCGTATTATTCACGCAATTTTGAACATTACTGTATATATGATAAGGAAAACTCAAGAAATCCTCGGATTGGTGGTGATCATTCATGTACACATTTCGACCGTGTGTGACCACTAGACGGCGCCACTAGTGATTTTCACACACTCAATAAACACACGACTCGTGTTTATAATACTATCCGAGGACCTAGTGTGTAAATGTTACACTCAAGACCTCGGAATAGTACTTGAACTAGTCAGTGTGTTAAGGTCCTCCTTTCGGGTACAATTTCAGGTTGTATCTGAAATTACAATTGCTATAAGAATAAGAAAACGTTGATTTTAAGTCCGATTGTGAATTAAATAGTTATTAAATAAATCCACCAGAGAGCATTTTGTGGTGCTTGGTCGCAGAAGAAATATTATTTTCCTTCAGTTGACGCCCAACCGTAACTGTCTTTAGAGAGCGTGTGCATTATTTCGTAAATATCTACTCGAGTTGTGTATTAAATATGATGTTTACGAACCTTGTCTTCTCCTGTGTCCTTGTCTGGCTTTGGGAGCCGTGTACGCCGTGGTTTGCGGAGAGCCCGTAGCAATTGCTGTGTCTCTGGATACCGCGGAGGTCGTGGCAGACACCGAAGCTATGGCAACCGTGGAAACCGTGGCTGTCCCGGGAGCTGTAGCAGCCGCAGTGGTCCTGGCTGCTACAGACGTCATCGCAGCGGAAGCATTCGCGGAGGTCATGTAGAGGCAGTGGTACAAGGTCGAGGATATCTGCCCGCCCAAACAAGGCGAGACTGACTTACTTAAATTTGTGTAAATGTTCTCATGACTCCGCAGAATATTGACAGCATATTACTGACTTCATATTCAGTGATACAAACGAGTTGCAGTGCTTACCATTGTTGCTTATAAAGAGCTATTGATACGCAATCACTACAATGTTGTTCAGGTACTACGTATTTGCTACCGTCAAATCGTGCTATGGATTCGGGTAGTTATTGAAGTGCATTAACTTACTACTTATTATGAAGTAATAGCATCGGGTTTTTATACTTACCGATTTTCTTTTTTAGCAATCTATCTCCGGATGACGAACCGTGTGTGTTGGTTGAACAACCTTTTTTTTTTGTTCCGGAGTGGAAAATCCTCAATGGATGTCCGCCGCCCTGGGGTGGGCGACGAGGTCTAAAAACCACCCCGGTGTCTCTCCAGACACGTGCGCGCGGAGCCGCGGAAGTATTAATTCTGCCGCGGCCCCACACTCTCGTGCTGGCCCGGTCTGTCCTGGCCTCGCCTCCTGCACGTGGTCCATCAGATAGGGGACGGGGACTTCCCCACGTCCTCGCCCTTCTTCGGCGCCCGGTGCGTCTTCTGCGGCTCGGGAAGGGAGTTGAGATCTCTCTATCCCGTTCCGCAGCTTGCTTCTGCGACATCATGTCCTCACAGAAGGACACCACGGCGTCCCACGACTCTGCGCCACCGACCATCCTCCGCACTACTGCCGGCAGCGTCAGGTCGCCACCTACTTCATTTGTGAGGACACGGCGTTGCTCCTCCCAAGCTACACACTCGCAGAGCGTGTGCTGCGCCGTGTCCTCCCCGCATTGGACGCAGTGATGGCACCGAGCGTCCGGCTCCCTGCCTAGGCGACGCAGGTACTTGCCGAAGCAGCCGTGCCCCGACAGTACCTGCGTCACCCTGAACGACAGGAAGCCGTGCCTTCTCCCGAGCCAGTCGTCGAGTACTGGCCGGATCGCCTCGACGGTAGCGAGGCCGGCGGCGGTAGGTCGCATAAGCCTCTGCCGCCAGTCCGCCACCAGGACCTGACGGAGCTCCTCGATCTGCCGCTGCACCGGACTGTAGCCCCGTGTCCGCTTTTCCTCGCGCCATCGGTACAATGACGCGAGTACTTTCGCCTCTGATAAAAATAATAAAACTCGTTTGGCGGTTTGCAACAGACTGACGTTTTATTTATGATAGTACAAGACCTACCTACTTACACTCATATACCAATAGATGGAGGTAGTAGTAGATATTTTGTTATAAGTTACAATATATTTATAACAGCCTCTAGGTCCCCGGGCGGAGATACGGCCAGGACGCAAGCTGCCTCGTAAGTAATCGTGCGTTACCCGCGGATGACCCTGACGGCCATCGCCCTCTGCGGTTTAGGCAGAATGGCGAGAGTTCCGGCCGTCAGGTCCATCGCCCACACAGGGGCCCTTACAGGGTCGTGGACGGCACGATTCCCAGGTACAACCGCCTACAGGCGGCGCATTCCCATGTTGGGAAGCAACGTTGATAGCGCGCCTGCTGCACCCATCAGCATGGGCGCCAGCCGCCGGAAGTGAGGCCCGAATTCTCAACGGCTGTCGAGCACCAATCCCAAATACTTCATGGTGGGCTCGACAGCTATCCGGGCCCCGCTGACCACGATATGTGACCCCGGCGCTGGCGGACGCCGGAGGCCATGAAATACCATGGCCGCCGACTTGTCAAGGGCCACCTTCAGGCCCAGGCGCCGGATGCGGTTCACCACCTGTGACACCGCAGCCGTGGCTACCAACGTCGCTTCCCTGTGCGAGCTCCCCCGGGCAGTGACAAGCGTGTCGTCCGCGTAACACGTCAAGTCGGTGCCCGTCGGGAGCTCGCCTCTCAACACCCAGTTGTAGCCGATGTTCCATAGGAGCGGTCCCAAGACCGATCCCTGTGGAACACCGCGCGACATTTGGTGCGGACCGGCACCGTCACGTCCCCGATAGATAACGCATCTGTCCTCCAGATAATCCCCTACTATGCGGCGGAGGTAGGGAGGCACCCGATGGTATTTCAGAGCCTCCCGAATACAGCTCCAGGGTAGCGTGTTGAATGCGTTGGAGATGTCTAAAGACACTGCGAGACACTGTAGCATCGGCCAGGGCCCTCACGCGCATGATGGCGTCTATGGTAGAGCGCCCCCGACGAAAACCGAACTGGTTGTCGTCCAGGTTCTGTCCCTCTCTGCATAAGAGGCCGACGAGGCGATCTGCGATAATACGCTCAAAAAGTTTGCCCGCCTCGTCGAGCAACAGTATGGGCCGATATGCGGACGGCGAGTCCGCGGGGGGCGCCCCGCGGACTCGTTCCTGATCAGGACTAGCTTCCCCTTCTTCCACACACTGGGATACTGACCCTGCTCGAGGCATGCCCTGAAGTGGTTGAACAACCTGGCCTATCCTACAAAATTGTTAGGTTAGATATTTTTTTTAAGTTTACTTTGTAAAGATCTAATGCGAAAATTCGTTAAAAATGTCTAAAAAATTCCTTATAAATTAATCTGATGTTGCTTGTTACAGAAGAAAATCAAAAACAAAGTCCTCGGATAATACTTAAGATACTAAATGCGCATGCAGAAACTGTATTAGAATTACTAAGTATATAAATATATCTGCTATTAAATGTAGAGAAAAGTTAGGTACAGAAGAAGTTATAAGTCCTCGATTTAGACATTTGGGACTGGGTAAAACGTCCTCAGATTGTTCCTGGAAAGTATAACACAAGGTCCTCGCACTGTATATGGCTAAAGAAAATATGTGTGAAAGTGAGTCCTCAGTTTGTCATGTCTAGTCAGGTGATTGGGTCCTCGGAAAGTTCACACAAAAGTCCTCGGAAGGGTATCGCTAGGAGCATGAGCTGTGTATATTAAGGTTCTCGCATTGGTCAAGAAGAGTTTAATAACAAAATGGTGCAATAGCAGAGCAGGAAGATAGCTGTCAACCGTAATTTCAAATTTTGTCTCTATATATCTTATTAAAAAAACTGTACGATGTTGTTTTACAGGTTTATTCGAAAGTCCTCGCATAGGTGACCTAAAATTAAAGTCCTCTAATAGGACTCCCTACAAACAGGGGTGTGTGTGTGTGTGTGTGTGTGTGTGTGTGTGTGTGTGTGTGTTTGTGTGGGGGTGCGTGTGCGTGTGTATGTGTGTGCGAATGTTTATGTCTATTTAAGTTTGTGTCTTTATATTTCTATCATTGAGGTATTCGTTGACAGAGTAGTAGCACTTATTTATAAGAAATTGTCTAAGTTTTTTTAGAAATATATTTATTTTATCTTCTTTTTTTAGGGGGTAGTTTATTATATAGTTTAATAGACATCACGTAGGGACTTGTCGAGTTCATTTTTAAGCGTGAACGTGGCATGTTTAGTTTAGAACGGCGTCTGAGTTGATAGTGTGACTGTTCATAAAGATATCATAAAAAAATAACATATTTATGAGCTTGTTATCTTACCTGCCAACAAAAATATAGGCAATGCACCGCTCGCTCACCCACGCCTGCAGCGGCATGGCGTCGTCTTGCGTTTATCGATAACTAGCTTTCCGCCCGCGGCTTTGCCCGCGTGGAGTTCGGTTATATCGCGTTTCCAAGAGAACTCTTCAAAAGTCCGGAGTCAAAACTATCCATGTTATTTCCCAAGGTCAACTCCCTCTTTGAACCAAATTTCAATAAAATCAGTTCAGTGATTTAGACGTGAAAGCGTAACAGACAGAGTTACTTTTGCATTTATAATTTTTTTAATTAAGTAGTGATAACATTTTCCATCACACTTACAGGCTTTGAACTGTTATTCTGAACAAACTAACGTTGAAGTAAAAAAATAACGTTGTATAATATACAATAGTATGAACGAAGCTTATGGCATAAAAAATATTATAACAGATCTCTGTTACAATATTTTCTTCGTTATGTCTAGGTCTATATTTCTGTCTATACTTCATAATAATAATACATATTTGGAGTGAAACTTTCACACACAAATTTTCAACAAAAATTTAAATTAAAAATATATTTTATTTAAAAATTGAAATCCAAACCATGCGGACTATAAATACTGTGCCTAGAATTTATCTATGAATTCATAGCACAGTCCTATATACTTGCAAATACATATGTATCTCCTATATGGCTTTTGTTAAACTTACGCAATACACCATATTATTTTCAACATTACGCCTGAGACTTAAATTGAATTTGAGAATTATATGTACGTACTTTTTTCCCTTAATTATTGTTCTACAGCCATAACCTGTCATCTGTTCAAGCATCCACTGAACCACCAGCCTCATTACGATAGTAATTACATCCAGTGTCGAATATCTCCTCTTATTTATATATTCACCGGCGGTGAACGCTGTTGAAAACTTAAAGTAAATGAAACGCGACCATAGTGGACCGCCTTTTTCCGCCGGTCACCGAACGGCGTGACGAACGCACTATCTTTTGAACTGGCAAGCTAGCGAGTCATGGCAACGATCTTCTAACAATCACAAAAATGTAATTAGTTTTAAGTTTTTAAGGTGACCCCGGGGGGATTTATCTATTTATTATTTTTATTATCTCAGTGGTAGGCCATAATATCGGTTGCCGGCAGAAGTTACCACCTACCAGACAAAGTCTTGCCGCCAAGCGATTCGTCGAGTTCCGGCATGATGTCTGATGAAGCCGTACGGAGGACGGGTCTGAGCAGATGTATTGCGATGTGTGCCGGGTACGATGCGCCAAATGTTATTATGTAGAGAGTTTGGTCGTGGAGGGTCGCCAGATTAATCTCCCTCTGGCGCAGCATCGTTAGTCGTGCTGTTGGGTTTAACATTGCATCACCTCGCTCAACTGCCGTCTTCCTTCCTACTCACTAACTTTTTTAAATTTTTAAGTGAATAGGCTTAATAAACTTGCGCGCTTTACCATCAACGATTGCATCACTGCTTACCATCAGGTGGGTTTGCACACAAGCACTAGATTATAATTACAAAAAAAATTAGGCTTCAAAATTGAAAATCAATCAAGTTAGGGAGTCTGCCGGTGAATTGTGTCAATGTGCGCCTTCCAGTGATCTGGTCTGGTGGTCTACGAACTCCGCATCTGAAGGTAGGTAAGTGGTTTGTCGCTTATAGTACCTACTTTAATTAGAGGGATATACTCCGAAGGCATCATTCTATCACATGTTTGCTTATAGTTTCTAATATGCTAATAATTCATCATCATCTCAGCGTTTATCCCAGTCGCATCCATAGCTTTTCAGCTTTGGAGTCTGGGGTCCGCTTTACCAGTCTAACTGCTGATTTTGACTAAACTTCGATATTTTCCGTGAAACGACTGCCGTCTGACCTCCACAACCCGAAGGCAACATCTAAGCATTGCAGTTAGACCAATTGTTGGACTTTTGAGGGCTCCAACAACCCGTAACGACTGCCACTAGATGTTTGTATGGCAACTGGGACCAACGGCTTAACGTGCTTTCCGAGGTACGACCAGACCGGTGCAAGTATTCATATTCATGCATACAAATACTTGCACTGTGCAGGGATCGAACCCGCGCCACCTTGCGCAGCGGCCGCGTCCGCTACCGCTACGCCACGGAGGGTGTCCGGAGGCTGGCTGGAGTTTCTAATATGCTAATAATTGCTATTCTAAATACACTCCACTTGAATCTTGCTTAGAATCTTTCCTAGTAGGCACATTGCCGCCACATCTAGTAAAGCACTAAAGCAAATGTAAGCCTAAAGTTTTACGATCGGCCATTTTATTGTGGCTATAAACGACCGAGTCACTGCTTCGCGAATAAACAGGCAACGTTCAAATGGTAATTGCATATGTGAGCAATATGCGCCTTAACAGTCCTCGGGGAGACATTACACGATTAGTTGGGTGGAGCATTACAGCAATTGTAGTTCTTGGAATTGTTGTTAGTGATTTTGTGTTTATTTATCGCTTTTGTAAAACTTTTGTGAGAGATATTTGTGGTTATGGGTATAGTAAACGGTTTTATACGAGTTTTAATACTATGTAAACTTAATCTTTATAGATCTCGATGACATCAGAGAATATTTTGTGTATTCATGGACCAGATTTTTATTGCCATATTTGCCTTTTTAAATACATGCTTTTCTAAGATTTCGTGTATGTTTTCTGCCTTGTTTGTAATAAACTCCTTTTGAATGAGATTTTGACCCTCTTTACATGGACTTTCATAGAATTTATTCAAACTTTGCAGACTTCACAGGGACAATACATGACATGACAATACGCGTACTTTGACAAGCAAATATCAAATAATTGTTTTTTTTTCAATTCAGTGTTTTTTTATATAAATTACTAACTAGTGCCTGACCGCAATCCCGCCTGATGCTAAGCAGTGGTGCAATAGAAATTAATCGAAATCAAAGATTACGAAATAATTCTTCATTTTAATGTCAATAGATTATAAATTCGTACGCAAACAACTAATTCGATTTCTCAACAAAGCAAGTTTTTTAAACCATAATTTATTACATTTATTAACCCTTAAATTGTCACCCCTAGATTCCTTGGGTATTTTTTGTTGAAATTTCAGATTATTGTTGGAATTGAGGTAGAAAAGAAGTAAATTAAAAAAAATGTCATATATTTATATATTTTAATGGTTTTTTAATGTCACATAAAACGGACATTGCCAATTATATGTGCATTTATAATAGGTAATAGTACGTCACATAAAACGGACATTGCCCATTATATGTACAGTTATCGTAGCTGAAAATATGTCACATACAACTGAGATTAACAACATAATAAGTAATAATAAACATCAAATTATAATTAGGAACATTCTAGAATCAGCCTTTTAAAAGAGTAGGTACCTCTTAAGATAATAAACTGTAAAAAGAAAGGCGTAGTCACACGTTACATATACCTACCTACCGTAGCACCTTGACAACGTGTGGCTACGCCTTTCCAAACATGAAAATTTATCTCTACATAGTGAATATTGCATACTTCAGAATAGTATTGTATGACATTATTGTCAATTTACAACGAAGGCATCTTGGTAGAGTCTACTGTGTCCATTTACTTGCAACTACATTAGCAACTTTGTTCAGTTCAGTATTCTGAAAATCTTGTTTTATACTTTTTCAGCGTCGTTTTTTGTCGTAGTTTGGTTTCAGCTTTTTTAGAATTATCACATACTATCTCAAATGTTCCTCGTCCCTATTTTTTCATAGCTTTATTAGTCATCAGCTTACAGTTTTGCAATCTATCTTTTCGTAACGTTCCTAAAGATAAAATACCCATCTCATTTTGCAAATAGTACATCAGTTCAAGTGACGTAAACCAATTATCAAAGTACACTGTGCTTAGAATCGGATTAGAAATGGTTCTACACAGCCGGAGAACTGTTTTGCCGCCAACCCCAAGAAAGTCTTCTTCCCATTCACTAAATTGGACACATTGAAAAGTGTTTGCACCGTCGTAGCAAAGAAATCATACACCATGCCTGTAGTTTTTGTGGCATGTACTGCCTCCTGCTACCAGCTTTTTTACCTTTGTAAGGTATCATCATCTCATCGACTGCAAACGATCGTTCTTCTTCTATCTTCAAGCACTGCTTGCGAATATAATCCATGATAGGGGTAATTTTATAGTAACGATCATTTAAGTCTACATTTGTATTATCGTAAATGAGCAAGTAGCGTTTGATAGATCTATATCGTTTATGCGCCATGGCAGATGAAATTTGCTCATACTTTAAATTAGCACTCCAGTAATCTTCGACTACCGGTAGGTCTACAATACCCATCATGACTTCTATTCCTAATAAAATTTCCATGTCTTTTCGGTTCACACATATGGATTTCCCTGTTGATGTTGATGTTGGTGGATGAATCACTGTTACCATTATGATAATGCTCATGTCGCTGAAGATTGACCTCTAAATCGTCATCAGACTCAATATCTGA
This sequence comes from Sesamia nonagrioides, assembly GCA_017933935.1. NCBI lineage: Eukaryota > Metazoa > Arthropoda > Insecta > Lepidoptera > Noctuidae > Sesamia > Sesamia nonagrioides. Next base: position 464,672 of record JADWQK010000863.1, on the reverse strand, counting down.
CTCATCAGAATCCGCTAGAGGTATGAGTGACAAAATTTTCTTTGATCGCCAAGTCATATCACTGTAAAATAAAATTAAAATGTCAAAAATATGCATTGGTAACGACGACATTGCAAATGACAACTTGTTGGCGACGTCCGTTTCATATGACAATCGTAAAGGACACTTACAAATAGGACTAAATGGCGATGTCCTTTACGTGGGACAGTCAAAGAATACCCTAGTTGATAGTTAAAGTTGGCAAGGTCCGTTTTGTGGGACATTATAAATAAACCAACTTTTTTCCTCTAATTACACGAAAATTTATAAAAATTATATCACAATACAATACATTTATTTATATTCTAACTGCTAATATAACATCATAAACAAAATAACTCTTATACTCACAGTTATTATGAAATTCATCCGGAGTACAAACAAATCTGACAGTTGCACTTTTTCAAATGTTTACTGCTCGCGACCATTTCTTTATACATAAATGTAACATGAACGCACGTGAAAGAGATACACAACTGCAAGACATTCTGCGATCACACTACGCGTAGGACTATTAAAATAGTATCTGTGTGCGTGTAAACACTATGTCCTTTAAAACGGACAAAATCAATTTAAGGGTTAAGTCACACGTCTCAACCTACATAGCCGTAATACATCATCAGTTACAAAAAGATACACAAAAAGTCCTACATCATCGTTCAAAATAAACGAAATTAGGTACCATTTTTTCGCTACGTCACAATGTCGTTTTCTTTATAAAAGGCTTCACTATACCACAGCTTGCTTAGGTGGCGATACATCAGCCGGTGTCCAGCGTCGTTCGACGCTAGAGAACTCGGTTAACTGCCGGTTGTACAGCACTCGACTACAAAACAGGACCCTTGTCAGAACTGATACATGACCCCCAAAGATTAAAATGCTGTGTGCATTCGACAGCTCTGTTATACTCGTGTCAACGCTGTGTAGCACACTTTAGTTTTGTAATAGAAAGCAGAATATGAAAATGGAATATATATGCTCACAAATGTTAGAAATCTATGTGACAATGTAAATGTGACAGCCTCCGTGGCGTAGCGGCAGCGAACGCGGCCACTGCGCAAGGCGGCGCGGGTTTTTCCGCAGTGCAAATATTTGTATGCACGAATGAGCTCAAGGTCGCACAGAGAGCTTTGGAGAGGGCTGTGCTAGGTGTTACTGCTACGTAATCGAATCAGGAATAATGAGATCCGTAGAAGCACTAAAGTCGCCGACATAGCCCAGCGGATTAGCTCTCTGAAGTGGCAGTGGGCGGGGCACATAGCTCATAGAGCCGATGGCCGATAGGGCAGAAAGGCTCTTGAATGGCGACCACGTACCGACAAGCGCAGCGTCGGATGCCTCTGGCTAGGTGGTCGGATGATCTGACCAAAATCGCAGGGAAGCCCTGGATGGAGGCCGCGTCCAACCGTTCTTTTTGGAAATCCTTGAAGTAGGCCTATGTGCAGCAGTGAAATTCATGTGGCTGAGATGATGGTGATGATGAATATGATTTTTTTCACTAGTCTGGTTATGCCTCGGAAAACATGTTAATTCGTTAGTCCTCGTTGCCGTACGAACATCTAATGGCAGTCGTTACGGGTTGTTGGAGCCCTCAAAAAAAGTCCAACTATTGGTCTAACTGTAATGCGCCGATAGCCTTTGGGTTGACGGCAGTCACTTCACGGAAAAAATCGAAGTTTAGTCAAAATCAGCAGTTAGACTGGTAAAGCGGACCCCAGACTCCAAACCTAAAAAAATTTGGATTACCGCTGAGATGATGATACAAGATGCAACTGGGATAACGCTGAGATGATGATGACACATGTTAGAAATGAGACATTATTAACCTACTTTTTGTATTTTACCTTTATACACAGAATCAGCCTAATAAGTTCTAATTGCTGGAATTAAGGCCTTCTCTCTGTGAGGTGTCTAAGCCACCACGCGGGTCAAGTCTAGGATGGTATCTGTCACATGTCTTCGAATTTTCGATTCTGGGGCATGCCAGTTTTCTCACGACGGTTTCATTCCCATTTCTACAGCAGTGATGATGAAATTATTTACACAGAGTAACACACATGTCTGGGTTTTAACACAACTCGCTAGTAGCCTTCATTTCTACTGAGCCACTCTTGCTCGTTCCGAATATATACAGCTTTGCAAAAAAAGATGTTGACCCTTTTTTCTGTCAAGGTGTGTAAGGCGAAAACAGAAAAAATCCTTTTTTCTTTAATCTAGAAATAAAGCTTCAATAAAAATACTTGAATATAACAATCAGCCTTTATTTTTTAATTTTCCTGAAACATGTGGGTCTTTTATAGGATTTAAGAGAATCAAATAAAAAATCTACAAAAGTTTTATTTGTCTTATAAGCAGTAAAATATAAAATGGCGTATGTGATACGTAAAATGAAAACGCTTTTAGTAAACTGCTGTGTTCAAATGTACCTTTGTCATTTTCAATTTTATTGCCGAACGTTTGAATGCATTAAATTGTTTCAACGACAGTTTACGAACTTGTTTGCGAATGGAACTCGTACAGTCGACAATAAAATGTAAATAAAATGACATTTCAAATAATGATTTCATTTACAGATACTGCGATAAATCATGTCATGAGTATATTGAACATGACTTACAAACACACCCAGATTTAGATTTTTATAAATAGGAAAGGGTAAACGAATGTTTTATTATTACATTTATTGTATTATGTAGAATCAAGTTCTTCTAACGGACAGCTATACTACTGGGGAGTTTGTTGCGTTACTTCTTTCCAGCGAATATACTGAATGGAATACAGAAATACATGAAATGGTGAAAGGCTGGTGAAGGTCTTGGGAGACCATCTCATATAATTTTGGCATTGAAAGAGCGATGATTAGTTTCAATTGAATGAATTTATTGAGTGTGGATTACCATTCGAAAATTGCTACAAGAATAAAAGACAAATTACTATAGTAAACTAATAAGATTTTTATGAACGCTGTTTAGATATGCTGATTACGTTCAGGGCCATTAGTGAAATTTATATTTATACAGGCTTCCTTTCTTATTCTACTATGCATTTATTTTTATTTTATTATTTATCTTGTTACAGATTTTAGAAACCTTTTAAACCTATGAAAAACTAATTTTCAAACGATGAAATTTTAGTACTCATAGAGATTTTAAATTGAATCATTTTTATAAAATCAAGTATTTATCTTTTAACGAGAGCAGGCCTTTTAGAGGTTATTTAAACTTAATAGCATTTACTAAAGCTAAAACATATAAAGGCTCAGATAACGTTATTATGACGGACAGATAAGCATATAAAATCTCTAACAAATGAATTTTGTGAGAGCTTAAAACCCTAACTTTAATATGTATTACGATAAAAAGGTTTAAAAGGGTCCTTTAAATCGTGCCATTTATTTGTCCATATCATTATTTTGACTACTATCCACAGACAACAACCTTTTATAAGCTTCATATCTTCTTCAGACCTAATTCTATTGTAAATCCGTAGATTCGGTTCAATTGTGGGACCACTATTGTTATGACCACAATGACTTGGACGGATGGATAAGATAGTTTACAGAATTGATCACAAGTCTAAAGCAGGTGCGTCTTTCTCTATCAATTATAGGTTAGCGAATATTCCGGGTAAGCAGAATTAGATTAATGGCCATATTATTCAAAACTGTAACAATTATGATACTAGGCTGAGTTAGTTAATGAAGCGGAATGTGATCCACACATTTGAATTGTGTTCAAGATCGCTAACGTCACAATATTACCAAACAAGTGAAGAAAACTCCTGAATACTGTTTACATAACATACATCATTATCATCATCAGCAACCTTTTTATTGTCCCACTGGTATGTCCCACTGCTGGGCACAGGTCTCCTCTCATACAGAGGATTGAGCGTAATCACCACGCTTGCTCAATGCGGGTTGGCGATTTCAGACTTAAAGTCCAGGTTTAATCACGATGTTTTCCTTCACATTATAATCAGTCATTAGTCAGTCATTGGTCAGTCATTGGTCAGTTATTGGTCATCCAAGATATAAATAAATAAATATATGCGGACAAATCATACAGATTGAGCTAGCCCCAAAGTAAGTTCGAGACTTGTGTTATGGGATGCTAACTCAACGATACTATATTTATAATAGATACGTATATAGATAAACATCCAAGACCCAGACCAATCAGGAAAAGATCGTTTTCCATCATGACCTCAACATTGTTGAACAATTTGTCCGCGCCTACGGGTAGCTGTTCCGGGTCTGGGTGTTTGTGTTCACGTGAGTATAAATGTTAAAACGCACCCACAATACAGGAACAATTACAAGTGTGGGGCAACGATTAAAAAATATAATTGCTGCCAATCTTAATATAAAAGAACAATAAACAATTATTATGTGTTAAATTTAATCACTGAGCAGAGTTTTGTTTTTTTATAGCACGCAAATTAATATAAAAAAAAAAGTTAAATGAAAATGTATTTAAAAAATAAATAACTGAATTGATATTTCAATTTGAAACATTTTGAATACCAGAATAATCAAAATAATGTTCCAACGTACATAGGTATTCGTAATGCTTTTATCACTATTAGCATTTTTATACATTTCAGCTCGACTGCACTGAAAAGGATAATGAAATTGTGTACGCGTTAGTTCAAATTGAAAAGTCAGCTAAAAAAATGTTACAGTAAAATAAAAATAAAGGCAATGTCAATCAATCTGTCTAGCCTTTACCCATATAATCTGGCCATCTGGGGTCAGCTTCCATCCTAACCAAAAGCAGTTGAATAGTAAGACTGGGGAAGCTACTTGTTAGACTTTTGTGCTCCTGACTACCTGGAACGACTATCAAAGGTCTACAAATGGGAGCAACTACTTAAGATCCAGTACTGAGGAGTTTTGACGGGAAAGCTAAGATGAGTGTCACGCGCATTTTTAATTGGACTTTTAAAATTATCTATAGTGTCGTTTACTAAATAAAAACGCGTGATTTATGTAGCAAAAAATGCATTCAGTAAATAATTCATAAACAACATTGAAATATCGCAGCATAGTGGCCACATCATGACTTTGCCTCAAACCTTCCTCATAGACGGTTCACGCGGCCGTCTTTTTCAACTGTCATTATTATAAATATCCGCAGTCTTTATTTTATATCCGCCATTATTGTGAAATAATTTTTTTAAGGAATTTCTGTAATTTGTTACACTTTTTATTGGTAAAATTGTGGTATATACATATTCCATAGAGGTCATTGATCAAGAGATGAGGTTGAATCTCACCTTGAAAAAAGAAAAAGAAGAAGATCCACACATTGACTGCAGCAAGCTTAGATTAACCTTCGATCGACCCATATGGCTGGGATAATATAAACAGCGCCCTTGAAAAAAATAGAAACATTTTACATAAATTGTCAATACACATTTGAGCTTATTAAAAGGGAAGGGCTGTACCAACTTCGAAATTGGTTTTAACATGTCGAGATTTGCTTCATTTATTTACTCTCAGTGTAAATATTGATAGGCGTTTCTATACTTTATGTGCATATGAATACGGCACATATGTACTTGAAGCTAATAAAGTTCAAATATTGGCAAATTAAAGTGGAGTCTGCCTTGATTTATGTGTATTTGTTTTATTTTTGTACAGTAATATAGCTTTCGGGTTTTAGACGTGATTTGCGTACCTTAAAAAAAGTGTGAGAGCAGTGGTGGCCCAGTGGTATTGACCATGACTTGACCTTACAAGTTTTTTTTTAATAATAATTATAAACTAGTGATTGACTGCAATCCCTCCTGATGGTACGCAGTGATGCGATCGTTGATGGTAAAGCGCACTAGTTTATTAAGCCTATTCACTTAAAAAACTGAGGAATCCGAAGGATGACAGCAGTTGAGCGAGGTGATGCAATGTTAAAACCAAGACCAAAAAGACCAACGATGCTGCGCCAGTGGGAGATTGATCTGGAGACTCTCCACGACCAAACTCCCGACACAACAACATTTTGCGCATCGTACCCGGCACACATCGCATCACAACTGCTCAGACCCGTCCTCCGTACGGCTTCACCAGACATCATGCCGGAACACAACGAATCGCTTGGCGGCAAAACCTTATCTGGTGTGTTATAGGTCGTAGGTTAGAGCCCCAGCAGACGCTTTACTTTGTGTAAATTATTTCTTCACCACTGCTCTCAAAACGGTGAAGGAAAACATCTTGAGGAAACCGGCATTTCCTAGAGTTATGTGAAATCTAACAACCCGCATTTGGGCCGCGTGCCACTCCCTCTCACCGAGAGGAGGCCTGTGTCCCAGTATTGGGAAAATTATAGGCTGAATATGAAAAGTGTACAAAACAAATGTATTCATTAGTATTATCAAAACCACGCTTAGTCAAAATTAGCCTGATATAGAATAGGGATGTATCCAAGGTATGAAAATCAAAAAAATAATTAGTCCGCCTTATAGATAATAAAAAAAATTAAGACCCGTATTTTTTATGTTGTCGAAATTACCAAAAACTACTGAGATATAGCGTATGAAAGTTACGTAGTGGGGGCTAATTACGTTACACCGTGGTATATTTTGTACCACGGCGTGACGTCATGCGACATTTCAAATTAAAATACCTTCTTAAGTATTTGAATGAAAGAAAAAATAAAAAATACGTATTCAATATTTTTTATAAATCTATCTAATGGACATTAAATTATTTTTTTAGGATACAACCGAATTATATTATGAAAAAGCCATTCAATAGGTTAATTTGAATTCAGTGAGCCTGTAGTAGGTAAGTATACAGATTGGTGCTGACAATACGACAATAAATTAAACATCGTTTACCTCAACACATTCTCAGTCTACCCTTACAGCCTCCGTGGCGTAGCTGTAGCGAACGCGTCCATTGCGCAAGTAGGCGCGGGTTCGATTCCCGCACAGTGCAAATGTTTGTATGCATGAATATGAAAATTTGCACTGGTCTGGTCGTGCCTCGGAAAGCACGTTAAGCCGTTGGTCCCGGTTGCCATACGAACATCTAGTGGCAGTCGTTACGGGTTGTTGGAGCCCTCAAAAGTCTATCCATTGGTCTAACTGCAATGCTTAGGTATCGCCTTCGGGTTGTAGAGGTCAGACGGCAGTCGCTTCACGGAAAATATCGAAGTTTAGCCAAAATTAGCAGTTAGACTGGTAAAGCGAACCCCAGACTCCAAAGCTGAAAAAGCTCCGGATGCCACTGGGATTAACGCTGAGATGATGATGATTCTCAGTCTACCCTTAAAAAATCATATAAATATGTTCATTAGTTTAGTCACAGAAAATTATTTTTCATTTTTCACATTTTCTACATTATGTACATGTTGATAAGGAAGCGCTTACAGTTTAATGACCGCCGCATCTTGCGGTACCAAACTTTAATAATAATGACGCGAAAAAAGGAAGTCGATACCTACGGGATCACGGCGACTAGCTTCATTTTATTGACTGACCGACCTTCTGACAATTCAGAAGTGCCTGTAACTGGTTTATTTGAAATAAATGATTTGATTTGATCGCGCTATCGCCGATCGGAGATCAGTGAACCAATATTTTTAAAGGATGTTTGTAGGTAATGGGTAAAGAAAACATCTACTTCAATATTTTAATCAACACGAGTGTCGTGGAGATGCACAAATTACGACTGACGGTAGGTCTCGGAACATTATAAGAAGTTCGTCAATGCGCTGGCGCAGTGGTATGTGGATATACGTAATATGCGTATACCTACATTGGCAAAAACTATAACCGACCCGCTGCATACTATGAGTGTCACTCGGTGATGCTCGTGAATTATCTTTATATATATAATTCTGCTGTACGTGTGTATGTCATTGAACTCCTCCTAAACGGCTTGACCGATTTTAATAAATTTTTCTGTATGCGTTTGAGTGGTGACCTGGATCGTTTAGATTCACAAATCAGCCCGGCAGATGGCGCTGATCGCTTGAAGAAGCATGTGATCTTGGAAACGGCCCTAACGATTTCGCTGAAATTTAATATGTGGGGGTTTTCGGGGAGGAGAAATCGATCTAGCTCAGTCTTATGTCTGGGCAAGCGCATGTTTTCGAGTTTTCTCTTTCGCAATATTTCACGTATAATATGGGCGCTAATTTCGCGTGGCTTGACATAGCGGCTGTGGCGTAGTCGATAGAGGTATGGTCTACTCGCAATGGCTGGTGTTCCTCGGTTCAAACCCGGCCAATCACGAGTTTTTTTTTTTGTTTTTAGATAAGTCTATAGTTTTTTTTTTTTATTTTTTTAGTTAAGTACTTAAAAATATAATTGTACATAAGAACTAAAAGGCGAAAAAATAAAAAAGATATTTTTTTTTATATAACTAAATTTGTACTTATGAACTAAAGGAGAAAAGTATAAATAGAAATAAATAATTATTTAAGATTTTTTATTTTACTTAAAGAGACAGAAACAAGAGCTCTAGGGGTAGAGAGAGGTATGATATCTTTGTTACAAATGTAGATGACAATGCTTTCCATGGGTTTCTTCTTTCCATCCTAAATCTGCTGTACGTGTGTACGTCACTGAATTCCTCCTAGGCTGGTCCGATTTGAATGAAGTCTATGTATATAAATGAAAGTCGTGTTAGTTACTATATTTATAACTCAAGAACCGCTTAACCAGTATGGCTCAAAATTGGTTGGGAGGCAGATAAGAACTGGGAGAAGGACATATCACATAGGATACTTTTTATCCCATTCCCGCGGTTCCTGTCGTTCCCGTGTGACGTGACATAAGACATGGAATAACAAAACAACTCAGTCAAAATATAAGTTAGCGGTTCATTTGTTAAAAATGGTACAAACACACTCCTACACTACTCAGCATATTAAAAAAAGTCTTACCGGTTGAATGTTGATGCATTTATTTAAAGCAAAGAATATAAATACTCTCTGCCGGTTTAATTTTTTTAATAAAAGGCCCAAAGCAAACTTCAACTTCAAAATTTCTAATATTGTATTGCTGTGCCATTTACCACTTCACTACATACTATAAAACAAAGTTACTTTCTCTTTCCCTATGTTCCTTTGTATGATTAAATCTTTAAAACTGAGAAACAGATTTTGATGAGGTTTCTTTTAATAGATAGAGTACTAATTAAAAAGAAACGTTTATACGTATAATAACATCCATTAAATTGTGGAGAAACACTATCCCTCGCCCACATGTGGGAGTGATGAGAGGAGGCATAACTCTGTTGCCGCGAAAAATCGCAGTACAGCGGACAGAGCTCCGGCGGGGTCTCATGGCGACATGGAAAGTGTGATTGTCGCAATCCAGCACTGAGCACGCCGCAATAGCGGCGGTAAGTCCTCTCTTTGAGGAGTAGCTAGAGAGGCGCCACGGCGTCCTCGTCTTCCGACTGACGTAGGTCCTCACCGGATACGGCTGTTTCGGGAGGTTCCTGTTCCGTATAAGGCGGGAGGAAACGCCAGGGTGACCACTGTGTGCATCGCCCTGAGGACACAGTGGAGCATAAGGTGGAGGTCTGCCCGGCTTGGATAGAGCACAGCCGTGTTCTCGTAGCGGCGATCGGCGGCGATCTCTCGCGTCCGATCCTGGTCCGGGCCATAGTCCGGAGCAAGAGTGCATGGCAAGCTTTCACCTCCTTCTGTGAAGCAGTGATGCTGGCAAAGGAGGAGGCGGAGCGGGTGAGGGAGCGGAAATCCCACTATACTCACGGCTCAAACCGCCACAGGAAGCGCCCTGGTCGGGAGGCAACATCGGACTCCCAATCGCCGTAGGCGCGGGCTTGCGGGCGGCGAGGGATAGGCAGCTCGCCTCCTTGTAAGAACCAGGCCCGGGTTGACGGCCCGTCAACCGGGCCGGCCCGGGGCGGCGGTGTTTCACACGTGCCTCAAAGAGATGTCAGCACACCTTGACGGTGTCCACGAGGACTGGTCCACAGGGTTACGGGTTGATTAAAAAAGAAACCATGGCAATGGCCGTTGCACAGGCAAGTGAAGGAACACGGGTGGATTTTAGTCAAAAAAAGTCTGACACGCCCTTCCGCTCCGCCCAGAGCGCGAGAGGTCACTTGATGATTTTCCATCCACAACAAAAAAAAAAAAACTAAAGTAGAGCAAGAAATTGCACTTGAAGGCGCAGCCTTAGTATGGCTCGACTTCGTGCTTCTCACTCACCAGAGCAAATAAAGGCAACCCGTGAAATGGCTCGGTTGGCAATGCGAAATCGTCGAGCAAACCACAGAGATCAAGCGCTAGATAATTTACGAAACACAAGAAGAAATTCATCAAATACTGATTTGAATCGGGCAGCGTTTCAATACGCATATAATATAGCGCAATGGCGTTCGCATTGGGCCAATGGATGTTGTTTGCGAGTATTGTAGCACATCAAAGATTTCCAGAGAATCGCCAGGATTGTGCTCCCAAATAAAGAATCATTGAATAATAATATTCATTTATTTAAAATTATCCTAATTTAAAAAGTAGTCATGTGATATTTTAAGGCGGAACGAAGTTCGCCGGGTCAGCTAGTATTTTTATATAATTATGTGGTGGATAGTGAATGTTCGTGTGATTCGTATGAGTGATGTATGGCTGTGTGCTAGACAATACAAAAATGAGTAAAGTATAAGTGTATTTGTGTAGTATTTTAATATATAAATATAAATTAATTAATAAATACAATAAATTGCCTACAATGTTCTATTCTGTTTGCAATTTTGTGTGATTTAGTTTGTTTTTTTTTTTTTTTGATGTTAGCTTTTGTTCTGTGGTTTTGGATTATTCCTATGAACCAGCATTGTTCGTGTTTTCATTTATTGTCGTATTGTCAGCACCACTCTGTATAATATGTAAGGACAGCCTCCGTGGCGTAGCGTTACGGCCGCTGCGCAAGGTGGCACGGGTTTGATCCCCCTATCCAGTGCAAATATTTGTATGCATGAATATGAATTGAATATTTGCGCTGGTCTCGCCGTGCCTCGGAAAGCACGTTAAGCCGTTGGTCCCGGTTGCCATAGTAATATCTAATGGCAGTCGTAACGGGTTGTTGGAGCCCTCAAAAGTTCAACAATTGTTCTAACTGCAATGCTTCAATATCGCCCTCGGGTTGTAGAGGTCAATCGGCAGTCGCTTCACGGAAAATAAATCTAAATCTTAGTTTAGCCAAAATCAGCAGTTAGACTGATAAAGCGGACCCCAGACTCCAAAGCTGAAAAACCTTCGGATGCGACTGGGATTAATGCTGAGATGATGATGATGATGATGTAGTAGTAGGTAAGTATACAATGTGTACATAGGTATGACTGTTACCATATTATTTGATATCAATTTATTTATTGCAGGTGCAGAAAACCTCAAACGGTGCAAATATAACCTTCTTATTGGGAGGTATATGTTTGAGCCGTTTGGGGTTGAAACCTTGGGATCCGAGTGCTCTTCGTATTATCGGGACATCGCCAAGCGTTTAGTTGACTCTTAGTATCACCAGAGGGCTGGTCTATTTTTCGTCCAAAGAATCAGAATTGCTATCAAATATAATAATGCTACCAGAGGGTTTTAGGCACTTACCCCATTGACAGCGATATGGACGATTTTCTTTATGTCCAACCTGATTCTATTTTGTTTTTTTATTTTACACTAATGCAAAATGTTTTTGTCGATATTTAAGTGTTAACTTGTTTATTTCAAATGTAAAGTAACAAATATTTTATTCATTAACGATTTTTAAATATTAAATAAAATAAATCGCAATTCAGTTTAATTACTCGGCCATATTTCATAAATAAATGCGGTCAAAATTAAGCCAACCATTAAACTATAACTAAAATAAATAGTCTCTGAAATTGTAACGTATTAAAACAATAACTCTGCCTTCAGCTAAATTGTGAAACGGTTTATTTTAAGTCCACCTCATTCAAGGAGCTGCAAAATTAATATAGGGCATTAAACCCCTACTAAGACCTACCTACTCCGGAATGGTTAAGACCTTCAATGTAAATAATTATTTCCATTTATTTAGAGAGTTAAGAAATAAAGAAAAACATTTACTATGTGCTAGCTCAACGGGAAACTCACATAAAAGTCAGAGTTTGTCTAAAAAGTAGTTTCATGGAGGATTTGACTTTTGTTCGACTAAGTCCTTATACACACGAGCGACACGAGTCAGTATTTATTTTCGACGTGTATCGTCTTCTGCAGTTACTTCTGTCATTAACATGTGCCTCTTGTGTTAGTTAACTTACGTATAACAAACATACACCAAATAATAATAATTAAAGCCATAATTTTTAATTGTAATTTCTCGGTGGTAAGCCATAACATCGGCTGCCGGCAGAAGTTACCACCCACCAGACAAGGTCTTGCCGCCAAGCGATTCGTCGTGTTCGGGCATGATATCTAGTGAAGCCGTACGGAGGACGGGTCTGAGCAGTTGTATTGCGATGTGTGCCGGGTACGATGCGCCAAATGTTGTTGTGTCGGGAGTTTGATCGTGGAGAGTCTCCTAAGTTCCTAAGTTTCCTATTCCTAAGTTTTTAAGTGAATAGACTTAATAAACATCACATCATACCACATGACATAAAAATACCACATACTCCAACACATTTTATATACTACACATTTTAGAATACTAATGCCTTGTTTTTCTCACATAATATTGATTTTCTTCCACTTATTTTTTGTACCCACTAGCTAGTGGCTAATTGATAGTCCCAATGGGTCCATATTATAAGCTCAAAAACATGCAATGTTATTGTTACTCTACTAGGGAGTGGAATCTGTTTCTCCTTAACACAGATCACTTGGTGATCTAGCTAGGAGATCAGCGCCTCGCCCAAGTATTTGTATGTACTACATGTTCTTTGTTATGTTCTGTTTCTAGACTGTATTAGCCCTTCATGTACTGCAAATAACCATGTATCATTTTACTGTCAATAAATATTATTATTATTCCTTTATTTCATAGTATATACATATAAATTACATTTTTAAATATTTCTACATAAAAAATACATAAAAAACATTTAAAAATATAAAAAATAGTAGCCCACCGGTATCGGGAACAGGGTCCAAGCTACCGGCGGTCAGGGCTCCAGAGAGAGGAACTTCCTGACGATGCGAGCCGTGTCCAGCAGTACCGCTTTCTGAATCAAGCCCTTGATCCAGCTGCCTAACGAGAGCCTCCTGAGGTGTTGGTCGATGCTCTTGGCTATTAAGCCATTGGCTATCACGACTATCGGTACAATGATTGCTGAATCCACTTCCCACATGTCGACAACCTCGTGAGCCAAGTCAAGATACTTGATTTGTTTATCTTTCTCGGCTTTCACGAGGTTCTCATCATGCGGGATGGTTATGTCAACAATCATTGCACGCCGCTCTGATCGATCCACCAGCACTATATCAGGCTTATTGGCAACAATAGTCCTGTCAGTGATGATGGATCGATCCCAGTACAATGTGATATAGCCATTTTCGAGAACTGGGTCGGGCGTATACCTGTAGTACGGCACCTCCGATTCCACAAGGTTGTATTTAAGAGCAAGTTGCTGATGAATGATCCTGGCTACAAGGTTGTGTCTATGCAAGTACTCTCCGTTAGCTAGACGAGAACACCCGGAGATAATATGCCTTATTGATTCCCCCGGCCGGTGACATGCCCGACAGATGTCAACTGTGCCGTCTTTCACAATAAATCTCCGGTAATTGTTCGTCATCATAACTTCGTCCATAATTGCAAAGACAAAACCTTCGGTTTCCCCAAAGAGATCACCGAAACGTAGCCAGGCTACAGACGCTTGAAAATCAACATCGGGCCCGTGTAGGGCTCGGAAAAAGCGTCCGTGAAGCTCTTTGCTCTTCCATACCTCCATGCGATCATTTGTGTCAAGCACTACTGGTTTATGCCAGTTCTCTTTAGCTAAGGAGAGCGGAGTGAGGCCCTTGTCAGCCGCGACCACATCTCGATGCATCCCCACGTCGGTTACTAGGAAATAGTCCCTGAGACTGCATACCTCGCGATTGTGGAGGGTCTTGGCGTTTAAAAAGCCACGACCTCCACATTTTCGCGAGATATACAGCCTCATAACCGATGACCGTGGGTGATGCAATCGATTTGCAGTCAGCAGCGTACGGACCCTCTGATCCAGGGCGTCAAGTTCGGTTTGAGTCCATTTGAGTATGCCGAAAGAGTACATCAATACCGGCATGACCCAACCGTTTAAAGCGCGCACCTTGTTTCCGCCTGATAGAAGACTATTAAGTACTTTTTTCAGGCGGCCAAAGAAGCGTTCTAGCGTGATTGATATCACGTTATTATTATTATTATTAAACTAGTGTGCGTTACCATCAATGATTGCATCACTCCTTAACATCAGGCAGGATTGCAGTCAAGCACTAGTTTATAATTATTTAAAAAAAACACTACGGGTTCTACGGTTAATATGGCCGGCCCATTGCCACTCAAATTGCTTATTCTGTGATCTATATCAACAACCTTTGGTTAACCGCGATGCAGGATGGCTGGTAGTAGTTAGATGAGAGTTGCTAAAAATCGTGTTGAATGGCGTGAAATAGGAGAGACCTATGTCCAGCACTGGACTGCTTTAAGCAGATGACGATGATGAATTTAAAACAAAACGCTTTTTTCTAATACGGCAATTGTACTAGATTAGACGCACGCTTATGCGGCAAAATCCCCTAACTAAAAAAACGTTGTTTAGAAAATTGTAATTTGGCGTATTGTACAGACGACAGCACATCAAGCTACTAAAATCTGTCAGATTTCCTTATTCGATTTTCAACTTTATCTCTGAAGCATTAAGGCTGAAGGTTGATTGGGAATATCAGACAGTTTGGGGTAGCTTGACCTGCTGTAATCCGTACATGTGTTACGTTAACTAACCGTTTGAAACAACCATCCCTAATGCTTATGCATATTCATAGCGTAATTTTGAAGTGACTTACATGGCGTAACTTTCTCATGGGGTGTTTCTTCGCACACATTATTACTTACATTGCCTACAATCTTACAATTAGTTAGCTTAGATCGCTGATTGAAAATTTGACAAAGGAAACTGAATGACCTACGAAAAATAAACTTTAACAATTCAAAAGTGTTAGAGCAGCAGTTTGAATTCTTAAAAGTAACAGCTCTATATACCAAACAACAGCAATTTAACAAAAACTAAGAACAAGACAGAACTAAAACTAAACTTTAACACCTAAAGGTTAGAAAACGATAATGTATATCTACTAAGTATGTAATTCCCTCACAATCCGTGCGGGCCTTATTCCGTTGTGTCGAGAGTGCGAGCAAACGGCCCGATGTGCGCCAAATGCGGCATATTAGAGACATTAGGTGCTCAGTGGGCAAATTAGCGGTCACACGAGACAGCTGCTGGAGACACGAGAAGCAATAATAGTGACGACATAGCTGGGACTGGATAATTGCGAATAATGTGAGCTTGGGTTAAATAAATTGACGGTGTCTGACCGTTTTAAGCCGGTTTCCTAGAAAAGAATCTTCTTTACTGTATTCAAGACTATACCTAATTATTCCATAAGGCTGTAGATCAGTATTTATATCTGGGACAACTGATCCAGACCGATAGTTCCGGCTACAAGGACGAATCCGACTCGGCTGTCCGTAGTGTCTTCTCGTCCAAATACCTCAGTGCCTAAAGACAAAAGTCTTTAACCAATATGTCGTACCGATTATAACATATAGGAGATTGTTAAAAGAACGAAAGTCGTCGACATAGCCCAGCGGATAAGCTCTTTGAAGTGGTAGTAGGTAGGACACAGCACAAAAAGCCGTTGTCCGATGGGGCAGAAAGGCTCTTGAATAGCGACAACGTATCGGCAGGCGCAGCGTCGGACACCCACCGACTAGATGATAGGATGTGACCAAAATCACAGGGAAGCGGTAGACGCAGGCCACTTCCAACCGGTCTTTTTGGAAATCCTTGGGGGAGACCTATGTCTAGCAATGGACTTCCTGTGGCTGACATAATGATGATGATGATAAAAATAACTGCCAAAAAAGACACTTGAACAAAATACTAAAACAAAACAATGAACTGTGTGCCTAGTGCGACTTTTTTTTTAACCTTAACGTATTTGACACGTTTATGACATTCGGCGATTGAGCCGCTCCAAGGTCGCTGCTCGGAGCGGCCCAATTAGAGTGCCAAACGTGATAAATGTGTCGTTCGCTTTAACGTAAAACAAACCCTCACTAGACACTGACCAAATTAATTTACTTCAGCCCTATTATCTCACTCCTCTCTATTTTGCCTACAAAGTATAACAAAAGACGATGGCTAGTACTCCAGTAGGCACAGTTCAACACTGACTGGAGTACAAGCAAGCTAACGATTCGAACAAATGCTGCTAATGAATCGAGCTCCAGGGACATTGCCGTGTGGCGTTAATGTTATGATGCTTTGACTACAGTGAAAGGATGGTGGTGATCCTGTTAACAGATCAGAGAAATATTAAAATGCAAACATGTAAATTAATTTTAAATATACTGCAACAGCAGAATATTATAGTAAAACATGACATTGTGCTTTACTATAGAATTTGTGATATAGGACATACTAATAAAAAACAAAATTTAATTATTCAAATTACGCTGAGAATGAGCACTTCTACAATTTCAGAGTATATTCCATAAAATTCGTTTATTATACCCAGAAATACAAAACCTGCCAAATAATAAAAAAGATTTAATAATAATCCATACTAATATTATAAATGCGAAAGTAACTCTGTCTGTATGTCTGTTACGCTTTCCCGCTTAAACCTCTTAACCGATTTGGATGAAATTTGGCACAGACAATCTTTAGACCCTGAGAAAGGACATAGGCTACCTTTTATCCCTGAAAAATTCGATGTTCTCGAGGGAAATCTAAAAAGCGCGATATAACCGAACTCCACGCGGGCGAAGCCGCGGGCGGAAAGCTAGTAATAGTATGTTATTAATTTATTTATTTATTTAAGGCACATCAGCAACACAAACACAAACATGGTTATTTAACATTGCAAAGGTCTTATTACCGGAACAGTCGCTGATATAAGTAAATATAAACATATTTTTTGACAATGCTCTGGTAGAATCAAAAATTTTCCCTATAACAGAGCAGGCATTCAACTTTCTGCTGCATGTTTAATGAAAACGAATTTCTGGAAAGTTTTGACCGGGGGCGGAATGAAAGCTAAAATTTAGAAAACTCAAACCCGCATCCAAATGAGATTTAATTTTAAAGCACTCACAGTTCACTGTTGCTGTGTACACGTTAAATTATCTCTTGAACTTTAAACCGTATTATTTATATATTATTCATTAAAAGTTATTATTTTAACTTGCACAAAGGTACAAAGGCGGGCTTAATGCCTTAAGCATTCTCTACCAGTCTACTGTCTAGTACCAGTAAACCAAGGGTGGTAAAGAGAATAGATGGCAGGAGCTTTGGTTGAGAGGAATACTGGTAAACAACAATAAAATATTTTTAATTACACAAATACATACAAAGAGTATACAGAGTGATGCTGATAATCCATACTAATATTATAAATGCGAAAGTAACTCTGTATGTCTGTCTGTCTGTCTATCTGTCTGTCTGTCTGTCTGTCTGTCTGTTACGCTTTCCCGCTTAAACCTCTCAACCGATTTTGATGAAATTTGGCACAGACAATCTTTAGATCCTGAGAAAGAACATAGGCTACCTTTTATCCCGGAAAAATTTGATGTTCCCGAGGGAAATCTAAAAAGCGCGACATAACCGAACACCACGCGGGCGAAGCCGCGGGCGGAAAGCTAGTATCGACATAAAAATGTGTACTTATGTGTACACGTTTCAGAGTCAGGGCTTCTAATTAAGTTTGTGGAGGTATGAGGAGCAGCGTGTAAAGCTCACTCATCCTCCAAAGAAACGGGAGGATCATCCGACTAGACTGGGATTGTCTGGCGGGCCACTTTGCCCACGAGCTTGTATGCGTGCTAGTAATATTATAAATGCGAAAGTAACTCCGTCTGTCTGTCTGTCTGTCTGTTACGCTTTCCCGCTTAAACCTCTCAACCGATTTTGATAAAATTTGGCACAGACAATCTTTAGACCCTGAGAAAGAACATAGGCTATCTTTTATCCCGGATAAATTTGATGTTCCCGAGAGAAATCTACAAAGCACGATATAACCGAACTCCACGCGGGCGAAGCCGCGGGCGGAAAGCTAGTATTATAAATGCGAAAGTAACTCTGTCTGTCTGTTACACTTTGCCGCTTAAACCTCTCAACCGATTTTGATGAAATTTGGCACAGACAATCTTTAGACCCTGAGAAAGAACATAGGCTACCTTTTATCCCGGATAAATTTGATGTTCCCGAGAGAAATCTACAAAGCACGATATAACCGAACTCCACGCGGGCGAAGCCGCGGGCGGAAAGCTAGTATTATAAATGCGAAAGTAACTCTGTCTGTCTGTTACACTTTGCCGCTTAAACCTCTCAACCGATTTTCATGAAATTTGGCACAGACAATCTTTAGACCCTGAGAAAGAACATAGGCTACCTTTTATCCCGGATAAATTTGATGTTCCCGAGAGAAATCTACAAAGCACGATATAACCGAACTCCACGCGGGCGAAGCCGCGGGCGGAAAGCTAGTAGGTCAATAAATGAAAAAAACGGACAACGCTGGTTCATAGCAGAAATACTAAACCATTGAAAAAAACCTAGCATCAAAAATAAAAAATGAAAATTTCAAACAAACTAAATCGTATAAAATTGGAAACGGAATAGAACATCCTTTAAAATGTCGGTTCATTGACCTCCGATCAGCGACAGCGCCGTCCTGTATCGACTTGCTTTTTTCCCACCGTTATTATTAAAGTTTAGTACCGCTGGATGCGGCGGTCATCAACCTGTAAGCGCTTCTGTATCAATATGTACATCATGTAGAAAATGTGAAAAATTAAAAATAATGGCCTGTAGCTAAACTAATGGATACATTTATAAGATTTTTTATGGATAGACTGAGAATGTGTTGAGAAACACGATGTTAAATTTATTGTCGTATTGTCATCACGACTTTGTATACAGACACATATTAATGCCTTAATATTTACTTATAATTTTATATACCTACAAAATTAAATTAAAATACAAAAATGATAAGATCGCTGTTTCGAAAATAAGATAATAAAAAAATCCGCTTAAATATAAATAGACTGGTGACCGTCCTGATATTAAAAGGTAGCGCAATCCAAAGAAGAATGGACTGAATATCAAAAGACAGATGAAAAGAAGATTTTTAGAATAGGACACAACTTAGCGTGTGAAGAACACATAATATTGAGGTGATGAGATAAGAAAGAGGAGTGGGAGAGTTAATTCTGCATTTTATGAATAATTCCCATGATACCATTTAACATCATTCACCATGTATCATCATCATCATCTCAACGTTAATCCCAGCAGCGTCCGAAGCATTTTCAGCTTTGGGAATCTGGGGTCCGTTTTACCTGTCCAACAGCTGATTTGGCTAAACTCGATATTTTCCGTGAAGAGACTGCCGTCTGACCACCACAACTTAAAGGTGATATCGATATGGCATTGCAGTTTGACCAATTGTTGGACTTTTGAAGACTCAAGCAACTCGTAACGACTGCCATTAGATGTTCGTATGGCAACCGGGACCAACGGTTTAACGTGCTTTCCGAGGCACGACCAGACCAGTGCAAACATTCATATTCATAAAAATATTTGCACAGTGCGGAGATCGAACCCGCACCTCCTTGCTCAGCGGCCGCGTTCGCTACCGCTACGCCACGAAAGCTGTGTTCTTACTCGGTGTAACCAGATACAAAAAATAATTTGAAATGTTCTAGAATACGAAGCAAGCGCAGAGGGATTTAAAAATGGAACAATTCAATACTGAACTAAATCCTTATCGAGCCCGTAATGGCAGTTAAATAAGACAAAACAACATCTTTTATCTGGAATCTTAGACAATGTGAGTGTGGAAGTTCAGCAGGAAATGTATGGTGACCATCTTTGTGGATACCAGCAGACTTGTCCTCATCATAATTTAACAAAGCGTCACCCATATATTCGCCGCAGGGTTAGGCAAAGGTATATCTACGATACAGCCATTATTGGTCAGTATTGTAAATATTTTTTTTCTGATTATTATCTTTTTTAGGGGTCCGTGCTCAAAGTGTATTAACGGAACCTTATTACTTCGAATAATAGTCTTTCCACTGTCTGTCTGTCTATCACCAGGCTGGTTATATAAACGTGGAGTGAACTGCCATTCCAACGAATGCTTAGGATTAGATCAATTAATAGCTCATGCCAAGTACACTTCAACAACTTTACAAGGTGAGAATTTTACAGAATTGATAATTAAGTCATTATCATCATCATCTCAGCGTTAATCCCAGTCGCGTCCGAAGCTTTTTCAGCTGTGAAGTCTGGGGTACGTTTTTACCAGAATTTATCAGTAAGTAGTTTTTTTTTTAAATAGCTAATAATGAGAAAGGTAATTTATAAACAAAAATGCAGCCTCGGAACTGACCGACATAAGTCTGAAACTGAAACCATTAAAAACACAAAATGCACTAAGTTTAAGAAACTAAAACGATATATGCGTCGTCGGTCACGATCCCGCGAATTCGATGCTTTTCCACTATCCAGCAAAAGTGCTCAAAGTCGCTAAAGAAGTTTTCACTTCAAAAACCTAAAGTCCTAAACATTTTTATTATTCGCCTGTAGGCATTAATCAGGTAGTTGTAAGGTTCTGGAGTGGCGGCCATGTACCGGAAGACGCAGCGTAGGGAGGCCCCCAACAAGGTGGACTGAGGACCTGGTTAACGTCGCGGGAAGCCGATGGATGCGGGCAGCATAAGACCGGTCATCGTGGAAAGCCTTGGGGGAGGTCTTTGTCCAGCGAAAAAGGATGGACCTCTATAGGCTGAAAAAGAAGGTATTAAACAATATAATTATATTTAGATAAAAAATATTATGTGAGTGACGGAGAGTAGTAGATAAATTGTAACTTGGTACAAAAAGACTGATAGTTCCCATTAATATGACGAAAAAACATTTTTTCCTCTGGCAATTTGACAAAGTACGTTCTCAGCTACTGAAACGAAGCCTAATGTACTTCCTTTTTGAACCCAAAGTCAAATGACGCATTCATAAACGCCGATAGCAAAACTGTAAAAACATATTTCAAAATTGGAAAAGACCTACATACGTTTACTTTGACATAGATCGAAGTCACTCAGAAATATTGATAAACTATTTGTTTCGTGTATTTTTGTTCAACTACGCGCAAACACATAATTACTTTAACAGTAGATCCGTCATTAACTAAGTAGGCAGGTATACCTAAAATTAAAAAAAGTATCACAAGAAGCTTCAAACGAAAATAGCTTCGGAATTTTCCTATCACTTTAAAAAACATTATGTTCCAAAACATTCAGTTCCTATATGACAGAAGATAATTTTTGTTTTATGTGCAATTTGAGACGTTCCATTTTTTAACAATGAAAGGAAATCATAGCCGCAAACCATAGACCGCTCCGATTTTGAAAAAAAAATACCTAGCACACCATTTTATTTTACGTTCTATATTATTCTGCAACATGAAATTAGAAAGAAGAAAGAAAAATGCGTTTATTGACATTATAGCAAAATAAATACACCTAAAACTATAAAAATATAAAACTTAGTTTAAAATGTCAAAGGGCCTCAGCTCAGCATAATGTCAGATGACAACACAAAGTATGCCATCTGACGCTGATTTTCAGCTGCAACCCACGACTTCCATACGCTAGAATTACAAAAATAGAGATAATATGCTATTTTAACAGAGTTTTCAGTCCGCAATATTAATAATAATTCTTAGGCTAATATCCCGCTCTCGCAGCAAACATGGTGACCGCACAAACGTCGTTACCACACTGCAGCCGTGAGATAATGGAATGAAACTACTTAGCTCCCTCATGCTCTTTCAAATTTCCGACGGTATATGGAGTTTATATGTTAACATGTGTGCAGTCGGCCGTTTCTCCGGGAAACGTGATACCTTTATTACCTGTTCATCTCCTTTGAAGTTCTTTACAAGGTAGCTGTTGTAGATTGTTTAAATTGCTTAAGTTGTTTAGTGTTAAGTGGGTTTTGTAAAAAAAATACGGTATTTCAACCATAAAAAGATGATGATGTTATTTTACATACTTATAAGAAGGCTCAAGGTCACTCAAAGTGCAATAGGCTTTGCTTGGGGTTTCACTGCGTGATCGAATCAGGAATGAGGAGATCTGCAGAATAACGAGATATAGCCCGAAGAATTGCAACACTTAATTGGCAGTGGACCTGGCACATGGCCCGTAGGACCGATGCCCGATGGGGCCGACGGGTTTTCGAGTGGCGACCACACACCGGAAGACTCAGCGTGGGAGTAGGCCCCCGACAAGGTGGATCGACGATCTAGTGAAAGTCGCCGGGAACCGCTGAATACGGGAGGCGTAGGACTGATCGTCGTGGAGATCCTTGGGGGAGGCTGATGTCCAGCAGTGGACGTCTTTCGGCTGAAATGATGATGATGATTAACTAATTGCGATCAATGAACCCACAGAATTAATCGCTTTTATTTATTTTTGTTTCGGCGAGTTTCTTTGAGAGCCGTTTGACCCTGTATAAGAGATTAGGTACTTATTACTCTCATTAATATTACATTCAGGATTCTCCGTAGGTACCTATACTATTGTAAGCTCGTCTCGATACTAAAATTCTAACAAAAAATAAGACTTAAAATTTCAGACGTTGGAAGACCGAAACTTGATTTCAGAAACTAGATAGCAAATATGAAGAATTTTACAACGATTCTTCGTTAATTATCTGACAAAGGTCACAAACCAAAATACTATACTTGACCTTGAAACTTACTTTTCCCCCAACTCAAAAAAAAAAACGATCATTTAATGCAAAATACCTTTCAAACCGTACAATACAAACCAACTTTAGCCGGTCAATCAGGCCACGAACCTTAGTACTCTCCTGGGCTATATATTATTCAGTCAAGGTAGTTGCCGGGTCTGGTAAAGTAAAGAGCTCAAAGACTCATGTTATTGAAATTTGACCTACTTACTAACCCCTTTTAGCGCTGAAAACCGAAACAATATTAATATTGTCGACAGTTCTTTGGGACAATAGTTTGGTATGGCAGATTAGTTCGGTGTTTGAAGAACTTTGCAGTGATTTTAAATTTTAGAAAAAGAACAATTCTATTTTTTTTTTATAATTATAAACTAGTAGGTACTTGACCGCAATCCAGAAGCGATGCAGTTGTTGATGGTAAAGCGCGCTAGTTTATTAAGAGCTCACTCTAGTCTCTGTAGACTTCACTCTGGCCTTGAAGACGCTTAAATTTTAGTCAGATGGAAACATCGCCGCTGGCAAATTGTTCCGCTCCCTCGATGTACGCGGTATAAAAGACGAGGCGAAACGCTTCGTTCCGATCGTAGTTGTGTCAATAATGTAAAGGGTGGATACTCACCGTATGACGGGTCGTCCGACGATGGAACGGAGATGGGGAAATTAAATCATGCAATTCCCTCGCTCACTCTCCAAAATGCATCCTATAAACAACATATATGAATAGTACATCTATTTATAGATGTTGTTTGCATGCATAATCAGCTCATTTGCCCCCACTGCTAGCACTAAGCCTTCCTCTCTGTGCGAGAGAGTGGACCATAATCTTCAATATCAGTCCAGTGTGGGTTAGTAGACTGGGTTGACTGCCTAGTGGACACGGCATGCATGCGCTGGCAGAATGTGCGCTAGGGAGGCCACGCCGTGCTCTTATATCAAAAGTAGGCAATGACCTGTCACTACCGGCCGTAATCGAGGCGATGGTTAGCAACAAAGAATGGTAGGATGCAACGGTTTTCTTCTGCGAGACAAGTGTTTCGAAATGTTGAGGGAGAGCTCGTTCCCT
Source organism: Sesamia nonagrioides (assembly GCA_017933935.1). Taxonomy (NCBI): domain Eukaryota; kingdom Metazoa; phylum Arthropoda; class Insecta; order Lepidoptera; family Noctuidae; genus Sesamia; species Sesamia nonagrioides. Next base: position 440,607 of record JADWQK010000863.1, on the reverse strand, counting down.
CATCCGCTACGCCTGCTGCTGTTATCTGCTGGTAACGCCGCCTACTAGCCCTCCTAAATGGGTCCAGGGGCGTCAGACTTGGGGACGTTTGTCACCCCCCACACGTTATGCACCGAAGTGGCGCTGTAAAGCGTTCCAGTGCGTAGGTCAAACACCTAACCCTAACCCTTGCGAAAGTATCTTATGTTACCGCGACCCCCGACGTAGGTGTAAAATAAAACACCAGGGTGAGTTTTAGTCTGTACGTCTGACACACTACGCCAGTTTCGCCGATTTCTCCTCATCTCAACCATTAAAAAATTTATGAAAGTCTACTTTCTTAGCTTTAAACTGCCGACAATCAGTTGCCACATAAAAGAAAATTACTGCGTATTTAAATTTAAACAAAGCTTACAACTCAAAATAAAGCTGCTACTTTATACTTAAAATACTACCTCACTGTAGCTGCCAATCTATTATAACTTTTGCTAACCATTTTAATTACTTTTGAAACCCTAAATCAGATTAGTTGGTCGCCGCGTTAATACATGCCTTTTTACTAAAACATCTATCGCTGTACAGTACGCATGACTAATCTTTTTAATGAAGACTGAAAGCCTTGTCCCTTTGTAAACATCAGCTGTTCATCAAGGATTATTTTAAAGTTAACAACTATTTATTCATAGCCTATTTTAAGAGAAATCCTTTCATCATCAGAGTATTTTTCATTCAAATAACTAGTTATACCAGCGGTGTAATTGTATAACACACTTTCAGTAGCACTAGATTTCATTTTGATAGTTGAACAACATTAATTGCGTTATATACGTTGTTGAGCAGACATATTTTAATTTATTTTATTATTTATGTGCACACAATAAAATACATAGAGATATGACAAATCTGAGTACAAAGGTATTGCTTATTGCCGGCCATAATCAAGTCGATGGTCGGCAGCGAAGAGTCCTGGGATGCGGTGGTTTCCTTCTGCGAAAGAGTTGTCTCGGAGAAGGAGGCTGCGGAAAGGGAGAGGGAGATCTTGTCCTCTCACCCGACCCGCAGCAGGCGTACCGGGCGTCGTCGGAGGGCGGATAATACCCCCTTCCAGCCCCCCTAAATGGGTCCAGGGGCGATAGACTCGGGGACATCTGTCGCCCCCCAAACATCAGGACCCGAGGTGGCGGCGCGAAGTGTTCCACGCGCGCTACTCTTAGACGTCACGGAGGGAGTCCTACACCTCACTCCCCCCGTGACCCGAGGAGGCCCACGGTGGTGGGCCAGCACCAATCGGGGGTTGCGGAAGCAGTATTAGTTCTCGCAGCCCCCGGTGTAGGTGTGAGACGGAACAACCGGGTGGTTTTTAGTCAGTAAGAGTCTGACAGACCCCGTCGCCCGCCCCAGGGCGGCGGAAATCCATGAGGATTTTCCACCCGGAAAAAAAAAAGTTTCATTTTGATAGTTGAACAACATTAATTGCGTTATTTACGTTGTTGAGCAGACATATTTTAATTTATTTCATTATTTATGTGCACACAATAAAATATATAGAGATATGACAAATCTGAGTACAAAGGTATTGCTTATTTCTTAATTTCTTAAGAAACTTCTTCCAGCAGACATGCGAAAGAAGAAGTATAACAGTTATGTAGACAATAGTGTGTAGTCTTAACACATTCATATTTTTCTCTTCTTGTAAGAACAAGAAGCAAAAAATATTAAATATACTACACATAAAATCCAAAAAAAATATTACATAAGCATACTTACTTGAGTAAATACATAACACTAAAATACATAATGTGTATAAATAATATACAAATTCTAGCGGTATGGAGGAAAGTTAATGCTTTTTTAATTAACCAGGAATATACATTACCTACACAGCCTCCGTGGCGTAGCGGTAGCGGACGCGGCCGCTGCGCAAGGTGGCGCGGGTTCGATCCCCGCACAGTGCAAATATTTGTATGCATGTGTTAGATTATTTACGTTTTTATAAAGATATCACACTATAAAACACAATCATATAAAAAAGAAATCAATGTCAGTCTATGAGATGACAGATGTTATTGACAGATGTACGGTTACGTTCCATTCAACAATATTATTTTACCCACATTAATAGGTTGGAAACAAGTTTATGAAGCAAAATAAAAGTAACTTTATTTAACATTTTCATAAGAGAGATTTCATAAACTGATGTTACAATTTTTATGTAAACAATTATCATTGAGACTATATTGTGATTCCTAAACGTAGGGATTTACTTATGTTTCCGAACGAATCTATGGTTCACTGCTAACTGAAATCGTTTCCGAACGAATCTATGGTTCACTGCTAACTGAAATCAAATCACACAATTATTTATGTTAATATTGTTATAAATGTTAATATAACAATTAATGATACCTAAAATGTTTGTTATGATTTTATATTGTAATTCAAATAAGAAATTACTTACTTTAGAATGATTCTCTGAACTCTGAGGATGTCAGTATTTTATCTAGCTTTATATACAGCGTATAAAAGAACAAGTAATTAATTGTAATAATACTTTAATAATATTTAAAACAGTTTAATTATATTTTCAAGGGTTCTTCATACCTATGCTAAAAGTTATTTTTAGTAAGATGTGATGCTCTTTGCTGATTGGTTCAAAGATGGACGAGTTATTTGTTTACATTATAATGTTGTTAAAATTAATATATTTCAAGGACTATAGTAAACATTTAATATATTGCTTAGTGATGCTAATATGTTTCAAAACGATTCTAAAACATAACATTTGTTTATAATCTCGTATATCTGAAGTAATTTTACCCACACACGATACTCGTTTGTGATTGGTCTAAAAGAGCGGTATCTTAGAGGGTTATATAAGGCTAAGATGTAGCCGGCTCTGGACAGTCTGAGTCGATAATTCTAAAAGTTATAACTAATAAGTATAAGTGAATAATATATCTGAAGGAACTGCACCAAATTGCTGTAAGTAAATAAGTCATTAGACATTGTTATAGATTTATGATTATAATGTATATTGTGTGTTATTTAGGTTGGGAATACTTTCCTGGCTAATGGTATTATGTTGCTATACTTCTAAGTACTCTTGGACTGCTGTCCAAGAGTTAGAAGTTAGTGTATTTTAAAGATAACATTGACAAAGAATGAAACATATTGATTGATATGTTGTCATGTTTCCAAGGAGTTTCTTGTCCAGTTCTTCTCCTTGAATGACCTAGTTTTGCGAACGGACAACTACCTTACTTTATAAATTTGTGACAAGTCTAAATTGAAATAAAATATCTAGTCTTGTCTGTCCGTGCTTTACTTTATAAAACTCTATTTCCCTACAAGATATATTCGTATAAACATTCACACACTAAATAACTAGCTAGTAACTATCCTGATGTGCAAAGCTTATAGTAAATAAGCTTTGCTTTGAGAAATTAGACCTTAGATGTTTAGGCCATTACATTCCTGTACATATTTACACATACTTATAATTTTATATATAGGTATGTGTATTACCCAAGTCATAAAATCTCTTACATGAATATGAAATATTTACACTGGTCTGGTCGTGCCTCGGAAAGCACGTTAAGCCGTTGGTCCCGATTGCCATACGAACATCTAGTGGCAGCCGTTACGGGTTGTTGGCGCCCTTAAAAGACCAAAAATTGGTCTAACTGCAATGCTTCGATGTTACCTTCGGGTTGTGGAGGTCAGACGGCAGTCGCTTCACGGAAAATGTCGAAGTTTAGCCATATCAGCAGTTGGACTGGTAAAGCGGATCCCAGACTCCAAAGCTGAAAAGGCTTGGGATGCGACTGGGATTAACGCTGGGAGGATGATGATACAGTATCTACACAATCAGCCTATAATGTTCCCACTCCAGGGACAGACCTCCTCTCGTTGAGAGGGGTTGGGCCGTAATCTACCACGCGGGTACAGTGCGGGTTGGTAAATGCCACATGTCTTCGAAACTTTGGCTCTAGGACCTTAGGCTCCTTTAGGTGTTCCCACAATTTCTTTCTTCACCGCTTTTGAGAGCAGTGGTGATGAAACAATTTACACAAAATAAAGCGCTTGATGGGGTTCGAACCTGCGAACTACAACTTGAAAATCTCAGCCGGTACCAGTAGGCCACTACTGCTTTCGGTGTTTACAATATAAATAAGCGGACAAAGAGAATATTTCATAAAGTTCTCAGACCTCGTAATTACTTTTAAAATCTGGCACCACACCCGCCGAAGAAGTGATAAGCGGGGTATTGCTCCCCTTTGTCCTGCCGCAGTGACTTCACGGCTCCCGCTTCGACGTACAAAAGACCGGCAAACATAATTGTACCTCAATTAAAATACGCCCGCATTACGCACACATACATCTTCTTACAGCCAGGGTTAGCAAAACAAAAAAAAAACGGCTTGGGATTTTTACTTTAAAATAATATTATTTTTTCTATAGGCGATTCGCACAATTTGAAACATTTTGAATACTGTGCAAATTATGGTAAAAAAATTACACGTTTTATAACACTGAACTCTTGTTCTGTTTTCTAGTTTTTATGAACAAATTCACGGGAATCTCCTATTTACCCCAAAATCCTTGCTAAAGCTGCCACTAAAGAATCGAGTCATGAAATTTTTGATTATAGGAAATATACTTCCAACAATAACAAACGAATCTAAAGCAACAAAATACAATCAAGACAATTCAATCAAGTTAGATATTGAGTTGAAAATTCGGTTCATCGAATATTTGAATCAGCACCATTTGGTAGCCCTACCTTTGTCTTTTACCGCCGCAATTTAATGACAGACAGTTTTATAAGCGTCGCATAATTCTAGCTCGTCTGTTCAGGTCTTAAAGACGTGAAATCTCCGTAATAAAATCTATAATGACGTGACATCAAACAAATCGTGGTCTCACCTAATCTTACGACCGCTTTAAGACATCTGAAAATTTCATTCTAGCGATGGCACTAAAATAGCTAGGCATTTTTATACGTCCGCGTCGTAAGAAAAACGATCGTGTTTTTCTCCCCTTTATGAAAACTGTGGCAAATTCAAGAGGGACGATCTTGTAACTAAATTCAATATTCAATTTTGTAAAGAGCACACGGCGGTGTATGAATGCTGAATATGAATTTCCCGTAACACAAAGAAAGGTAGTCAACATTTTACGTGAATGATTGGATCACTAGTACCTACAGCTATGAACTCTATAAAATGGCATTTAATTTAACAGAAACCGCATTATTAAAATCTAATTTATGAAAACAGTCAACTCAGAATGGCGTGAACTTTGCCGGGGTCGTAAACTCACAGTAACCACAATTGTCACGTTCAAAAAGCATTTTCGTCGTCGAAAATAGAAATTAACTCGACGGTCATTCACATAAAGCTGGTCACGTATTCTGAAATCAATACGCGGCGTCGAGGCTCGTCGTGATTTCCCATTATTGGGCACATTCTTGGGAATATTGTCACGTTGTCGACGCCGTACTAGCAAATGGCCTATTCCGTGCATTCCCTTGAGTGAGCGCGGACAACATTATCAACGTTTGTTACAGCTTTTGCGCACGATAGAGCTAAAGTTAAGGCATCTGGGGGTCGATTCTACAAACCGCGCCTACTTAAAAGAACCGACCAGAACGATAGATAAATTAGACTTTAGGGCCCGTTCACGGCCTTGAGCAATATGACTTGAGCATGCGAGATTTGTAGGTATGCTGCAAGTCACTGTTTCACACCAAGTCTTGTCGCGAAAATTAGCTAAACAACTTTTTCATTTCTCAGTCGCTGTCGCAAGATTGATGATACTTGAGCGCGTAACTCGTGGTCACATGACACTCCTTCTGTCTTAACTGTCTTTGGTACTTTTCAATGAAATGAAACAGCTTCATTTCATATCGCCCGCCTCATTGTTATGACAGCGGGGGTTTATTTTATCTGCAACATTCAGAATATAACATTTCAAATCGATTTTAGTTTTCACTTTGGATGCTCCTAGCTCTTGGAACAATACCCTCGAGACGAGTTCATCTTACAAATGTATTTTAGAAGCGCATTGAAAATTGATGGCTTTGTGAAACAAGATAATATTTTCATTACCAATTAGGTTTATTTTCTTACAACGAAAATAAACCTAATTTAATTGTAATTCAATTGGATTCTGTTTTCATTTATGAGTTTTAATAGACTTCGGCAAAATATAATATTAAGAAAATCAAAAAGTTGTTTAACCTTCGTGTTCTGTCTATAGAAGTCCACTACTGGACAAAGACCTCCCCCAAGGGTTTCCACGATGACCGGTCTTGTGCTGCCCGCATCCATCGGCTTCCCGCAACCTTCACCAGGTCATCGATCCACCTTGTTGGGGGCCTCCCTACGCTGCGTCTTCCGGTACGTGGCCGCCACTCCAGAACCTTACTGCCCCATCGGCCATCGGTCCTACGAGCAATGTGCCCTGCCGACTGCCACTTAATTTTAGCGACTCGAAGAGCTATGTCGGTGACTTCGGTTCTTCTGCGGATCTCCTCATTTCTGATTCGATCACGCAGAGAAACTCCGAGCATAGCTGTTTCCGTCGCCCTTTGTGCGACTCTGAGCCTTCGTATGAGGCCCATTGTGAGCGACCACATTTCTGTTCCGTAAGTCATCACTGGCAACACACACTGGTCAAAGATTTTAGTCTTGAGACACTGTGGTATCTTGGACGACGAGAAGATGTAGCGTAGCTTTCTGAACGCTGCCCAACCGAGCTGGATTCGACGAGACACCTCTTTTGACCTTAGTAATTAATCCACTAGCCTTGCTGCTTGTTATGGTATTGGTTCAACCCTTATTACATAGATTCAAAGGAAATTCGAATCGAAAATTCTTTTGGTTATTATTCTCAGTGTTTTAAGATTTCATTACATGAAACAAATGCAAAAATCAAAATTTACTGCGTCAATTTAAAATTGCCTCGACGCCTAAAAACATTAAATTAATTAGTAAGTGACCTTTCCAACGATCCAACTGAAACCCAGTTTAATTTCACTTACAGTACCGTCAAGAATCCTTTGTTAATGCTGTACTGAATGACATTGGCACACGTATTGACAACTATTCGAAGAACGTAGTTTACAGACACCGCTACCACTGCGAATAGGGTTGGCAAATATGGCGTAAGGATTTGTCAAACAGTGGTGCAGAAATCTGACTACTTTTCCACTGAACACGCTGAAGAGTCGGTCTAATTCTACGAAAATAAAAATTCGGTCTAATTTTCCACTAAAACTGCTAATAGGATTAACTTCTCTTGATAATAGGGTTACCAAACAGTATCACGCCTTCGTCCCATAGGAATAGGTCGAAACTACAGAACACCACCTGCTGCGATCCATACATTATTTGCTGTGTTTAGTGAATTATTATATTTTTTTTCTTTATACGAAACCATTTATTTTATTTAACCTGAATACAGTTTGTTTTGAATAACCAACTGAATCGATTCCATTAATTTTTACACCATGATATATTTTTTGCCAAATATTATTTAAAAAATGATGCAGTATGGTTACCGAGCGCCCGACACAGTTCACAGTGGATCTCATAGACTCCGTTATTTTTGTGTTTGATTTGGTCTAGTTTTATGATCTTCATGTAAGAGTCATAATACATTATAAATTCCTTCCTTTTTTATTTAAGTACATATTAAACTTTCTTCAACTCGATATAGCACAAAATGACGAACATTTTCAAATGTCAAATTATATGACGCCATTGCAAATTTTAAAATAGTACCTTGATAGGCCAAAAGGTCTTGCATAATACATATTGTATCGATCTAGAGCCGTCTTGAATTAATACGGACGAAAATATAAGGTCTAGGAAACCTGGACATTAAGTCTGAAATCGCCAAACCGCATTGAGCAAGCGTGGTGATTACGCTCAATCCTTCTCTGTATGAGAGGAGACCTGTGCCAAGCAGTGGGCCGATAGAAAGGTTGATGATGATGAAAATCGAAAGCATTCAGAGCTGCGCCTTGGAAATTTGAATGGGCTTGATATTTACGCCATAATTGTGTAGATGATGTATGCAATTATGACGTAATGCGATAATATAGCAGTCTAAAAGTATTCAGGATCTGGATACTAATGAGGTTGCACCGGTACTGCAGTGCATCAGGGATGTTTGCTGAACCTCGTGTGAATTCTTAATATTTCTACACAGTAAGACGGAAACGGTGCGCATCCTTAGTCCTCAGGGAGCGAAGCAGCGTCAACAGCAAACTATCTAAGCATCCTTTTTTGACATAACTGACTCCTCCCGCTCTGGGCGGGGAGCAAGTGCGTGTCAGACTTTTACTGACTAAAACCCACCCGTGATCTATTTCAAACAAATCGGAGCCCTGACATTGGTCCTAGTGGAACTCTTCACGATGTGCTGACATCTCTATGAGATGCACGTGGGGCACAACGCAGCGAGCACTTAACAAAGTACTTGACTCTAAACATTGCTTAAAGGTTAACAATACATAAACACGAGCAAAAGCGAACTACATTATATAAATACATACATTAGATAAAGACATGTTTACAATCTACATAATATGTATAAGTCACACAATACTTAAATAACGCAATGAATGTTGTTGAACTGTCAAAATGAAATCGATTCAAATTGACAACGTATTACGTAATTGCCCGTCTGGCCTCTGCTAGTAATGCTCGATTCGCTCTCTCAATTCGCTCTCGGCTCGCTCTTGGGTGAACACAGTTCTAACCTTACCCATTTGGTAGGGTAGGCCTGGTTTAGTTATTGCGGCCTTTAATGTAACCAATCAATACTAATTGGTTACAGTTTCAATCCAAATTATAACTTTTTTAATATTATCCAGGTACGATATTGAACGGACGCGATTTTGTTAAAAGGCTAAGAGGTTAACTAAATGACTAATTCCACATCCACGTAGACTAAGTGACAGACAGAATAAAACTAACTACCTAGTGCAAAATAAATTATATGTCTACAAGACAGGCATACATACGCTCACATACCGACTCAAGCCTATGAAGGTAGTACAGAGATAGTAGATACACGACCCGTCGACCCTATTTAATTCTAGTATTCTTTGAAAGCAATGCGTACATTTTCTTTGTGCATCTGTTTCGAATCAGCCTATTTACATGGAGTTCTGTTCATGGAGTTGAAGTTTTCTGTCTAACCCTAGGCAACACCTAAATGCTATTACAACTTATCAGGTTTAAATTCCAAATAAAGTGAAAAGTAATGATCTAATTAGCATGCCTCTTAAAGGTTTCAATTTACAATTTATTTGAACAAACTCAACATCTGATACTCTACTGCTAGACATAACATAGCAAACAGCCCTTAACCTGCCACACAGGGCCTCCTCTCGGTGAGAGGGAGTAGACCGTAATCTACCTCGCGGGTCCAGTAAGGATTGGTAGATGTCACATGTTATCAAAGTTTTTGTCTCTAGTATATACCGAGTAGTCTTGATGATATAATTTACACAAAGCGTAGCGCCTGACAGGTTTCGAACCTACAACTTTTAAGTCTCGGCCGATAACACTTCAAAGAGGTGAACATTCTGACTGTAGCTTCACAACGTATATTTGAAAATCTTATGTATGTTCATAAAAATATCTCGAATTTTATGAAAATAAGCGATATTCATAATATAAATACCAGGAACAAACACAATCTTGCTGTACATCACACTCGTCTCCACAGAGTAGGCAACTCGTTCATGGGTCAATGTAAACACTTTTACAACAAGCTTCCCATGGACATTCGAAACTTACCCATTAAATGATTTAAAAACCATAAAAGGTCAAACTGTGCAAAAAGGGGTATTATAAAATCACAGATTATTTAGAAGACAAAAAAGCTTGGGACTGAGCTGCTCGCTCTGTTAAGCATTGTTATTAAGCAATATGCGTAATTATAACGTAAATTATTGTAAACATTTTCATTTTTAATGTCTGGACTTGAAAAAAGACGATCCCTGAGTTTGTTTCGGCTATTTCTTCTCAGAGGTAGTCAGTTAGGAAATGCCGGCTTCATCTAGCTTAAAAAAAAAGAAAAAAAAAAACATGACGTGTAAAAGTGATCAGTGATCCTACTTGCTTAATAAACGATTTCATTTCAGTAATACACTGCTGCTTCTGGACATAGGGTTCCTCAGCTCCCACCGTTTCTGAGCTTCCAGCAAATTCCTACAGCCTTCACAAGGTCGTCCCCAAATACCAAAAACCTTTTAGCCAAGCTATACTTATTTTAATAACCCTCCATTGTACTACATTTAAACAAAACTAAAATACTCGCCATTAACTCAAATTTCACAGACAAAGAAAGACAAGTCTAACAAATCATTATTTAACCCTAACTTTACTAAAGTCTATTACTCAGAAGCATTCATCTCACTAAATCATTCAAAGTAATATTTAACGCAATTTAATTACAACTAGCATTCACATTGTAATGCCTCTGCTATCAATTACAAACAAGATAAACAGGATTGCAAATTATTTACAATACTCAAATTGGTGAACTGGACTGAAATGTTGTTTTGAAAACTAATTCAATTAGAAAGAACACTTTTATCTCATCGCTAGTTTGCGAAACATTTCATCCTAATGAGACTAAACTGAAATACTTTTGTCTTGAGAGAATAAATTTGTTTCCACCACTAAAAAGAAATATTCCTATAACTAGCTTAATATTACCTTCATCAAATGTAGTCGTGGTGGCCTAGTGGTTAAAACACCAGCCTCTCAAGTATGAGTGTGTGGGTTCAATTCCAGGTCAGGCAAGTACCAATGTAACTTTTTTTCCAAGATATACTTAGAAAGTACATATAACTGTTATATGTACTTTCTAAGTTTATCTTGGACACCATTGATTGATTAAAAGGTGAAGGAAAACATCTTGAGGAAACCTGGACTTTCAAGTCTGAAATCGCCTACCCGCATTGCGCAAGCGTGGTGATTACGCTCAATCCTTCTCTGTATGAAAGGAGACCTGTGCCCAGCAGTGGGACGATAAAAATGTTGATTATGATGATGATTACATAAGACAGTCCCCCCAAACCGCCCGCCCTTCGCCACTCCGTAAATGTTATTTTTTCTTGGTATAACGACGAAGTTTTCCTTTTGAGACTTATCAACCTAAATTACCTTGAGGTAGAATGCAGCTGGTTGAATACCACAATCCTTTAATAAAAGAGATTTTGTGTTTACACTGATGCATAAAATGTCAAGCTTCAAGTAACATTCCTTTTTCTTTGAATATTCTTGCTGAATACGGTTTCTTTTTATATTGAAACAATAAAAGACGGTCTCAACCTCTGGTGTCCTTGTTATAGTACATTACGATATTAGTGCGTAATGATGGTTATAACTTGCGAGGCGGAATTTCAGCCCGAGCCGAAGGCGAGGGTGTAATTGAGCCGAGCATGTTATAACCAATACGCACGTATATCGTACGACGTTTTTTAACACACTTGCGAGGAAACAGAAAAAGAAGTATTTTATATTTTGTTCATTTTAAATAAACTCAATCTGTGAATGCACACTGTTGCTTTCCCTCCATTAGTATTATTATTTGCCATTTCAAATATGGAACAGCGCGCAGCGCGAGCCGTGCGGCGGCGATCAGTTCCATAATTACTTGAAATGGAAAATAATGCTGTTATGGAAAATAATGCTGTTATGGACTATAACTTAACTATTTGCTTTGATAAAACACGCGTTTGTTATGGCCTGCTTTACATATTTAAAACCGGTGGAATTACATCAGCTTTACGAGCAAGGGTGTTAAAAATTAAATTAAAACAGATTTCAAGAAAGTAATACGAATTTATATTGTCTTAGTTAATTTAATGTTTTAGTTTCACTGTAACTAACAGTTTATTTAAAAGAACAATTCGTTCGAACTCATTTCTTCATAAAATGATAGTTAAGACATATGTATCACTACATATTATAAAACACGCGTAAGCGTAGGGAAAGCAACAGTGACTTTGCTTTCCCTACGTCGCTTTGTATAATTCAATCTATAACAACGCTACGGATTTTGATAAGGTTTTTTTTTTAGTAGATAGGTTCAAAAGGAAGGTTTGTATGTATATAACATGCATAATATATAAGAGGAACACTGATAATTTTTGAGGTTTCTAACACTTGTCGCAAAATAAACCCATTTTTTATGCTTATATTGCAAAATCTGGCTGAACCATATGAGATAGATTAAAATAATGTACCACAGTATTGTAGACTTTAAAAAGCCCTACAAAAAAGTCTCCAACATCATATGGCTACGTACTATAGTTTCTTCATTATGACTACTTTTTTTATGTTTGAAAAGTTAATTAAAATGCTAGTCAAAGTCAGAGCCACTATTTGTTGCTTATTATTCATCCTTTTCCAAATAAATTAAGATAATTTTAGTAGCAGCAGATCTCTTTTTGAATTATTGGAATTGGTTGTTTCATTCAGGAGATATCACGATGTATTCAAAACTAAACACCAGAAAAAAACCGAATGCCGCTCGCGCCACTGCCAGCCGCCTGCTACTTGAGTCTTTGTTTGCCTAAACCGCGGAGTGAGTGGGCCGGAGCGGGGGACCATTATTTCGAACAAACTTGCTACCCCGGTAGGCTTTCATTCTGTTTGAAGGTGGTGGAACTGACTATCCATGGACAATAAGGTCGATGTATCTTGCAGAGAGATTGAAGATCAGATATTGGCTGATGGGCGGCACAGTAGACATTATTTTTATTGAAGGGCCACCGTTTCTTGAGGAAGGCTTAGGTACCTATATCATTTGTCTTATTCTTGTATATATAAATACATTTTGTTCAGTATGACATGATATTATTAGGATAATTAATTCATCAAGATTTACTTCAATAAATATTGAAACAAACACAAGGTTTGACTGCCATGGTTGATCGTGGCAACTTTTTATGTACTTAAACAAAACATTTCTTCTTGAAATACCACTCCAGGAATTCAGACTAAGACAGCTGTGTGTTAATTAGACTTCATAGTTGTTTGCTAACAATATATCTTAAGAAACCTAGTCTCCTAAATCCTTAACAATTTACTGGAACAGCAAACTTTAACCGAACATTCCGTCTTAAAATAACTAGTGGTGGCCACTCAATAAATCAGATCAGCAAGTATTACAAACTCGCTTTACACTAAAGTCACCGATAGTAGCACAAAGCAAATATTTCGGAGTCTCGGACGCCGTACTCCCGTATACCGGGACACTCGTCTCTCAAGTCCGGGACAGGCGTGCATTGTTTCGCCACTCAAATCGTTGTTAAGTAACAGCTACCCTTGAATACCATTTAGTGGAGCTTGCTACATATTTAGTTGGAGTATTCTGGCTTTGCATTTTGAAATTATTCAGTGTCTGGATTATTTACATAGTTTAGCGAGATAAGAATTAAAATTTACCAGTTTAAAGCGCATTATATGTTTTATCATATAAATAAAAAACGCGTCTCGGCAAACGTAGCGTAGGACGCCCTTGGGCGAGATGGAGCGACGACATCAAAAAGGTGGCTGATAGTGGCTGGCGGAGAACTGCTCAGGATCGAGCTTGTTGGCGTGCCATGGAAGAGGCCTATGTCCAGCAGTGGACGAGTAGAGGCTGATGATGATGATGAAACAAAAAATGTAATAAGCTAAAATTAATTATTAATTATCATTAAATTGTTCCGTTACACATAACTTAGCCCCATCATCATCATCATCAACCTTTTTATCGTCCCACTGCTGGGCACAGGCCTCCTCTCATACAGAGAAGGATTGAGCGTAATCACCACGCTTGCTCATGTTTTCCTTCACCTTCTAATCAGTCACTGGTGTCCAAGATATACTTAGAAAGTACATATAACTTTGCAAAAATTACATTGGTACTTTTACTTTTACTTTGACTGCTGAAATCGAACCCGCACACTCATACTTGAGAGGCTGGTATTTTAACGTGTAGGCCACCACGACTGTACTAACGTGGCCTATTTAAATGAAAAACATAACTACAAGTACAAGATGCCGCGGCTGGTACTTAGATGGGAAGAAATAATCCAGTTTTCAAAACTAGGGAATGGATTGCAATCGGTTTTAGGTCCATGCTACTAAATTACGTAAACTTACAGATGATTACTATTTTATATGTATAGATGACGCTGTAATGCCGGGGTGAAATTTTTTTACAATAATATTAGTATTTACATACTTGAGAGCCCATGAGGTAACAACTCTCTGAACTCGTATGAATTTTAACAATACTGAGTCACCCTTACTCAGTAGTTAATGTTGTGTTTGTTTTTAATCTAAATGTAGGCAATGTTTTTCTTTAGTCTATTAAGCAAAAATAATACTTTGTAATATTTGCATATCACATTAAAATTACATGGCTCCACACTAAGGTCCGTATTACAGAACGTCACTCAAACTCAAGCTCTACTTAAGTCTCGTTCCAAGCCTTTTGATTGGTTGAAACTATTTTTAAGTAATGCATAAGCAGAGATCAATGCTTGGGTGACGTTCTGTAATACGGACCTAAGACTTCCACATACCTAGTATTTAAGTAGCAGGCGAAGAATAGCCAGCCTGTCTGTGTTCTATAGGATGCATTATGGAGAGTGTACGAGGGGATTGCATGATTTAACTCCCCCATCTCCGTTCCATCATCGGACGACCCGTTATACGGCGATTTTTCACCCTGACGTTGTTGACACCACTACGATCCAAACGACGCGTTTCGCCTCGTCTTTTATACCGCGTAAATCGAGGGACTGGATCAATTTGCCAGCGGCGGTGTTTCTGTCGGACTACAATTTAAGTGTCTTCATGGCTAGAGTGAATAGCCTCTTAATAATCTGTCGCGATTTAAAATCAACGATTGCATCACTGCTTACCATCAGGCGGGATTACGGTCAAACACTAATTTATAATTTATAAAAAAAAAATACATGTCAAGTGCAATCACGAATATAAATGAGTTTAATGTTTGTAAAGTTAAAATGCAACCTTCGAAACAAAATGAAGCATGCTCTGTGTACAAGTAGAATAAGATCATAAGTAAACATTATTGTAACAACATGTGTGCATAAGTACCCCAAAATCAATCAATATTTTGTATTTATACATTAAGCATGATACACGATGTATTTACATAATCTCGCTAAATACAACGCTAATTACTTTTCTTACCTATTATGTTCAGTAGGTATAATATGTATTTATTTATGTATGTGTCGGCGTTGAGCACCGTCTGATATAATTATGTAGATATAGTTATAAGTTATCCGATTATCGCGACGCATATAAAGTTGCCAAACATGCCACTAAAAGAGCTGTAGCCGCGAAAGCTGTCGGAGCTGATGGAGTCCCCATTGAGGCCTGGATCCTCCCGGTGTGGGCTTGTTAACTAGCTTTTTGAACCGCGTGCTCCTGACCGGCAAAATCCTGAGCTAATGGAGGCTGAGTATTATTACTCCAGTCTTCAAAGGCAAGGGCTCGGTACAGGAGTGTGGCAACTATCGCGGTATAAAGATCATGTCCCACACCATGAAGATCTGTGAGAGGATTATAGACTCCCGGATCCAGCAGGAGTGTGCTGTCTCGGAGTGTCAATATGGGTTTCGTCCAGGGTACGAAACCATGGATCCTATCTTCGCACTAAGGATCGCCATGGAGAGATACAGATCGAAGAACACGCCTCTGCATATGCTCTTTCTTGATAAACAGAAGGCCTTCGACTGTGTCTCTCCGGAGGTGATCTGGTGGGCACTGAGGTCCAAAGGGGTACCAGAAGCCTATGTTGACATAATTCGAGACATGTACCTCAATTCTGACTCCGTTGTTAAGACCGCTGTTGGTGACACTCAATCCGTCAATTTACTGATGTAGATACTGCGAGGCTAGTCTATTTTAGCTATTTTCATAGTATCATGTCATACGGTATTTTGCTTTGGGGACGAACTGCAGACATAGAGTCTATTTTTATTCTACAGAAAAGAGCTATCAGAGCCATATACAATCTCCGCAGACGCGATTCTCTTAGGGAACTATTTAAAGATATAAACATCCTTACGGTCCCTTGTCAATACCTTGTAATTATGTATGTTCGGAAAAATATTGATCTTTTTAAGAAGATAAGTGACAGGCACAATTTTAATACTAGGAATAGAAACAATTTAAATCAACCTCGGTTCAGACTGGCTAAAGTAAATAGTTCTTTTATGGGGTACTGTGTAAAATTTTATAATAAAGTACCGCTAGAGATTCAACAACTCAATGAGTCCAAATTTAAAACATGCATTAAACGCACGCTGTGTAAGCAAGCATATTATAAACTGGAAGATTATATCCTTGATAAAAATGCTTAGATAAATGCCAGTCCTGCTCCACAGCCACAGACAATTTTGTAGGTTTGGAAGAGATACCGTTCCCCTTTTTGTTGTTTTCCAAATATTCCTTTTTTTTAACCGACTTCAAAAAGGAGGAGGTTACTCAATTCGACCGTATATATGCTTTTTACCCGACTGCCAGGAGGGTTATGTTTTCAGCTCCTATCTTGTATGTATTATTCTTTATTACCTAGTATCTCTAGAACCGCTGAACGGATTTTCACATTTGAGGTATCGTTAGATTTGACTTAATTGCCCAACTGCTACTAGATAGGTGATATTTTAAAAAATTAAAAATGGCGGATGTATGACGCCATATTGTGAGATATGAAGAAATAAATTTCTACCAAGCATATCGAGTGGGATATCAAAATGAAGGATTTTAAACACTGATTCTAAATATGTATATAACTTAATATTAAATGGAACAAAAAAAAAGAGTTACATGTTTTTTTCTGCCAAGCATAAAGAGTTGGGTATCAAAATTAAGGATTTTAATCACTGATTATAATAAAAATATTGATTCTAAATATATTTTATATAAAAAAGTCTTTAAATATAAAATTGCCGTTTAATAGGAAAAAAAATCTTTTGTATTAATTGAAGTAATAACCCATGCAATCAATGTATTTTTGCCAACACAGTGGTAGTTTATTGATTCTTAAAGAAATCAGCTGGACGAGAGGCAAGTGGCAGTCTCCGAATGGGGTAATGCCAAACTTGTAGCATTCAATACCGCCAAAACCCGGCATGTCTTTTCACCCCCAAAAGGAGCCCGTTCACCTTGGCTCCTACTTTTCGAAATGTATCCTTGAAGTGTTCCGACCGCCTTTAGCTTTTGGGAGTTGAGATTCCCTCCACCCTAAACTTTGGGCGGTTCATTGAGTCCAAAGCCAAGGTGGCTGCCAAGGAACTTGGCGTTATCGCAAGGGTCCGGCGGTACTTCACACCAGGGCAGCTTTTAATGTTGTACAAAGTACAGGTCGGTTCGTGTGGAGTACTGCAGCCACATTTGGGCTAGTGCTGCTAAGTGTCACTTGGCCACTTTGGATTCAGTGGAGAGGCGGGCGAAGAGGCTGATTGGTAACCCTATTTTTTTTTTTTTTCGGTGTGGAAATCCTCATAGGATGTCCGCCGCTCTGGGTTGGGCGGCGGGGTCTGTCAGACTTTTACTGACTAAAACCACCCCGGTGTCTCTTTTATCACGAGCAAACGCGTGAGGCCGCGGGAGTCTAAATTCTTCCACGGCCCCACACCCTCGTGCTGGCCCGGTCTGTCCGGGCCCCGTCTCCTGCACGGAATAGTGGGGTGTTAAACTACCCCATGCATCGCCTCAGGGGCGTGCGTCGACACTCGCGCGCGCCTCCGCCTCGGGGTCCATAGGGGGCGGGGACTTCCCCATGTCCCTCGCCCCTGGACCCATTCATGGGGGGCGGAAGAGGGCGTTATCCGCCCTTCTTCGGCGCCCGGTGCGTCTTCTGCGGCTCGGGAAGGGAGTTGAGATCTCCCTCTCCCGTTCCGCAGCTTCCTTCTGCGACATCACGTCCTCGCAGAAGGACACCACTGCATCCCACGACTCTGCGCTACCGACCATCCTCCGCACTACTGCCGGCAGCGTCAGGTCGCCTCCTACTTCATTTGTGAGGACACGGCGCTGTTCCTCCCAAGCTACACACTCGGAGAGCGTGTGCTGCGCCGTTTCCTCCCCGCATTGGACGCAGTGGTGGCACCGAGCGTCCGGCTCCCTGCCTAAGCGACACAGGTACTTGCCGAAGCAGCCGTGCCCCGACAGCACCTGCGTCACCCTGAACGACAGGGAGCCGTGCCTTCTCCCGAGCCAGTCGTCGAGTACTGGCCGGATCGCCTCGACGGTAACGAGGCCGGCGGTAGGGCGCATAAGCCTCTGCCGCCAGTCCGCCACCAGGACCTGACGGAGCTCCTCTCGGTGCAGCTCGATCTGCCGCTGCACCGGACTGGAGCCCCGTTTCCGCTCTTCCTCGCGCCATCGGTACAATGATGGTCCCAGGGCGGGGATCCGGCCAGGACGCAAGCCGCCTCGTAGGAAATCGTGCGGTACCCGCGGACGACCCTGACGGCCATCGCCCTCTGCGGCTTGCGCAGAATGGCGAGTGTTCCGGCTGTCATGTCCATCGCCCACACAGGGGCCCCATACAGGGCCATGGACCGCACGATTCCCACGTATAACCGCCTACAGGCGGCGCTCGGGCCCCCCATGTTGGGAAGCAACGTTGATAGCGCGCCTGCTGCACCCATCAGTTTGGGCGCCAGTCGCCGGAAGTGGGGCCCGAATTCCCATCGGCTGTCGAGCACCAATCCCAGATACTTCATGGTGGACTCGACAGCTATCCGGGCCCCACTGACCACGATATGCGATCCCGGCGCCGGCGCACGCCGGGTGATTGGTAACCCTGACTTAACTCGAGACGGTCTCCAAAGCCTAGAGCACAGGCGTAGAGTAGCCAGCCTTTCGGTCTTTTATAGGATGCATTTTGGAAAGTGTGCGAGGGAATTGCAAGATTTAATTCCCCATCTCCGTTCATCTCCGATTTAATTCACCATCGGACGACCCGTCGCACGGCAAGTTTCCACCCTTACGTTGTTAACACCACTACGATCCGGACGAAGCGTTTCGCCTCCTCTTTTATACCGCGTACATCGAGGGACTGAAACAATTTGCCAGCGACGGTGTTTCCGTCACATTACAATTTGAGCGTCTTCAAGGCTAGAGTGAATAGGCTCTTAATAAACTAGCGCTAGTTTATAACTAATAAAAAAAAAGACGAAAAAGATTGAAGACGAAGAAGACCATGAGAGAAAAGTTAGAAAAGCTCACAAAAGTATACAATGTTAGTGCTGTAGACATCTCATTTGAACCTAAAACATATGGTCAAAAACCACGAGAGGAATACATACCTGAAGATCCCAATAAATCAGGTAGTATACCAAACCACCTCAAGTTAGGTATAAGCTCTCGAGCCATGCTAAGACGGAACATCAGTGCTAACCATGGGCTGGTTAACGGTGCTATGGGTATTATCCGACGAATAGATTGGCCAGCACTACGCAGAAAGCAGTTGGAGCCAGGAAAACTACCACAAGCGGTATTTGTGGAGCTCGATGACACAAGTATAACAGGGAACCTACCTAGTATTGGAGTCTGGATCCAGCCTCGTGCTACAGAATTTGATGCTTTACGTAGTAAAGGCAAGATTGAGCGACGAATGTTTCCCTTAATTTTATGCTGTGCAGTGACGGTGCATAAACTACAGGTCACAACTTTAGACCCAGCAGTTGTAGATTTAAGTAGAAACTTATTTGCAAAAGGTCAAGCTTACGTTGCTTTGAGTATAGTGAGGACTCTTTCCGGACTTGATATCAGTTTTCTTAACCCTAACAAATTGCTAAATCAACCACATGACATAAACTCATTTAAGGAAGGTCCGGTTACGTAATATTTCTTAACTAAAAAGACATAAATTTATTAATAATTAAATAAACAAAAAAAACCACTTGCATGGATAACTACAATTAAAAATTAACTGAAAAGACTAAAACAAGATGAAAATTCAATGATAAGGCATTTAAAAAAAAAATAATGATAAATCCAGAAACCTACATTGAAACAGTACCAAACCTATGTACAGACGACATCACATCAAGCTACTACAATCTGTCAGATTCCCTTATTAGATTTTCAACTTTATAGCATTAAGGCTCTATGTTGATTGGAAATATCTGACCGTTTGGGGTAGCTTGACCTGCTATCGTCCGTACCTACGTAATTAATGTACACTTAGAAATTTCAGCACAAAAGTCAGTCAGTTTCAATTTTTTGCAAAATTATAAACAGAATTACATTCGGAGGCATGCAGAAAGCGCGTATCTTGTACATATGTAATGTATGTAATATTCTTTATTATCTTGTATCTCCAGAACCGGCTAACGGATTTTCACATTTGAGACATCGTTAGATTTGTATTAGACGGTGACATTTAAAAAAAAAAAATGGCGGATGTTTGACGCCATAATTATGAGGTAATTTTTATTAACCAAACTTATCGAATTGGTTTTAAAATTTTATTAGAAAATATGTATATAACGTGCACTTTTAATATTAAATGGAACGATGAAAAAAGAAATTAAACAATTTTTTTAAGTTTTCCAACATTAGAAACATAATTTGTTAAAACTCAAAAGATAGAAATAAAAAATATTATTTATAAACAAAAAACCCGCCTGCATAAAACTCCAACGAACTGAAAAGGTAGAAACAAGTTGAACAATCGCAGTTGGGGGACTATTCTATGGAATACTTGTTTATCTAGCTAAGAAGTCCCCCAACTGCGATTGTTCAACTTGTTTCTACCTTTTCAGTTCTTTGGAGTTTTATGCAGGCGGGTTTTTTGTTTATAAATAATATTTTTTATTTTTATGTTTGTTCGCGCATAACTTCGTCGTTTATGAACCGATTTTGATAATTCTTTTTCTGCTGGAAAGAATACGTTCCCAAGGTGGTCCCATGATAAGGACATAAGGGTTTGATAGTGGAAGACCAGAGAAAACAAGGGGAACTTTCAAAAATTGCAGGGGCGACTAGTGCATTTCTTAGCATTTTCATTAAGTATTTTAAAGCACTACAATTTAATAAAGGTCTGAAGTAGATCTGATGATGGAGCCGGGAGACAGTCGAAGGAACTCCTCAACAATTCACAACAGCTACCTTGTGTTTGGGCTCGATTAATTTGTATTGATAAGAACTTTACACCTAGATGGGTTGTGAACTTGTGACTGTCATAAGAGCTCTGATGATGAAGACAAAAGCCAGTTCCGGGAACTCCTCTACGGTTTACAGTAGCTACTTTGTGGTTGGACTTCATTCATTTATATTGATGAGACCTTTGCACCCATTAGGTTAAAATAATGGTCTGCAGTAAATTTGATGATGAAGACCATAGGCAGTTGAGGGAATACTTACGGGTAAAAATTAAAGTAAACAAAATTACGTCGTTTCCCAACTATATTTGCGTCAGCTTCCAGTCTGAACGGATGCAACTGAATACATAGTACTTTTAATAACTAAAAAGTGTAAAATAAAAACTTTTTTACAAAAAAACAACCGACTTCCAAAAACCACTACAAAGTGAAAAATAACTAATTTCGGAAGTCGGTGTCAAAAAACGAATATACAAAACCAAAGACACCGACTTCCGAAATTAGTTATTTTTCACTTTGTAGTGGTTTTTGGACGTCTGTTTTTTTTTTTTTTTGTAAAAAGTTTTTTTATTTTATTTGTTTATTTCAACGTTGTGCACACTATTTTGCTACCATGATTTTGCAAGTAATATAGTATTGTATAATGTAAAAGCACTTTTCAAGTTTGTGAATGTGAGGCACCATGGACTATGGTTTGTTTTTTTATATATATATATATAACTTGTTTGACATTGCGAGATTGGCAGTTGAGAGTTTGTCATGCTCACTCAAATGTCTTGCTGGTGTTGGCGCGTGTTGTTGGGTCATTTGGTTCCCTTCAATATGGTTGAGCTAAGTGGGGCTGATGCGCGCGTCATGCTCGTGAACGGGGGCCGTCAGCGGAGACTGGTCATCTCTTAGCTGCCAGTGGGCTTAATTCATTTTTATATTTTAATTAATTTTACATTGTGCTCACATGATAGAAGCAACATAAATATGTAACGAAGAAATGTAACCCATATATTATGATTTTAAAAGAGTGTCCATGGAGTTTCTTGCACGTTCTTCTCCATAGAGATCTACGCTTTGGAACGTGCAATTTAGCTTCACTTTTCTTGACCTTTCGACCGACATTGACTATTCAAAAGTACCAAGTGACGGTTATTTTGAAATAAACAGTTTTGATTTTGATTTTTTGATTTTATAATAATTTATTTGCACCAACGACAGTCCTGTCCATTTATTGGTTGTCTGCAAGAGATTCCATTAGCGATAAGGCCACCCAGTGTATATTTTGTTGCGTTGAATGTATTTTTAATTAATGTATGGTTTTGGTGGCAAAAAATAAATTGCTCGTCGCTTGTCCTTTTCCTAATTTACTTCTAATGGGCCCAACATGTCTTTTCTTCTATGCTCTATTAAAATTACTCTCGATATTCGTATCCTTTCTATCCTTAGACACATTCAGTAGGTAAAATATTCTCTAAGTAATATTCTTTTTTGCATGGTATTTTCATATATCGCTTCAAAATATAGGCATGGCATTTCGCTCATCAAATTGCATTTTACGTTGTCTTACCTAACAACAGGGGTGCCGATATTAAGCCTTTCCGGGACGTGCAATTGGCGGGAAAGTTATAAAAAAAAAGGAAAGGTTCACGTTTGTCGCGTTGCGTAACATGCGACAGACCTGGTATGTACCTGGAGTGGTAACCATCCTCGTCACCAGTTGTGACGTCCACTTGTCATAAGTGTAAGCATTTGGTGTAATGAAACCTCTATATTCACAATTACTACTAATGATAGTTGTGCTTCACGTCCAGCTGGCTTGATGGGCTGCTTGCTAATGACTCTCACCTCGCGCCTCGCGCCCGTATTTATACCATTGTTTCATTTAGTTATACATTAATCGTCACACTTTTTATATATATTTCATTTTAAAAACAAACTTTACGCGATAAATTATTGCTAAAATAAATTTGTTGTTTAGTATTTTAATTAAAACTTTGTAAAGTTTTTGAATCTAATTTCAAATAAACTTTACAAAGTGCTTTTCACTAAAATAGGTACCTACTGAGTCAAAACTTTTTGATAGCTTACACCTGAATTTATAAATATATATAAGTAGTAAAGTAATATATAAGTGCTCATACAAACGATCAACATGCGACATTGACAGAGGCAACTGTAACCATCGATTGAGCGCCGTACTCAAATACATACAGCAGCGACACGTTGTCGACGGCAGCCGTCGACACATCGACAACATGCTGACAGTATGCCTAGTATGAATATTCATTACGAGACTCGATCGTCGATAACGACCGCGTTTGGCGCTCCCATTGGTTGATAGTTCTTACAAACTTGAAGCAGGCCATCGATGAGCCAATCGCGCTCGATATCGACGATCAAGTTTTGTAATGAAAATTCATACAAGGCCTACAGTTGACGCTTGTCGCTCATGCATAAGCATCCTTAACAACACAGTTTATTAAAGCAAACCTTTTTTCACGCAAAAAATAAATAAAGGGTTGTGAATAATAAAAGTCGTGGAAAAGTTTCAGGAAGTCACGGGGCCATTTATTTTCTTTTAAACAACACTGAATAAATATTATTGTTGAAAGAAAAAGAGTTTGTCAAATGTACACTTTCCTTGTTAACTTATTTAATTAAACAATTTCGACATTTGTGTTTTATTTTATAATTGTTATTGTTTATAGCTAGCTTTTGCCGGCGGTTTCGCCTTCCAATCGGGCGAAACTATCAACCCGCACTGGAGCCACGGTGCTAGATAACAACGTATTCCCTCTTACAGAGAGAAGGAGGTCTGTCCATTCCAGCAGAAGGAACATTATAAGCTGATTTTGTAAGTAATTGTGTAAGCTCAATCTGCAGAGTATTTGCGTAACACACTATCAGTAGCAATGGGTTCGATTTTGACAGTTTAACAGCATTAATTGCGTCATTTACGTTGTGAAGCAGACCCATTTTTCGAACACATGGAGCAATGGATTAATAATATGCTTCAAAATGATTCCAACTGATAGTAATAGTGTATTACGCAATTAGGGTGCTGTTCCGTGACTCAATTGTACTTATTAATGACTTTGCTTTTGGGAGTTGAGATTTCCTCGAACCTTAACTTTGGGCGGTTTATTGAGTCCAAGGCCAAGGTGGCTGCCAGGAAACTTGGCGTTATCGCAAAGGTCCGGCAGTACTTCACACCTGGGCAGCTTCTAATGTTATACAAAGCACAGGTCCGTTCGTGTGTGAAGTACTGCAGCCACATTTGGGCTGGTGCTGCCAAGTGTCACCTGGCCACTTTGGATTCAGTGGAGAGACGTGCAAAGAGGCTGATTGGTGACCCTGATCTAACTCGAGTTGGTCTTCAAAGCCTAGAGCACAGGCGTAGAGTAGCCAGCCTTTCGGTGTGCTATAGGATGCATTTCGGGGAGTGTGCGAGGGAATTGCATGATTTAATTCCCCCATCTCCGTTCCACCAGCGGACGACGACGCACGCCCGTCGTACGGCTGGTTTCCACCCTTACGTTGTTAACACCACTACGATCCGGACGAAGCGTTTCGCCTCCTCCTTTATACCGCGTACATCGAGGGACTGGAACAATTTGCCAGCGGCGGTGTTTCCGTCGGACTACAATTTGAGTGTCTTCAAGGCTAGAGTGAATAGGCTCTTAATAAACTAGTGCGCTTTACCATCAACGATTGCGTCACTGCTTACCATCAAGCGCTAGTTTATAACATGTAAAAAAAAAAAAATAAGAACAAGAATCACAAAGGAAAAACTACAAATCTAGTACAATTAAAAGCAGGATATCGTTTTTGTTAAAGGTTCCCATTTAGTTACTAACGTACAAAAGTTACATTCAAAAATATTTCGAATCACAATTTTATAATGGCAAGATGAAATCGTCTTGGGAGCATAAAGCGGGCGGTCAGGGGCGCAGGGGCACAGCCTATTCAAATCCTCGCGGGTCGGCCATATGCTTCCGGAGCCCCGGATACTCTCGAAGACATCTGCGGCCATCCGCAAACCCAATTTAATGCCTCACGAAATCTTCACAAAATAAATGGAAAATATCCTTCCCACAATACTCAAATGTAGGCACTCATAAAATGGACGACGAAATAATGTTTACGGTGGGAATGTTAAGTTTGTATAGCATGTGGTTAGATTAGAATGTGGTTTGTCTGAGATAAAGGATAGTTTCGCTGTTGGTTTTTCTCAAGGGCATAAGGAAAGGAAAAACATAAAAATAGAAAATACAACAAGAGCTACATATTTAGCAAGCAGTAAGCCGATATCTAGAACCAATTTCCGTGCGTTCAGGCGCTTTTGCCATACCTATTATTGGAATCAATTGTAAACCCAATAGCACATACCTACTTAGTACCTATTAACTTAATCAAATTTTATTCCGTGGTGCATGGCAATCTGGGCTTCTCCCAGTTGCAATAATGTCCCTTTGCGCCGATTGGCCTAGTTCTGTTCTGCCTCCTGCTTGTTATGAAAGGAAGTGGAAAAAATATCTTTTCTCTTACTGATTAATTTCGTTGTGGGACCCAAGACAGTTGATTCGTTTCTCCGGGACTCATCGAGCTTCATTGCACGGCGTTTTTCTGGCGGTCTCCACTGTTGATTCTGGCTTTCAGGTGTTGCAGTGGATGGGAAAAGTGTATCGGGTTTTGGCCTATATAAACAAAACAACAAAAAAACAGTAAGCTGATACATTTATTTTTCAGAAGCAATTCATTTCAAGCAAGCTTCAATATGCCTGACTCTCTACTGTAATCGTTACTACCTAGTTCCTTACTTCATAGTTAACATTGTATTGCTATGTAGTAAGGACTATTCAAGGATTCAAAATTTAGTCTGTTGTTAAAAAGGGGTCTATAAAATACTGAAAGTATGTAATATTCAATTTAAATTTCTGAAGCGTGGTAGCGTATCATGCAAGCGACCTGAGCAGAGCCCAGGCAAATCCATTCCGTGAGGATTTCCGCAGCGACGGTACTCAACGGGACTTATGTACGCGAAAAATTTAATTTAAAAAATAACTCCGACAGCGTTTGTTGCTTTATACATTATTCTTTGAGTCAAAGGACTTGAAAAGAGGTTTATGATGGACCTAAACAGTAAGCCTTTGAAACAATAAAAGTATAGACCTACCCAATAAAAGACTTTTTCAACAGAGTTGACTGTTTAACTTCTCGGCTAGGTAAGATAAAAACTTTTAATATGCGATCCAGATAATATATATGTCATGGATAGCGATATCATTTTAATAAAAGTTGCTCATTTGTTTTATATAGTAGTGTGGCAAACGCTGTGACGTTATTTTGTAATGGCGGCACGTGGCCAGAGTCGTTTTCGAAAGTGGGGATGGTCGAACGGTCACTTCGCATTGAGACGCGGACTAGGGCACTTCTTCGGTGCGAAACTGTCAGTTTGCCTATTTAAATTGTAATTGTCAAGATTGGAGGGTATATTTAGATTTCGTGCTTTAATTCAAGATGGTGACCACTCTATCGCTCGGCCGTCACTGACGTCGTAAGTCATGTACGTATCAAATTATTTAGCGGCGAAAATGTAGCGAGAATTAAAAGGCACATTGTTGCCAGGCTCCTCGAGCGCGTTATGGAAAGGTATCACACGAAATGTGAGATGTCACCCTCATTAATATGATAACAACGTGATAGGCAACACGCCCGCAATGTACTCAAGACGTAACACAATAAGGGTATTTTCCACGCGAGATGCCTTCGAATTCTTCATTTGTCCCCAATACTCAGTACTAAATTGATAACGGTACTCCGACTTAACTAGCAATGAAGGGAAATTGGATTAAAGCCTCGACAGACCTAAGCCTTCAAAAGACCCTTTTTATTTTTTTAAAAGAAGCACTGGCCATTTCAATGCGACTGGATAAATGTTTCCCAATAAAATAAATGCGAAACGCCTATTTTCCGATGAGGGTACCTACTGAGAATTACTGAGAACACGTTTCCCATTTCTAGATTTTTTTTAGTGTCAAAAAATTGTGTGTTTGGGCTGGTGTTGCGAAATGTCACCTGGCTGCTTTGAATTCAGTGGAGAGGCGTGCGAAGAGGCTGATTGGCGAAGCAGTTTTAACTCAAAACGGTCTCCAAAGCCTGGTGCACAGGCGTAGAGGAGCTAACCTTTCAGTGTTCTATAGGATGCATTTTGGTGAGTGTGCAAGGGAATTGCATGATTTAATTCCCCTATCTCCGTTCCACCATCGGATGACCCATCGTCGTACAAAGCGTTTCGCTTCCTCTTTTATACCGCGAACATCGAGAGACTCGAACAATTTGCCAGCGGTGGTGTTTTCGTCGGCCTACAATTTGAGTGTATTCAAGACTAGACTGAAATAGGCTCTAAATAAACTAGCGCGTTTTACCATCAACGATTGCATCACTGCTTACCGTCAGGCGGGATTGCGGTCAAGCACTAGATTATAATTAACTAGCGGCCGCCAGCGACTTCGTTCGCGTGGTTTAGTTATGCTCCGCTCCTATTGGTCGCAGCGTGATGTTATATAGCCTAATCGCTTAATGGGCTATCCAACGTAAAATTTTTCAAATACAACCAGTATTTCCTGAGATTAGCGCGTTCAAATAAACAAACAAACTCTTCAACTTTATATATTAGCATAGATTTAAAAAACTGTTCTTTTTATAACTTCTCGGATTCTTGTAGAATTCCAGCCATTCCAATTAATTTAGAAAGTTGTAGCAAAGATCACCAGTATCTCAGCTGCCCTACCGCAAACTTTACTTGATTTAATTGGCCGCCTCTTCACCTCCACCCTCAATTCAATCTGCCACGGTTCGGTCGCTTTTTAAAATAATTACTAAAAAATCTCATTAATGGGCTTGAGTAAATTAGCAATCTATCAAGAGCTGGATGAATAATTAACTTAATCTTATAAGAGATTACTGGTGATTGGGATAATCAGATATTCTATTGAGTTAACGTATTAATTAGATAGAAATTCAGCCGTCATAAAAAATTAAGTTTATGACGCAAATGACAACACTATAAAGGATGTATCTGACATCGACGCACAAACGAGTACCATGGATCCAGTACATGATTCTGAACCTCCCAGTGGTGGAATTTTTCGTTGGCTATTTCATGATTTAAAAAAAATATATGCTGTTTTTTTTACTTTAGATCGTTCATAATTGCTATACTTTTATAACCCAATAAGATTTTAAAGTAAAAATTAATTAATTCGCTAATTACACAAAAGAGCGCAATGTGAACAAAACTCGAAAAACTATCTTATCAGCTGATTTAATAGAGTTCACATCAGGGATCAACGTTATACCTACAAAACCACACGGCGGCACGCTTGCAACGTTCAAAAGCCGAGCCGACACTTTTTTTTAAACACTTCCCAGTGTTTAAAAAAAAGTGTCGGCTCGGCTCGTTCTTTAACCGTTCATTAACGACATAAATGACTATCATAATTCTATTAGTGGCATGTGGCCTAGCCTTTTCGCGAAGTTTGCGTTACGATGTCAGATACACCCTGTATTCAGCCTGTAATTTTACCACGGCTAGGACAACCCCTAGGGCCCTCTGTAAGAGGGAGTGATTGTTAGATGTAGTTTGAAGAGTGTACGCGGGAAAACTTGACTTCATTCCGCCATCACAGTTCCATCATCTGAGGAGCCGTCGTACGCGAGTATCTACCCTTACGATGATGACACCGCTACAATCAGGAAGAAGCGTTTTGCCTCGTCTATTATAACGGGTATATCGGAGGACATGATGATCGTGGTAGCCTAGTGGTTGAAACACCAGCCTCTCAAGTATGAGTGCGCGGGTTCGATTCCAGGTCAGGAAAGTACCATGTAACTTTTCTAAAGTTATATGTACTTTCTAAGTATATCTTGGACACCAATGACTGAAGGTGAAGGAAAACCTCTTGAGGAAACGTGGGCTTTAAGTGTGAAATCGCCAACCCGCATTGAGCAAGTGTGATGATTACGCTTAATCCTTATCTGTATGAGAGAAGACCTGTGCCCAACAGTTGGAATATAAAAAGGTTGATGATGATGATGATTATGATGATATCGAAGGACTGGATTAATTTGTTTGTGGCGATTTTCCTTTGTGTTGGTGTGTGTTGCCTTCAAGGCTAGAGTGAATAAGCTCATAATAAACTAGTTCGCTGTACCTTTAACGATTGGTTCACTGTTTATCAACATGAATCGCATTGAATCACTAGTTTATAACATATACAGAAAAAGAGTGGGTATACCACGCGGGTCCGCAGCGGCCCCCTAATCAGCGAACATATTTTTGTCAAATGATTGCGACTATTTGGGATTGTTTGGACCGAACGGACCAATGGGTGGTCCAAACGATCCTAATTGATCCCAACTAGTCGCAATCATCTGACAAAAATGTGTTCGCCCATTAGGGGGCTGGTTGATAAATGTCACATGTCTTCCAAAGTTTCGGTTCCACAACAGTTTTCTCACAATGTTTCCTTAACCAAGAGATACTTTACTTTTGAGAGGAGGTTCGCCATCGTGACCACACTGCCACCACTACTCCATAAGGCAGGGTTTATCATTTGTTTGGGCAAATATCTATATCCGCTTAGTTGTAATGCGTTTTAAAGTGAACATTAATCATCATTATCAATATTTGCTGAAATTAATCATCACTATTACAAAACTATTCTTTACAATCAAAATTTTACGTAACTGTAGCAATAACACCGTCCATTGTGTCACCATTTGTAAAATCTTCATATTTATTTTCTGTAACTTATGGTCACCGTCCAAATTTTTTCCAGGCATTGGGTATCATTCACTAATTCCATTTTTGAAAAAAAAAATCGATTCATGGATTTTTCACACTGAATCATTTTTTCAAAAGTATTATCCGCTCTGTGTGGTCACTGTTTTAAAACGATTGTTTTCAAGGAACTTTGGCGTAGCGTGGGGTGGGCTGGCCGATGGCACGCCGCGATGTCAACAAACATCAGCTATTTATATTTTTTTTATCAAATACGAAAGAAAAAAATACGTATTCAATAATTTTCGCCAAAGATTAATATATCGAAATTTGGACGGTGATTAAAAAATTGCCTTGTATATAGATAATAAAGAGTATTATTATGTATTATACTATTGTAAGTATGCTATTGTACAGAGGATCGCATAAAAAATATATTAGTCCATCAAAAAGTCCCGCAATACATTTCAAATACAATATCTCCAGATGGATGACAAAGTTGCTTACTTTCTTTAAACCGACTTTCCTACAATTTTTATACGATACAATTAAAGTGGGAGCAACACGTACAAGAACGACGTACGTTTTGTTCGATATCTCACGAGCTTCGCTGAAGTATCTCTAATATGAGCTCTGTATGTCCTAATGATAGTTTGTAACTATTTTATTCCAGTAACATTGTAACGCACTATTGGTAATAGCGTAGACAAAGTTAGATTGAGGAGAATTGTTTTAATAACCATTAAAATCTTTAGTTTAAATCAAAAATTTAATAATAATAATACTGTAGCGGTACTTACAAACACCACAAATAAACAACGCGCCATACTGACGTCACAGGAATTCTATATCTCGCAATAAGAGTGTACCGTGCAATTAGCATACATAAAGTGTGTATCTGACATCGACGCACAAACGAGTACCATGGATCCAGTACATGATTCTGAACCCCCAGTGGTTGAATTTATCGTCGGCTTTTTCATGATTTAAAAAAATATATTTTTCACTGTAGACCGTTCATAATTGCTATACTATTATAACCCAATAAGATTTTAAAGTAAAAATTTATTATTTCGCTAATTACACAAAAAAGCGCAATGAAAACAAAACTCGAAAAACGAGCTTATCAGCTGATTTAATAGAGTTCACATCAGGGATCAACGTCATACCAACAAATCCGTACGGCGGCACGCTTGCAACGTTCAAAGGCCGAGCCGACACTTTTTTTTAAACACTGAATTCTGTAACCGTTCATTAACGACATAAATGACTATCATAATTTTGTTAGTGGCATGAGGTCTATCGTTTTCGCGAAGTTTGCGTTACGATGTCAGATACACCCTGTATAACTTACCAACATTAACCGTTGGGCAAGTGCCCGCTAGACATAACACTTGGAGGATGAGTGAACTCCCTGTTCCTCATACCTCCATAATACGATTAATAAAAAACCTGCGTAGACTATAATGAAGATTACTGTGCATACTGATACAAGATTTCTTTACATTATCGTTACAATGTTGAAGCAATAAATTAAAAGTTACTCCACAAGTAACAATTAAAATAATCTACACTCTATATATAAGATGATGAAGCTCTTACCACAGGATGCTAAAGATCGTGCGAAATGGAGGAGAATGTGCAGGAAAGCGGACGCCGGGCTCCAACGCGAAAGCCGCGGATGCAACCAGGATAAACGCTGAGATGATGATGATGATATAATAATAATAATAATATATATTATATTTAAAAATATAATTTATAAGTGTATATAATGGAATAAATAATAATAATAAGCCTGTTTATTTTCCCATAGGTATCTGACAAAACATTGTTTTATGGTTTCTTATTTCTATATTAGTAATAATTTTGTAATTAATTCTATGTTAGTTTACCTAAATATCTTAACTATAGGAACCCCTTTTAGGGTATAGGCCTCCTCCAAGTCCTTCCATTTCTCTCGATTCTGTGCTAGTTTTGTCCAGTCCTTCCCAGCCGTCTCTTCTATGTCGTCCATCCATCGTTTTTGTGGTCTACCCACGTTCCTTTTCCCCGGTGGGCCGGGCCAATTCGTGCTCTTGAGAGTCCATCGTTGATCTTTACATCTCGCTACATGTCCGGCCCATCTCCATTTAAGTTTTAGTGCTTGTTGTAATGCATCTGTCAGCTTTGTCTTGTCTCTTATTACTTGACTTTTTGTTTTTTGAATTCTCCTCAGGCGTAGCATGCTCCTCTCCATTGCCCGTTGACAAGTTCTTATTTTGTTGCTTACTTTTTTAGTGAACGTCCACGTTTGGGAGCCATAGGTCAAGCAGGGCAGGATGCAAGTATCCATGATGGTCTTTTTCATGTTTAGGTCGTAATTACCTTTTAATATCTCTTTGTGCGCCCAGTACTTGTTCCAACTGCACGTGATTCTTCGGTTGACTTCGTCTTCGTTCTTTGATTTAGAAAATGATACTTGCTTTCCTAGGTATACGTACTGTTCTACATACTCAAGTTCGACACCGTCAAGCATTATTTTTCCTTTCTTACCATTTGTCATTATTTTTGTCTTGCTTAGGTTCATATATAGACCAACATGTTTGCTTTCTCTATTTAGTTGTGAGATCATATTTTCCAGTTTCTTGGGAGATTCGGCAAAGATCACTATGTCGTCAGCAAATCTCAAATGTGTGAGGCGTTCGTTGTTTATGGGGATGGCTTCAAAGGTCCAGTTCAGTTTGGAAAATATGCACTGCAATACCGCAATGAATAATTTTGGAGATAGAGGGTCTCCCTGCCTGACGCCTCGGGCAATTTTAATTTCATCGCCTCTAGATTCCAGTTTGACTCTGCTAACACTGTTTTGGTATATATTCTTTATTGTTCTAATTATTATTGGGTCTATGTTGCAGTTATAAAGAGCTTGCCATATAGAACCATGGTAGAGACTGTCAAAAGCTTTTGTGTAATCTATGAAGCTTATGTATAGTTTCCTATTGAATTCACAGTATTTCTCTATGATTTGTTCGAGCGTGTGAATATGGTCCATAGTCGAAAAGCCGGGGCGGAAGCCTGCTTGTTCTACCGGTTGATGGGTGTCTATTGTTGGGCCAATTTTATTATTTACGATAGAAGTGAATAGTTTGTACACCGTTGATAGCAGACTAATCGGGCGGTAGTTTGCGATATCTAGTGGGTCACCTTTTTTATATAGTAGAATAATGTCTGAGTTCAACCATTGCTTAGGTATTATGCCCGTTCGTAGAACTAGGTTGAATATGCATGTAAGTGGTCCTGTAAGTATTCTCGCTCCTTCTATCAAGGCTTGATTCTTCAGTCCATCGGGCCCTGGACTCTTATCTCGCTTCAACTTTTTGATGTGATCCCAGACCTCAAATTCGTCTATAATGATCGTTTCATTGGTATTTGTTTGAGAACAATTTATTTCTGAAAAGAGATTCGTGACTTGTGGCTCGTTAGAATAAAGATCTCTGTAAAAGTTTGTAGCGCAAGTAATTATATCTTTCCTTGATTTTGTCTCTTTCTGTCCGTCTTTTAAGCTCTTGATCGAGTCTGTGTGAGTAGTTAGTTGCTTATATGCTCTTTTGGCGCTTCGATAGGTCTTTACACTGTTTTCTATTATTTCCTGTCTGTGATTTTTGTAATCTTTCTTTATTAACTTGCTGGTCTGTTTGAATAGAGCTGACAGTTGTTTCTTCATTTCAGGTGATTTATTTTTGGTTTTCATAAGTTCGGTGCGCCGTTAGATTTGATGTTTGGTTGTTTCATTGAGAAAGTACGAAATGTGCTCGTTGTTCTTGGTTTTAATCTCCGACTTAAGGCTGTTTTTCAGATGGAGTTCGAATTCGTCATATGTATTCTGTGGATTATGTTCATCGTATGTGGTTAGATTTGCAATATTGTTTTTTAGTTTGCAAAGATATTTGTTAACTTCCTCTTCTGTTTTCAGTGGTGACTCAGAGTTTTTCTGAAAAAGTCTTCGGCATTTCTTGTGAATTTTGAGGGTCAATGTTGCTCTTACTATGCGATGGTCTGACGGAAAATCTACGTTACTTAGAACTTCTATGTTTGATATGTTTTTCGGATTGTTAAACAAAATGAAATCAATTTCATTTTTTGTCTGTTCGTTGGGCGATATCCAGGTCCACTTCTGACTGTTTTTCTTTTTGAAATGTGTGTTCATGATTGATAATTTATGTTCGAGGGCATATTGTATCAGTCTTTCTCCTCTTGTATTTCTTTCACGGTACCCGTATTTTCCCATGATCAGGTCTTCGTTGTTTTTTGGTTTTCCTATCCTGGCATTGAAATCCCCCATTACCATGATGTTTTTGTGGTTTTTTAGTAGGTTGTGAGCTTCTTGTATTGTTTGATAAAAAATTTCTAGGGTTTGTTCATCTGAGTCTGTCGTCGGCGCGTAGACTTGGATAATTGACAGATTGATATCCTCGAACTCTAGTTGCATGATAGCGACTCTTTCAGACAAGCCATAGAAATTGATAATATTGTTCTTAAGCTCTCTTTTGATGAGAAATCCAACCCCGTACTGACCGGGTGTTTCACCTTTATAGCACAGTATGTGATTACTATATTCTTCAATTTTGTTTCCCATTCTTCTTACTTCCGATAGGCCAAGTATGTCTATGTTTATATTTCGTATAGCGTGCATTAGTTTGATGTATTTTTCAGTGTTTGAGAGTGTTCTGACGTTGTAAGTAGCGATTTTCAAATTTGTACTTCTTTGTTTATGACTTGGAGGGTTTTGGTCATAATCTTCCCCGGTGACCAGCCGTGTTGGAAGATGTGTATTTGTTGTATGTTTTGCATCTTTGTTATAATCTGTACAGAAGGAGGAGGAGGAGGGCCTAGATTGCTATAGGTTTTCCTCTATGTTTTGTGTATTTTCGCGTGAATTGTTGCTGGCTTTTTTGCTAACCAAAAAATTAAGCATGCTTGGTTTCAATACGCCTTCAGAGATGCTATTGGATCTCTGTACTGGAGTGAAGTTTTTCATCTTCTTGTTTTTCCTGGTAGCATGTGAGCTAGAGTCGTTCTGTACTTGGAAATCACTAGTCGGAGAAGTGTGGAACTGTCTCTTGTTGTTAGGTTTTAATATGACTAATTTATCATATTTTATTTTCGCTATATTTCCTTTTTCTTTTTCCAATTTCACTTGTTCTTGCAGTTCCCTTCTTTTTTCTAGGATTTGTTTTGGGTAGTCTTCCTTGAAATAGTAGGGTGTGCCTGTTAGAGCGTCTTTTTGTTTTATTATTCTTATTTTTGTGCCTAATGTAGAAAAAGTTACCACCACCGGGCGTGGTCTATCAGATTTCTTTCCAATTCTTTTTATTTCTTGTATGTCATTGTAAGACAGTTTTATAGAAACGTATTTCTCTACCCAGCCAATAATGACCTTCTCTAGACCAGCATATGACGTTTCTGTCTCTTGGAGACCGAAAAATACTAGATTTCTTTTTCTTTCTTGTTTTTCTAGAAAGTATTGCCTTTTTTCTTGGTTTTCTACAATTTCTTTCAATCTTTCGTGCTACTGTTAATCCAGGAAGGCTTTAGGCTATATAGCATTACACTGTAACCAATAGGAGCGAGGCATATAAAAAAAACAAAATTAAATCCTTATCCAAATAAATTTAATTTTCAACGGAATTGACCATTAAGTCATGTCAAACTTAATTTCCATTAACATCTTATAAGATACTAGAATTTTGAAATAACTCTTTTGTTAGTTTTTCACCACTAACCCAGCCTTTTCTTAACTACATGTAACTACATGATGGAGTCAGCTTCCAGACTAACCCGATGAATTACATAAAACAACTGCCTGTCTGATCCCCACAACCCGTTACTGGATAATGCAATATTTCTTAGTAAGACTCAGAATCAGCTTCTGACGACCTTTAACCATCGTTTACGTGCAAAATACTTGATATTCAGTCTTCATCGTTCATTTGCTTCCTCGCCGCCGTTGGATCTTTGGCGATCGTCACAAAATCACGAA
The DNA here is from genome assembly GCA_017933935.1 of Sesamia nonagrioides. NCBI lineage: Eukaryota > Metazoa > Arthropoda > Insecta > Lepidoptera > Noctuidae > Sesamia > Sesamia nonagrioides. The sequence continues at coordinate 404,655 of JADWQK010000863.1, read as the reverse complement.
TTACAGCCAGCACTAAAGGCTTAGCGTGAAGCAGCACAGGTTCACATCATCATCACCATTTCAGCCGAAAGACGTCCACTGCTAGGCATCGAACTCGCCCAAGGATCTCCACGACGACCGGTCCTGCGCCTCCCGCATCCAGCGGTTTCCCGCAAGCTTCAGCAGGTCTTTGGTGCACCTTGTCGGGAGCCTACCTACGCTGCGTCTTCCGGTGCAGTTCAACATCACAAAAATAAACAACTCAAAAATGGATACCTTTTTTTTATAAGTTATAAACTAGCGCTTGACCGCAATCCCACCTGATGGTAAGCAGTGATGCGATCATTGATGGTGAAGCGCGCTAGTTTATTAAGAGCCTATTCACTCTAGCCTTGAAGACACTCAAATTGTAATGTGACGGAAAAACCGTCGCTGGCAAATTGGTCCAGTCCCTCGATGTACGCGGTATAAAAGAGGAAGCGAAACGCTTCGTCCGGGTCGCAGTGGTGTCTACAACCTAAGGGTGGAAACTCGCCGTACGACGGGTCGTCCGATGGTGGAACGGAGATGGGGGAATTAAATCATGCCACCTATGTCACCTATGTCAATTCCAACCCATTTCCGGAATACATTTCAAATTCAACTACATAACACATTCCTATGTAAATAGAATTACTTTTTGTCACACAGAAAGCGCATCCTAGACACGGTGGCCGAGTCTTTTCACACCGCGCAATCGCAAATTTTTCCTCCTCCATAATACTTAGGATGATTTATTTTTGTCCAGAAATTTATTATTCTCATTACAGTACCAAATTTTGTTGGGGCACGTGACGCTTAAGACGTGGGCTACACCGGCGGGAAATTAATTTTGAGCTTCTTTTAGATAACGTCTCGTGAAATATAAACAATTAAAGTAAATAATTTTGAATAATTGGTCCTTCGCACCAGTGGCCCCTTTGGCTAAGAAAAGTTTTTTTTACTTGTATGGAAATGTTTTAAAAGTAACTATGTATATAAGGCTTTAAAGAGTCTGGATATACTATGACGGACCTGGGTCTAATAACGTCGCTGCTAAGTATAAAATAGTACAAAAACTTGAACTGCCGAAGTGACAAATGCATAGCACAGCATGAAATTAGCTCCTGAAGGTGCTAAACGATTTAAGTCACACGTGTCAATTTTATAGCATACGGCACGTGTGACTTAAATCGTTAGGGGTTATAGGTTACTAGCGGTTGTAGGTGACTTAAACTGATACTAGAGTCTCAAAAAAGTCTGTCTTAACACCTTAAGATACATGGCACTGACCTGAAAATTGCAAATAACATATGATAATAACACCTTATTATCATATGTTATTCGCAATTTTCAGGTCAGTGTCATGTATCTTGATCGCAATTATGATTCGCGACAACAATTGATTCAGATTTACGGAATCATTATCATTAAAATTATTAATACATATTTTAAGTTAGATAGGTACTATTATGTACCAGGTGAACAACAAAGAAAAATGCACAAAGCCAGACATCATACACACAAAGGACAAGCTGCAACTTTCCATTCATAAACGTTACATTATACATCTACAAAATGGTTAAGTAACCATTTTGTAGATTATTAAGTACAGAACACTAGGCACTAGTCTAGGGGACCACTCAAAGCCGAGCCACTGAATAAACACAGATGAATAAACTGGTAAAATATGTTAGCTTTGAAACTACGTTATTTTCAGTGAAAAGGACGAGATGAATCCGGAGCAAGCTGATGTGTGTACAGTCCGTGATATTGACTCACTGTCTGTTGCATGAGGATGTAGGAAAACTTGGATATTTAATTTTAAAGGATATTATAGTATATTGAGGTCAGTATGAAAGGTTTATCCTTAAAGTGGCTTGTGATTAGATAACGTTCTACATAAAAGAGAGAATGTTGTAGTTTGAGAATAAACTTAACAACTTGATAATTTTATTACGTTTTGTAATTATATGGATATTTGTAAAAGCAAATGTTTCATCGGATTTTACAAAGGATTGTAAAATCCTACGAAAATATGAAATATGTTAGTAGCTATTTAGCTACTCACTCTTGACGTCTCGCCACTGTAATTTTTACTACTCCAGCCTGCAGTAACCTACAAACTTTAATGAAACACCACAGCTTATAATGAAACGCTTCTTTTTATTTCGCAGACAAGCAATAATGCGCAGAACTTTTCAAAATGAATAGAAACAGCTTGGGCAACTTTGCGCTGTAAGATGAACAATACAGTGCGGCGCACGTTTGCAAAAATGTAATTTAAAAATATCTCATGCAACAGTACACTGTATACACCGGCAAATTGTGAATTATTCGGACAGAGTTTTGAATATTCCGACAATAACACTAGCAAAATATATTTTTAGAGTACACAGAGGCCTGGATAAAAGTCTATTGCTTTCTGCTGCCTCTTTAAACAATTTAAATCCCCTATATATACACTGAACTCTGGGTCTCTTTAGGGATTCCCATAAGGCTAGGTCATTAGCAGTCATTAATAACATGGCCTTTCCCGCTTCACTGTGTGTTCCTAAAAAAAACCTAAATTGCCTTTAACGACCCGTGATGATGAGAAAGGCCGAAGTTACAAGCAGATAATCAACAATCCCTAATTCTAAATTTCCAAAACAATTATGTTAAGTCCTCTTTCATTCATCAAACCAAAGGACCACTACCAACTTCCACAGAGCTTATATAAACATTCATTAGACTAAGAGAATATTCCAGAGAGAATAATATTATACAGAACGTTCGACAATCCTAGAAGCCAGATTATACACGTAATACGTCTATGTATATTCCGAGGTACTCTCAGGTATATTGCAGGTAACGTTACACGTGCAGAAGTATCTATTACGTGTCTGCTGTTGCCAGCATTATTGTGTATATCTTATATGGTTGCGGGATGAAATTGTCCTACTATCTGTTAGACAGAGTTGATATCTGCTGGTGCTTTATTTTGATCTTTATTGTTGGTTGTATGTATTTAAGTTTTGAACATGAATGTGGGTGTTTGTGAGAGTAGGGGAAGATCTAAGAGACTATGGATAGGTACACTATGTGGGAGGTATGATGATGTTTTTTTTTTGTTAGGTATATAACAAATTTCTTGTCCACGAAAAAGTTGTAGGTATTGATCGACACATTTTCTTGTCCAAATTAATAGGTTTAAATTTCTAAATTAGCCCAGATCATTGACAATAACGTTTTGTTAACATAAATGTTTGCTTGGCTTAATAAGCTGATACGGCCTTGGCAGCATGTAGACAATCTTTTTTTCTTGTTAATAAACATCTTGGAATTTTGAACATTGTTTATGAATCTAAACAGTAAAGAAATATAAACATGATAATATAATTATTACCATCCAATAACAAATTCCATAATGTTTATATTTGACTGAATATATTAAATTCTCAAAGTCTTACATACCGCTTATGTTAACATGAATACCGTTTGCTTTTCATTTCCACAAATGTAATTACAATATTTTGTTTCCAAATAGCGAGTGTCGCAGTATTTGGGATTGTTTTGAAAACAAAATAATGACGTACTTATGCCTCAGGCATAGGTATACGTCATGTCATACCAAAGTATGCACTCATGACGTTCTCGTTCATTGACTGAGTCCATTTCATGCGGTGCACACTTTCACCGGCAGCGAAGACCCTATTAGAGGGAGGGTGGGCCTCGAGGCCCAAGCAGGCGGCCGGCGTCCTCCCCGTCGGCGAGTAGGTGGTGGCGTCGTGGGCGGAGAGAAATACTCGTCACTCGAGCTCGACGCAACTACCGCGGCCGGTGTCGTCACAGTGGGCTGGAGACCGACGGCGGCGAAGGGGAGCTGAACGACGAGTCCGGAGGTGGTGAGCCTGCACGTGGAGCGACTTGTCAACAACATCTTCAATATTTTTTTCTCATTTTTCCAAGTTTATCTTGATTTCACGAGACAGATGTCACAGGTCTCTGCTTTTTAAAGCATAGATTCGGCTATTTATTTTCTTTCATATTCTGATAATTGTATAGTATTGATTTTGATTATTTAGCAAGTACCAAAGTAACTTTTTCAAATTATATGTACTTTCTAAGTATATCTTGGACACCAATGACTGATTATAAGGTGAAGGAAAAACATCTTGAAGAAACCTGGACTTTAAGTCTGAAATCGCCAACCCGCATTGAGCTAGCTGGTGATTACGCTCAATCCTTCTCTGTATGAGAGAAGACCTGTGCCCAGCAGTGGGATGATAAAGAGATTGATGATGATGATAAATATAAAACAGCTTTTATATATTTCCTCAGTTCATCCTAATTGTGGAAACATGTTAAAAATTAAATTGATTCGATTATAACTTGTTAATCCTGTTTTATAATTATATTATCTAGGTACGTTTCGCTTTTGGTCGCATGACAGATTAATTATTTGCGCAATCCGTCGACGCTGATATAGAAAACTGATTTATTAATAATGTTGTAAATGAAAACGCACTGTTTTGTAGGTTTCTGATTGGTTGGCGATTGACAAGGCTTTGTTGTGCCGCTTAATTAATCAATCAACATTAAATAAATATTAACATTAATTTGCGTTCTGTTTGAATAATAATTTTGCGAATCACATGGACATTTCCAACAAGGTCCATTGTTATGTAGTTTGAGTACCTAATTAATCGGATTTGCAAATGTTTCAACTACAATATTACAAAACGAATACTTTCATATCTTCATATGAGTTATTTTCCATCCCCTGGGGTTAAATATATAATATGAACAAAACATTAATATCCTCCTCCCAAAATAGAGACTTCCTACTCGAATTCTCGGAGTAATAACAATGCTTTTTTTTAATAATTATTTTTTCCTTAAGTATAACTTCTACAACTTTATTATTTTTGTGCGAAACCTAAATACTTATAGTTTGTTCAGAATAAGCAACTGAATCGATTCCAATCATTTTTACACCATGTTATATTTTTTCCCAAATATATTTAGAAATTGTTGCAGAGTGGTTACCGGACGGTTACAATAGATCATAGTACTTGCGCCGCGCGCCACAGCTGACACTAGAGGTCAACACACCACGCTCGCCCGCCACCGAGAAGAATATCAAGCTCATAACTTTGTGATTTTTCATTATATCTTTTTGAAATTTTGTACATAAATTCTTTACTTAAAAATACTGGGCACGTGTTTCGGGTTACGCATAAACAAAAAATAATGTTTTATATTAGTATTTTTTTTTTAATAGATAAGTATAATTTAATATAACATATATATTTAATTTAGTGTATTTTTTTTTTAATACTAGCGCTTGACCGCAATCCCGCCTGATGGTAAGCAGTGATGCAATCGTTGATGGTAAAGCGCGCTAGTTTATTAAGAGCCTATTCAGTCTAGCCTTGAAGACACTCAAATTGTAGTGTGACGGAAACACCGCCGCTGGCAAATTGTTCTAGTCCCTCGATGTACGCGGTATAAAAGAGGAAGCGAAACGCTTCGTCCGGATCGTAGTGGTGTTAACAACGTGAGGGTGAAAAGTCGCCGTACGACGGGTCGTCCGATGGTGGAACGGAGATGGGGAATGGAATTAAATCATGCAATTCCCTTGCACACTCACCAGAATGCATCCTATAGAAGACCCAAAGGCTAGCTACTCTACGCCTGTGCTCCAGGCTTTGGAGACCGTTTCGAGTTAAATCTGGGTCGCCAATCAGCCTCTTCGCACGCTTTTCCACTGAATACAAAGTAGCCAGGTGACATTTTGCAGCACCAGCCCAAATGTGGCTGCAGTACTCCACACACGAGCAGACCTGTGCTTTGTACAACATTAGAAGCTGCCTTGGTGTGAAGTACTGCCGGACCTTTGCGATGACGGCAAGTTTTTTGGCAGCCACCTTGGCCTTGGACTCAATGGACCGCTCAAATTTAGATTCGAGGAAATCTCAACTCCCAAAAGCTGAATAAAGACTTATCATAGAGACAGAGTATCGTTTCTAACAGTCGTCCCAAATAAATGGAATAGGAAGGAACAAAATTCTGACTTATACTATAGCAGTTTAACATATAATGGTATCTACAAACACCACATAAGAAACGTCATACTGACTTTTTTTTATACCTAATTATAAACTAGCGCTTGACTGCGGTCCCGCCTGATGGTAAGCAGTGATGCAATCGTTGATAGTAAAGGGCGCTAGTTTATTAAGAGCATTCAATTAAAAAATCTTAGTGGATAGGAAGGAAGACGGCAGTTGAGCGAGGTGGTGCAATGTTAAACCAAGCAACACGACCAACGATGCTGCACCAGAGGGAGATTGATGTGGAGACCCTCCACGACCAAACTCCCGACACAACAACATTTGGCACATCGTACTCGGCACACATCGCAACACAACTGCTCAGACCCGTCCTCCGTACGGCTTCACCAGACATCATGCCGGAACACGGCGAATCGGTTGGCGGCAAGACTTTGTCTAGTCGGTGGTAACTTCTGCCGGCAGCCGATGTTATGGCCTACCACACAGATCCTGCGTCTTACAATTAGTTTACCGTGCAACTAGCGAGAAATTGTATTCTCGACATCAACCGTTGTGCGAGTTCCCACCAGACTCAACACCTGTCTGGTCGGAGGATCCTCCCTTTTCTATGGAACATGAACGAGCTTTACACCCTATTCTCCATACCTCTAAAAACAGATATTTACTTTCTGATTTATTATTGGACATTACTAACATCGCTGAAAGCAAACATGATGAGCAAACATCATGTTTGCCTTTTTTATATTATATTATTATTGTTTGGAGACATGAGGAACAGGGAGTAAAGTTCACTCATCCTCCATAGAAAAGGTTAGGATACTCCGACCAGACAGGTGTTATGTCTGGCGGACACTTGCCCAATGCTTGAAATTGGGAAGTTGTATGTATGCTAATTGCACGGTAAACTCTGCTTGCGAGATGTAGAATTCGTGTGACGTCAGAATGACGCGTTGTTCCATGTGGCGTTTGTAGGTACCGCTACAATTGCGTAAATCTATCTGATATCGCCAACCAGTCTTGAGCGTGGTGATAAAAACCCACGTGTTACGCTCTTTTGCCAATGATTGAGCCAAGAGATTATCCCAATGGAGAATGATAATAATCCAATATTATTATTTTTACAGAAATTGAAATAAAAGAAAGACCATCTAATATAACTTACCTTAAAAATTCGTCTGTTTATATTTAGTAGAACTGCTTAGTTTAAAAGGCTAAATCTCGGCCTTTTAAGCTAAGCATTTTGAACTACCCGCCACTCATTCAAAACAGAAGGAACGTAAGTAGGTGTTATGTAGTCCGGAGTTCAAAAGTAAACTAAACTTAATGCGCAAATATATATTGTAGGGTACGTAGCTAACTCTTCGCCTAATCCCTAGAATTAAAAGCTTTTAAAATAAAAGCCATCGCTTTTATTTTATACCCTGCAACTCTGCAATACATTTAAAGTCTTTATTGCACCATAAAATAACAATATTTTGTATTTAATGAATCTTAAATTCGTGTTCAAGATTTAGCAAGAATCAATAATATATTAACTTTCAAGCGTTTAACTTAACGTTTCAAAAGTAAGTATTTACGTTTGGGCTTACACAGGCACTGTTCACAGGAATTTTTAAACTGTCGAGGAAAATTAGATTCATTTTTATATGATTAATATTTCGAGTCTGAAAACAGAAATAATCGTGAGCAGCATATACTTGTTTGCGATATTTTTCTGACTCCAAAATAATGAAGAGCGTGTTCTAATGAGCTTTGTAATTTAATACTTAAAAACACAAGTTAGAGAGAAATCGATGTTTTTATGTATACAGCAACTGTATGACGCTAGTGCTCATTAGAGGTCGAATGCAGCAACTGTGTCTTCATCGAGGAAAGCGCGGCCCGCGCACATTGCATCCTGCCCCGCTGCGGTACTATAGGTCCTCCTTGGCTGCGGTGGTATCATTGTTAACATAGTAGAAAAAGAATAAAAGAATATATAACTACATAGTAGCTATTGCCAGCGGCTATGCCCGAATGAATGTCGATAATAACTCCAAGAATGTATCTATGTATCCCGGTAATATTTGTAACTATATTCTCAATTGTAACGTAAGAAATCTATCTGTATGTTATTCACGATCACTTCTATGTTGTATGTACTTTGAAGTGAAAACTTCAGCGGCTTTGAGCATCTGTCGGGCAGTCCCACGACTGCTAATTTTGTATTCATTTTTTATTATGCTATCGTATCACTCCTGGTCAAACACCTCCTTCCACTGCTTACATGTGCGAGATTACGCAACCAAATATAACTTAGTACCTTATAATCCATACTAATATTATAAATGCGAAAGTAACTCTGTCTGTCTGTCTGTCTGTCTGTCTGTCTGTTACGCTTTCCCGCTTAAACCTCTCAACCGATTTTGATGAAATTTGGCACAGACAATCTTTAGACCCCGAGAAAGAACATAGGCTACTTTTTATCCCGGAAAAATTTGATGTTCCCGAGGGAAACCTAAAAAGCGCGATATAACCGAACTCCACGCGGGCGTAGCCGCGGGCGGAAAGCTAGTAATGAATAAAACAGAGTGACCGAACCACGATTTTTTCTTTTCTTTCTGATAAATATACTCTCATTCATATTCACTTAGACGCTGCTCTCACACAGCTCAAAGTTTTCAACAAACATAAGTACCTATACTAAAACAGCAATTAAACCGAACTGAATTAGGTCGCTGATTGCCATACGCGACAAAGCCTGCAGTTGAAATCGGCGCATAATGCCTAGGCACGTAATGCAGAAATGTGAGCTTTATATAGCCGATTGTATCGCCGCAAATTTCCCTCGAGAATCGCTCAGTAACCGCTCGCACTGAATTTGTTTGCTAGCATATCTTAACATGACAGTTTTCAAATATTTATAGGGAGTTATTGAGAGACATAATTATGAATACTTATCGTTACTAATATTATAAATCAGAAAGTGAGTTTGTTTGTTTATCACGCCGTAATTTCTGAACCGTTTGCTTTGAAATTTTGCAGACGTGAAGTTAGAAGTCCGGATTAAATAATAGGGTACTTTTTATCCCGGAAAAAATTGATATCCCCGTGAGGAAAACAAAAATATCGTTGGCTTCATAGCAGTTCGGTAATAGATGGCGCTGTGTGTCGTTTACAACTAGGTAATATATTGCAAACGAATATGCACATGTAAATTTAAGAGCTAAATGATATGATAATTAAACCCTGAAAATGTGGAATCTAAAAAGCGCGATATAACCGAACTCCACGCGGGCGAAGTCGGGGGCGGAAAGCTAATCTTATATAAAGACTGCTTCCTTAGTGTAATAGTCGTAGCATAAGATTGTGGGTTCCCAGGTCTGTGTAGTTGGGATGTTGCGATCTGGAAATTTCTGAGTGGCAGCCCGAAGTCTGCATAGGTACCCAATTGCTTGTGACATAGAAATAACTGACGAAAGTGTAATGAGGAATCTTCGAATTGTTTATTCTAGGATGTGCCGATTTCCGCTTAGGCACTAAGCAATAATGTCGACAAATTCATTCGGTCTGTATGATGAATTTTCATAGCAATACAACAAATCACACACAAACCCATATTGACGTTCGTGAGCCATTATTTTCTACGTTCGAGAACTCCTTTGTACAAAAACCACTACAGGAAAATCAAAGCCGAAATCTGTGCTATAGGGAACTTTAGTTTCACCTGGCTTTACTGTCAAAACAATATGGCTGTTCTTTTGTTTTTGTTTACCTTTCTGTGCTACATTATAAGGAAAAAGATGTATTGCTTGAGGTACCTGTCTCACTGGCGCGGCGGTGATGAGATAGTGACTATCTATTGACTATTTTCTCGCTCAAAAAACGTACAATAGATATACATTCCGTGTTAATGAAAGAGATGTAGAGAGTATGAATACTTGTTCAAACTTCTAGGAAGAAGTCCCTTTCCACTAGTTTCTCCCAGAAACAAAAACCCGCTTATTTAGCAATCCTCGCTTGGCAAGCAGAACACTCACTGCGTGGCTAGGCAGTCAAGCAGCTCGTGTACTCGCTAAATAGGCTAACGACAAACTTTTGGAACAACAGCCTCGCTACTCGCCAACTCATTTCTAGCTTCTAGCTTGTGAGTCTATACCTACTCACTTCTCGCTAATCGTCGGCGAACTGGGACAGGTGCCTTATAAATCGTGTTTTCGTTCCCCTAATGACATCATTTAAGGGTAGTTTTGTTCATTTATTACTTTTCCTGTTTGTATTGTCGTGGTTATGTTAACTTTGACTCCCTGTGTTTATCTTGTGTAAAAATATTGCTTCGGAAGGACGAGTTCCATTTAGAAATATCTCCAATAGTAGTAATGTATCAATTGGACCACAATACGTTTATATTTCAGCTACACGAAAATCTATCAAAAAATTTATTTAAAATACATAATATCATCATTTGTTTATTTAGGTACTAAAACTAAACTTTTAAGACTATTTCTCGGTGGTAGGCCGCCGGCAGAAGTTACCACCCACCAGACAAAGTCTTGCCGCCAAGCGATTCGTCGTGTTCCGGCATGATGTCTGGTGAAGCCGTATGGAGGACGGGTCAGAGCAGCTGTGATGCGATTTGTGCCGGATACGATGCGTCAAATGTGTGTGTCGGGAGTTTGGTCGTGGAGGGTCTCTAGATCAAGCTCTCTCTGGAGCAGCATTGTTGGTCGTGTTGTTGGGTTTAACATTGCACCACCTCGCTCAACAGCCGTCATCCTTCCTACTCACTAAGATTTTTAAGTGAATAGGCTTAATAAACTTGCGCACTTTAACATCAACGATTGTATCACTGCTTACCATCAGACAGGATTGCAGTCAAGCACTAATGTATAATAATTAAAAAAAAAATATTTACTAAAACTAAATTACAAATTATTTATTTAATCCTAAAATCTAAGTCAACAAATTCATATAAATAAACCATAGTAATGCTCCGCTCAATTAAGTATTTACTCATCCAACCGTTCCATAGAAGCGGCTTTATAAGAAAACGACGAAAGAATAGTTGATTTTTTGAACAAGGACAAATTACAGAGTTAATTCCAAGCAAAGCTTAAACCACAATACTGCAGCAACGAGCAAAGAGTTTAATTTATAATCGTTAGGAACTTCATGAATACGGGCCGAAGTTAGTTGGCATCCGCTATTATACACTATCCCTTACCTACCCTATAGTATTCTGTAAAGCTGGGGATACAATTAAATTGTAGGGTAAAATTATGATTGTGTCTGATTACAGTCTAGTAGACTGTAATATGTATGTACTGTTACAGAGCATTTTCTATGGACCTTTTTTAAAAAGGAACTATTTACCTTGAAGACTTTTAATTCAAAATTATAATTATGTTACGTTTTTAGGATTCCGTACCTCAAAAGGAAAAAACGGAACCCTTATAGGATCACTTTGTTGTCCGTCTGTCTGTCTGTCTGTCAAGACCCTTTATCTCAAGAACGCGTTAACGTATCAAGCTGAAATTCACATGAAATACTTGGGTCTATTGTCCCTTTAAGCTGTGAAAATATCAAACTTCTAAGCCAAGCCAATCAAAAGATACAGCCGATTATGTCGATATTTTCAACAAATTTTCGACACTCGCAAAGGAATCAAAACCTACAGGATACTTCCCGTAAACTCAGAATCTTGAAATTTGGCATGCAGCATTGTCATATAATGCAAATATAGGAAAAATTGCGAAAATCACATTTTTTTAGATAAATAATATAATAAAAATATTTTAATAAAAGGAAACTTAATACCTTATTTCTCACGAACGAATAAAGGTATCAAATGGAAATTTATACCAAATACCTAGGTCTATTTTTCCTTTAAGCTGTGAAAATATCAAACTTCTAAGCCAAGCCAATCAAAAGATACAGCCGATTATGTCGATATCTTAACAAATTTTCGACACTCGCAAAGGAATCAAAACCTACAGGATACTTCCCGTAAACTCAGAATCTTGAAATTTGGCATGAAGTATTGTCATATAATGCAAATATAGGAAAAATTGCGAAAATCATATTTTTTTAGTTATATAATATAATAAAAATATTTTAATGAAATGAAACTTACTACCTTATTTCTCACGAACGAATAAAGGTATCAAATTGAAATTTATACCAAAAACCTAAGTCTATGGTCCCTTTGAGCAGTGAAAAAATCAAACTTCTAAGTTAACGCGATCAACAGATACTACGTTTGTACGGCGGAACCCTCGGTGTGCGAGTCCGACTCGCACTTGGCCGGTTTTTTAATTGTGACTTTTATGTATCCGCCATGAAGTTTAAATTAAACTGAACTAATTATGTTACCGAATGCGCCAACTATGGGAAACTCTGACGACTCTGAGATGTCAGCGTTTATATTTTATATACTTACGATTTTCTGTACAATTTATAACAGTGCAATTTCTAATGGAAAGGGTATTTACATAATTGCACGGCTCCTTTGGATGATATCAAATGATATTGGAAGGATTTAAACTAAAAAATTGATACAAAATTTCCCATTTGATATAAGTTTCTTAAATACAAACCTGTTCACTCTACCTATCGTTACACGTTCCGTTACTTACAAATATCCCGATAAACCTCTTCCTAATTCTACGCGCCTATCATCGTAATAGCCTACAGCAGGTGGTGTTCTTTCTCATAACTTCCAAAAATGTAGAGAAAAATAATAAAACCCTTCCAATTTTTCTTTTAATTTCATCGTATGTATAAAGTTTCTCCATTATACATTATACAATATTGTTTTTTGTATATGCGAAACCCGAAGCACGTGTCAAGTATTTTTAAGTAAAGAATCTATGTACAAATTTTCAAAAAGATTTTATGAAAAACCACAAAGTTATGAGCTTAATTGTTATCGTCCTTGGTTGTCCCAACCAAAATATGGTCCACGCTCCGGTTGTACGGGCGAGCCGGGTACATTGACCTGTGGCGTCAGCTGAGCGCGGGCATGCGCACGCGTAAGCTGCGTAGCGCGCTCAGTAACCATACTGTAATCATTTCTAAATGTAGTTGTGAAAAAATATAACACGGTGTAAAAATGGTTGGAGTCGATTCAGTTGCTCATTCTGAACAAACCATATTCAGGTTTTGCATAAACAAAAAATAACGTTGTATAAGCAGTTTTTAGAGTTCCATATCCAAAGATAGCCAACGGGACTCGATTACTTTTATCCTTCCGTCCATCCGACCTTCTATCTGTCACAGGGCTGTATATCTTATACCAAAAAATAATAAAAAAGAAAATTAAGTTACAAAATTAAAAGGATATAAGAAATATGTTTTTAGCTTATAATATCGTTTTGTCCATTCGACCGTCCGTCCCCGGCTTACCTCCAGACGCTATTTATATTAAAAGCTATCAAATGCATCTTCTGCTTAGATGAACCAACATTGTAAGTTATAAATGAGCGACTGTAACATTAGTTTTTAATTCTCAGTCATAAAAAGTAGGTATACAAAAAGTGAATCTATTTTACTACAGGCAACAAAATCATATAAACTCTTTTTCAGATCTAAAAAAAAAAACAACAGCGTATCCAAAACAATATATTCATCTAAAAAGCCTCACTGGTTACCTGTAAAAGCAAACAACAACTGCCATACAAATATGAAAACAACTCTCATTCGATTGAAACGAACTACCCCAACGAACTAACTTTAAACTAAACAATGCTACAAAAACTGGTACTGGAGTTCATATGTACCAAAAGTTGTATTTTTCATTACTTTAAAGGAAACATAACACAACTTTTGGTACCTGTTTTTTGTAAACAAATAAATAAATAAACGCTCAAAAGTCCAGTCGCATGCTAACTACTAAATAGTTATGAACTGTGCGAACGCGCAATAAGTATGTGTGCCTGTGCATGCATGATGTCTCAACATCCCACAGATAACACACACTAATAAACCGTCGTCGCATTACGCAAAATAACATGAAAACCGCTTGTTTTAATTAATTTGTAAAATGGTGGCTAGACGACCAGGAACGTTGATTTCAGTTCAATCCAACTTTGCTTCGCCGACGGAAACTCTTTACTAAGCAAAAATGTATTTAGTTATGTTTAAAAGTTTTGCAACTCCAAAGGATTACCGTGAATAAAGTTGTGCCGTATTTAGCTTGCTAGCTAGCTAGTTAAACAAATAAAAGCTGGTCTACAAATTAGCAGTGCAGTTTTGTGTTGCAGTGAATAATACAATCTGTGGCTACAGAGCGTTGCAAGTTGATAAAAATGGAAATTGTTTACACCTTTTTGTGCAATTGATTGATTTTTATCAGTAACTAGCTTTCCGGCCGCGGCTTCGCCCGCGTGGTATTCAGTTATATCGCGCTTTTTAGATTTCCCACGGGAATATATATATATATATATATATATATATATATATATATATATATATATATATATATATTTTTTCAATAAAAGGTAGCCTATGTTCATTCTCAGGGTCTAAAGATTGTCTGTGCCAAATTTCATCAACATCGGTTGAGAGGTTCAAGGGGAAAGCGTACCAGACACACAGACAGACAGACAGATAGACAGACAGACAGACAGACAGAGTTACTTTCGCATTTATAATATTAGTATGGATGTAAAGAAAACCCTGTCCGATCCGTGAAGGTATTGTTAGGTATCGATAACTGATTCTACTAATGCCGACAAAGCCGGACTAAAGTTTAAAAAAAATCCCCCTGAAAAGTAAATATTATAGAAAAGCAAAAAGAGGTAACTTAATATGTGTGCGGTAGGCAACCCTTCCGCGGGCGACGGGGGGGCAGGGCACGCGGCACGTGGTCGAATCGCATAAGTGTACCGTCACAATGATGTTGTCCCTTTTTTAAAATTCCCAAATTTCGGGGAAGTTGGAATTAATTCGCGGGAAAAAAAGATTATTTCAAAATTCATTAGTATTGTTACTATGATGTTTACGTAAAATTTTATATTACATTTGGTCACGTGTTTAACTAAACTTTATTATCCTTATGGATCGGACAGAGTTTTCTTTACATATTGTATACTAGCTTTCCGCCCGCGGCTTCGCCCGCGCGGAGTTTGGTTATATCGCGCTTTTTAGATTTCCCTCGGGAGCATCAAATTTTTCTGAGATAAAAGGTAGCCTATGTTCTTTCTCAGGGTCTAAAAATTGTCTGTGCCAAATTTCATCAAAATCGGTTGAGAGGTTTAAGCGGGAAAGCGTAACAGACAGACAGACAGACAGACAGACAGAGTTACTTTCGCATTTATAATATTAGTATGGATGATACGGTTTATGTGTACTTATATTTATAAGTATGTAAGATATCGATATATATGAGCATATCAACAAACAGCAAGGCATTCGAACCACTAGTAATCTTAGAAACAAGAGATCAATATTATGTAAGCTTTTACTAACCGAGATGCCACATCGTGAAATGTATAATAACTTTTACTAACCGAGATGCCACATCGTGAAATGTATAATAACTTTTACTAACCGAGATGCCACATCGTGAAATGTATAATAACTTTTACTAACCGAGATGCCACATCGTGAAATGTATAATAACTTTTTTTTATAATAATAAACTAGTGTTTGACCGCAATCCCGCCTAATGGTAAGCAGAGATGCAATCGTTGATGGTAAAGTGCGCACTCAAAGAAACTGAAAGATTAGGAAGAAAGACGACAGTTGAGCGAAGTGATGTAATTTTAAACCACACAACACGACCAGCGATGCTGCGCCAGAGGGAGATTGATGTGGAGTCCCTCCACGACAAAACTCCCGACACAACAACTTTTAGCGCATCGTACCCGGCACACATCGCAACACAACTGCTCAAACCCACCCTCCGTACCTACCGCTTCAGCAGACATCATGCCGGAACACGACGAATCGCTTGGCGGCAAGACTTTGTCTGGTGGGTGGTAACTTCTGCCGACAGCCGATGTTATGGTCTACCACTTCTTGAAAAACTTCAGTTTTATTGCACATTTTAAACAAATTAACATGTACTAATCTCTTTTTAGAGTTCTACTTATATACCTTTATTTTTACGAACAGTTAAAAAAATACGCGACTAAATAATCGAAGCTTGCAAATAAAGCCATGATAGCTGATCGCCTATCAATCATCGTGTCACCGGTGTCACTGTGCATTGATGCGGTAGCCATCCACATTCACCCTGACAGGTAATCACCGGGAAGGTAATACGGTAACAACATGTGATCAGCCTTTAAAATGTCGAAGGCAATATGAATAGAAGTCACCTACTATAGTCACTAAATATTTCTTTTAAGAGCGGTGGAATCGCGACGTTTTAATCATAAAGTCTTTTATGTAAGCAACTTTAGAACTTTGTACATAAAACATACAGTCACAATTTCTGTGAGTTACGTTTGAGGGCGTATTTAGGTTACCTTTTAATCTCAGAACAGCAAAATACAAATTATTGTTAACTAGCTGTTGCCCGCGACTCCGTCCGCGTGGACTTCAGTTTACAGCACGCGGTGGTTCCCGTAAATTAAAAAGAGCTCAGTTATATAAAATAAGCGCCTGTTAAAATAATGGGAGCAATATGTAGTACGTCCACGTTAGCTCCCGTTTTCGCAACATTTTTGTTACTGCTCTGCTCGTATTGGTCATAGCGGGATGTTATATAGCCTATGTCCTTTCTCAGGCTTTAGACTATCTGTGTACCAAATTTCATTACAAACGGTTTAGTAGTTTCGGCGTGAAAGCCAGACAGACAGACAGAGATACTTTCGCATTTATAATATTAGTATGGATAAGCAATATTAATATTGCAAATTGAAATCCCAATTCGAACTATGAGAAGGCCATTAATAATCAAATTTCTAGCCACTCAACTGTCTCTTAGTGTCTATTATGTTCTCAATATAACCCATTATAACCGAAATCACAGCCACTATACGACAATAATTAATCACATTAAGAAACCTCCCTGTTCTAGCCTACGCTCCTTCTTGGTATCATTTAGTCACGCAAAACGCCAACTCTGTATTGTTAAGTTAAATTAATGCGAATAACGCTAGAAAGCAATATTAATTGCCATCGCGTTTGGCAAAATATTCACGTTTAGGCGGTGGACTGCACCGCCATCTAGCGGTAATTACGACATTAATACTGGAAACTTTACCATGTGGAGATAGCCATCTTGATTAATTAAGCATACTTATGGCACTGGTAGTATTATGGATTCAACCATATGCTGTTTAGAAGTTTTATACGAAAAATCTATAGTTATATACAATGCCAGGTCAGGCAGCACTGGAAATTACGTCGTTGTGTCTACCTTAAGTATATAGTTTATTTCATGGTCATTTTAATTCTCATTCACAAATTAATCATTAAGTTTTTTCAGGGTGACTTTCTGTGCAGTTACTGAAAGTATACGACGTGTAACATAAAGGGTATATACATAACAAAGGCATGGCATCTTTACATGATATCAAACGGTATTGGAAGGGTTTTTTAATACTATCTCTTTATGTTAGGAAGTTATAAGGAAAAACACCGCCTGTGATAGGCTACTATCATACTAGTCGCACAGAGATATTGAAGACATTTAACGGATTTTGGCAAGTAACGTGACGGGTAACGAGTAGTTATTAACGTATGTAGTGTGCTGCCACGTTTGTTATGATTTGATTTTAAGAAACACACGAAACCGAAAATTTGGTACCAATTTTTTGAGTATTTTATTTTGAGTTGAAACCCTTCCGATATCGTTTGATATCATCTAAAGATGCCATGCCCTTGGTATGTATATACCGTTTTTGTTACACGTTGTATAGTATATTCATTCCACCATCGAACGACCCGTCGTATTACGTTGTTAACACCACTACGATTCGGACGAAGCGTTTCGCCTCCTCATTTATACCGCGTACATCGAGGGACCAGAACAATTTGCCAGCGGCTGTGTTTCCGTCGTACTACAATTTGAGTGTCTTCAAGGCAAGAATGAATAGGCTCTTAATAAAATAGTGCGCTTTACCATCAACGATTACGTCACTGCTTACCGTCAGGCGGGATTGCGGTCAAGCGCTAGTGTATAATTTATAAAAAAAAAGTAAAACTTATAGTTACAAAAATAGAATATTTCTCACAAAGCACGTTTTTTTTCAAAACCCCTTCATTTTTTTTACTGTTTCAGTAGGTAGGTAGTTGTTTTTGACTGCTATGTTCGTTCCACGTGTATAAAGAAAACTTGGACAACATCTTTTCCCAAACTTTTGTTTTAACAAAATCCAAGTTCAACTTCCAAATAAATCTTCCTCAAACACCGCAAACATTATCAACTGTCACGTTTGTGTACCGCAAGTCGTCGGCCATATTATTATTATCAAGATTCATGTTTATAACTTTGTCTTTGTGGTCGTGGCCATTTTCTTTGAGTCATGGCTTTAAAAGTTAATATCAAGAGCTGCAAAGTTCTTATCTGTTCCTAGGTTTGAACTCGTTTGTTCCAGGTTCAAGAATTCAAGATTATTATCGAAGAAAACTCGTCCTAACTTCAACTTTCAACCCTTTGCAAATTTTATCCTTTTGTTCAATATTTATTGGAGTTCTTACTGTCGTTTCTATAGGTTTCCTATGGGGAAAATTAAATTGTTTTAATAAAGTTTTTCTGTTTACATTATTGTACTGATTTCTTAGCACTACTATTATTATTGCTCTATTATTATTGCTATTATTGCTCCTATAAATTTACAATTCATCGTTTAGAATTAGGCATTATTTAAAAACTAGCATTCCGCCCGTGGCTTCGCCCGCGTGGAAATCGCTTATATCGCGCTTTTTATATTTTCCCATGGGAAAAATTTTCCGGGATAAAAAATACCGTATTATTTAATCCGGACTTCTAACTCTACGCCTGCAAAATTTCAAAGCAATCTGTTATTCAGTTACGGCGTGAAAGCTGAACAAACAAACAAAGTCACTTTCCAATTTATAACATTAGTATACAGGGTAGTCTAACTAGTGACGTCAACAATTTTTTTTTAGAATCCTCACACCCGGTGGTATCCGAAAATACCCTACGTATGTCCTTCGATTTTTCTTAGTTTTCGAATTTAAATTTTTTTAGTGTATTTTTTTCTGATTTCTGCCAGCGAGGTTTCAAAAATTCATAACTTTTTTTGTAGTTGATATTTTCCACTTCGATGCCACTTAGGTGCCACTTCAATGCCACTTTGATGCCACTTCGATGCCACTTCGGTGCTACTTAGGTGCCACTTCGGTACCATTTCGGTGCCAGTTCGGTGGCACGTCAGTGCCATGTTGATACCTTTTCGGAGCCACTTCGGTAGCACTTTGGTGCCACATCGGTGCCACTTCGGTGCCACTTCGATGTCACTTCAGTGACACTTTGGTGCCACTTCGGTGCCTCTTCGAAGCCGCTTCGGTGCCACTTAGGTGCCATTTCGGGGACACTTCGATGCCTCTTCGAAGCCGCTTCGGTGCCACTTAGGTGCCATTTCGGGGACACTTCGATGCCTCTTTGATGCCACTTCGGTGCCACTTCCGGGCCACTCCGGTGCCACTTCGGTGCCACTTCGGTGCTTCGCTTCGGTGCCACTTCGGGGACACTTCGATGCCTCTTTGATGCCACTTCGGTGCCACTTCCGGGCCACTCCGGTGCCACTTCGGTGCCACTTCGGTGCCGCTTCGGTGCCATTTCGGTGACACTTCGGTGCCACTTCGGTGCCACTTCGGTGCCACTTCGGTGCCACTTCGGTGCCACTTCGGTATCACTTTGGAGCCACTTCGGCGTCACTTCAGTGCCACTCCGGTGCCACTATGGTGTCACTCCGGTGCCACTTCAGTGCCACTTCGGTGCCACTTCGGTGCCACTCCGGTGCCACTTCGGTGCCACTCCGGTGCCACTTCGGGGCTACTTCGGTGCCACTTCGGTACCACTTCGGTGCCACTTCGGTGCCATTTCGGTGCCACTTCGGTGCCACTTCGGTGCCACTTCGGTGCCACTTCGGTGCCACTTCGGTGCCACTTCGATGCCTCTTCGATGCCACATCGGTGCCTCTTCGATGCTACTTCGCTGCCGCTTCAGTGCCACTTCGGTGCCACTTCAGTGCCACTTCGATGCCTCTTCGATGCCACTTCGGTACCTCATTGGTGCCATTTTTAAGTTTAATTTACCATAACAATGATATAAAGTAGATAAAATAATTACTGCAAAATATCTACTACAAAAAAGATATGAATTTTTGAAATCTCGCTTGCAGAAATCAGTAAAAATACACAAAAAAAAATATAATTCGTAAACTAAGAAAAATCGTAGAACAGGCATAAGGTATTTTCGGATACACCCAGGTGCTAGGAATCTAAAAAAATTATTTACGTCACTAGTTGGACCATCCTGTATAGGTACAACCTCCTCATTAAAAATACATAAATAAATACTATAGCGCCAGCAAAGCTGTATTCTAATTAGTCATACCAAATGACAAATGGTAATGGCCATGCGAACCATTAAACATATCGCAAAATTTTCAATTTCCCAAATTATCAATTTTGATGTTATTGCAA
Organism: Sesamia nonagrioides; assembly: GCA_017933935.1. NCBI lineage: Eukaryota > Metazoa > Arthropoda > Insecta > Lepidoptera > Noctuidae > Sesamia > Sesamia nonagrioides. The sequence continues at coordinate 383,998 of JADWQK010000863.1, read as the reverse complement.
TCGCTATCGGCCAACAGTAATAGTAACTCACAAAATTCGGATTATCAACACAACTATACAACTCAATGCTTAACTGTGCAATCGAACGAAATCACTCCGATACATCGATATAATGAGCTACAAATCGTTCAACAGACCGCCCTCTCCCCATTAGTGGTTACTAAATGGCGTACCAAAATTAATAAAACCTTTACAGATACCTCATTAGTTTAATTAAACGGCGATCATTATCGAGGGGTAAAAGAATAAGGTTCTAATTTGGTCGGTGGCACACTATTGCCATCTCGAACACGTCCCTACAAATTGATACAGACTACGTGAGCCACTCAATTCGATGATGCTCATTTTGGGTTCCGTACACAGAATGACTAAAGAGAATCTAAGAGGAAAGTGATAAAGAACTATTTTGTCAAACGACGTTTGCCCTCATGTCCTTTACTTATGATTCTGATGAGAATAATAAACAATGTCGTGTAGCTAGAGAGGGTATACCGTATTATTCGGGTGTAGGCAGTCTTAAAGTTAGCTACTCCTTAGCTAGGTACCTTGTTTCCTTAATATTTTGCTGATATAATATTGATATACCTTTTTCCCAGAAAACTTTCAGGCGTGGCTCTAAACAAGCATTGCTTGTAAATGTAACTCCAAACTTCAATTACGCTAAAGTTGTAGTTAAAATTATTAATGATGATTCGTTATAAAGTTTTATACGAAAGTTTGCAAAAGACAAGACCGATGAAATTAGCATTACAAGTAATGTGCGCAGCGCAGGGGGACATCGCCAGAGGGCGTTAGGAGCGGGTGGAGTCTCGTCGATCGTCAGACATCGTTAAAAGCCGCTTGTCCCATCATTTGTTGCGAGTTTTCACAAGTTCCGTAGTAAATGGGCGCCGACGCTACCACCAGCTTCACAATTTACTTTTTCATCTCTCGCGAAGGGCTCTTGTTGTTATTTGACATGAGGTACGGTTTCACAAAACAAGCTTTTAACCTTGTCGCGTTCGAGGACGCTTAACGTCATTAAGTAGACAACAGGCGAACGCCGAACACCCACATCGGAATTTTTCACATTACACAAAATTGTTTCGGACGTTTGTATCTCCTAAAGGGGTCCGGTACCGCTATTATTGTAACTTTATTTCAGCACGACGCTCCACTCATATAATTTCTGTTCGAGACAGATATAGTGGACCGTGATTATGTAGCTAGACCTTCGGAAAAAGGTCTTCAGGTCGGAAACACCTTCTATTATAATAAGTGACCCAATCCACTTGAGTGGACGCAATTTTGCGGAACCTCTATCAAGTGTAGTGTGTACAGATTGCTTATGTGGGTCACGTTTTATTCAATAAACCCAAAATTAATACTAAGTACGTGAGCTGCGTCGGTGAATGGCACTTTTCCGTTATTTTGCTCTAATAAAGACAGTGGTCGAGCGCGCCCAACTATTAACTGAACTTCAGTAAAACTCGCTCCTGTCTTTCGGAGGGATAATTTATCGAAGTATAATTATTTCATTTCTGGCAAAGTCTTGCAATTTGGTAGGAAAGTTTCTCAGGCGGCACGTTATAATTATTTAACCGCTATAATTAATAAGACGCTATAATTTGGGAACAGCCGGACGAATTGGGCGAGTCGTCATGGCTGCCGGCGCGCGGCGCGAGTTTGCACGCGACTCACGTCCTTTATTAATTTTCAACGAAATAGAATCAAATTAGAGAAATTGTTTGCCGAGACTAAGTTTCAATTATGGTTGGACCCAGTCTTTAATTATAAATTGATTCTTTTATTTAATTTGTGTGGTGATATGGGAACTTGAAAATGTTTTACTAGGATTTATCATCATTTGACTAACCTCTCCTCAACATTTTTGTGGTCGGTTCCCAGTCTAATAGAAATCAGATGAATATGAGTACTTTACATAGAGCAATCCGAGCTTATCTGACCTCCACAACTCACTTGTAGGGAAATACGATACACTTGATAAGACTTTCTCGGTGGTAGGCCATAACATCGGCTGCCGGCATAAGTTACCACCCACCTGACAAACCTTGCCGCCAAGCGATTCGCCGTGTTCTGGTGAAGCCGTACGGAGGACAGGTCTGGGCAGTTGTGTTGCGATGTATGCCGGCTACGATACACCGAATCTTGTTGTGCCGGGAGTCCAAACTCCCGACACAACGACCAATCGTAGAGGGTCCCCAGATCAATCTCCTTCTGGCGTAGCATCGTTGGTCGTGTTCTTGGGTTTAACATTGCATCACATCGCTCAACTGCCGTCTTCCTTCCTGTTCACTCAGTTTTTTTGAGTGAATAGGCTCTTAATAAACTAGCGCACCTTACCATCAACGATTTCATTACTGCTTACCATCAGGAAGGATTGCAGTCAAGCACTAGTTTATAATTATTAAAAAAGAATGGTTGTCAGCGTTTTGGGTTCATGGTAAAATAGTCTGTGACGGCGGAGGGGTAGGCTCGTCACCATCTTGGTGTGGTGGTAAAGGTGTTTCAGTAAGGCAGAGAAGAGGAAGAGAAAGACTCCTTGTCAGAATCAGTGCGGTACTGTCCTGGCAACAATGTGAACCCAATATGTGACTGCGTTCAGCAATACCGACGACGCTGCTGTATGTCTCCAGACTGCACCACTCCATGAAGATTGAGGAGGTCGTGGAGTATCTGCGCGTCAAGACCACCTGGACTTTGAGGGTCGAGAGGTTGGATCCGCGTCACAATATCAACTTCAAGTCGTTCGTGGTGCGTGTTCAGACACATCATCTCGAGAAGTTCCTTAAAAAAGAGTTCTGGCCCAAAGGCGCTGTATACCGCCAGTTTTGTGGCCAGCTACGAGACACCAGTCAGCAAAACACGACGCCGACACTTCGTGTACATTAGGTTTAGATAATTATGTTATGTATTTATACTATTTTAAGTTTTTATGTTAATACAGTATTGTATATGTTTGTATGGGCCTTCATGCCTGAAATAAATGCAAAAAAGCACAAAGTGTAAGTATACCCTCCAATCTTGACAATAACAATTTAAATAGGCAAAACGACAGTTTCACGCCGAAGAAGTGCCCTGGTCCACGTATCAATGGAAAGTGACCGTTCAACAATCCCTACTTTCCAAAACGACTCTGTCCACGTGCCGCTATTACAAAATAACGTCACAGCTTTTGCCCCACAACTACGTAAATCAAATCAGCAACTTTTAGTAAAACGATACTGAAATCCATGACATATAAACTAATATTATAAAGAGAAACGATTTCATTATTTGTATACTTATCTATTCCGAGGTTTGTACCTATGCTTGACCAACCGGGTAATTGCATAACCCACTATTAGTAGCAACGGGTTTCATTTTGACAGTTCTAAAACATTCATAATGTTATTACCATTGTTAAGCAGATACATTTTTTAACACATGCAGCAATGGATAAGCAATATGCTTCGAAATGATGGCAATAGTGCGTTACATAATTAGGGTGCTGGATTTGTATATTCTAAATTAAATTAAATACTTTTTATGCTAATAATCCTATGAGGTCAAGAAGTCATCATCATCATCCCAGCGTAAATCCCAGTCGCATCCGAAGCCTTTTCAGCTTTGGAGTCTGGGGTCCGCTTTACCAGTCCAACTGCTGATATGGCTAAACTTCGAAATTTTCCGTGAAGCGACTGCCGTCTGACCTCCACAACCCGAAGGCGACATCGAAGCATTGCAGTTAGACCAATTGTTGGACTTTTAAGGGCTCCAACAACCCATAACGACTGCCACTAGATGTTCGTATGGTAACAGGGACCAATGGCTTTCCAAGGCACGATCAGACCAGTGCAAATATTCATATGCATGCATACAAATACTTGCACTGTGCGGGGATCGAACCACCTTGCGCAGCGGCCGCGTCCGCTACCGGTACGCCACGGAGGCTATCAACCTATGAGGTCAAGAAGTATGCGGTTGAAACTACGAGGCGCAGCTAGTCAATCATAAAAAGATTATTTTTTTGTACATAACCTAATAAAATTATAGGTACTAATAAAACTTTAAATGATAGACTTTCAAAACTTTGAAACCATAAGCATCATTCTGCCAGACTCAAACTTACTAACTAGATGATCCCTACTTCAATTTGTCGAGAAATCAAAAAAAAAGTGTAGGTACCTACTGATAAGTGGATGGGGGAGGAAATCGATGCTGACAGCCTCTGGGAAACATCTCGGGGGATAGAATTACGGGGGTCTGGCAGACAGCGAACCACTCCCGATATTATCCTACCCAAACTGATTGCGGCTAACAACACATACCTAGGTAGGTATCTACCAATCTTTACCAAAGTTTTGAAGGGGAATTTCCGCTTATTGCGAGCCGAATTGAAAATATTAGAGAAAATACACCCAACCGTGGAATGGAAAATGCGAAATAGAATTTTTGTTCTGGGTTTAATCTAGGATATTTTATTTTATGAATATTCTAGAAAAACATTTATATCGCCATCTGAAAATGAATTATATTATGTAGTGGAAAATTGTCTACAAAGTTGTTTTTTTCTTTATACGAAACCTGAATAAAGTTTGCAACTGAATCGATTCCAATAATTTTTACACCATGTTATATTCTTTTCCCAAATAAATTTAGAAATTGCTGCAGTATGGTTGCCGAGCGCGCCACGCAGTTTACGGTACATCATAGTACACGTAACAGCTGACGCCACAGGTCAACGTACCGCTCGCCCGCCCGAGAGGAGCGTTGACCATATTTTTGTTGGGACAACAAGCTCATAACCTTGTGGTTTTTCATGATACCGTTTTGAATTTTTTATAGACGATAACACATCAAGCTACTACAATCAGATTTCCTTATTAGATTTTCAACTTTATCTCTAAAGCATTAAGGCTCAGGGTTGATTGGGAATATCTAACAGTTAGGGGTTGCTTGACCTGCTGTCGTCCGTACACAGAGTCTATGAAATACTGGACATGTGTTTCGGGCTTCGTATAAACAACAACAACAACAACATACAGTATAATGTATGTTGTTGTTGTTGTACTGTACGTTGTTGTTGTTGTACTGTATGTTGTGTTGAGACTATATTAGTAATAGGTTCTTTTCTTTTCGATATTCAGAATTGAAGGGATTCTGTTGGACCGCGGGTTGTTCGAAAGTAATACCGTGGGCCGAAATACGGATGTATTTTATTTAGTAAAAGTCTGACACGTCCTTCCGCTCCGCCCAGAGCGGGAGAAGTCATTTGATGATTTCCCATCCGCAAAAGAGGTAATTTTGGTTACTTTTTTTACTCTGGGATGTAATGTGCACACAATAAACAGAAAATCTATAAACAGACACAGATTTCTTCTTCTTTCTTTCTTTTTTGGCTTCGCGCGGTTTGTCCATTTAGTCAATTGCACGTAATGAATTATTCATGACGAAAAAGACGGCCACGTGAAATGTCTACAAGGGAGGTTTGAGGCAAAGTCATGATGAAGCCACTATGCTGCGATATTTCACTGTTCTTTATGAATTATTTACGGGATGCACTTTTTACTAAATAAATCACGCACTTTTATTTAGTCAACAACACTATAAATACTTTTAGAAGTCCAATGAAAAATGAGCGTGACACTCAGCTTGACTTTCCCGCCAAAAAAACGACACATATTTAACCGGCCATCTTGTTAAATGCATGCAAAGTACAGTCGCGAACAAAATTTTCAATTCCGTTCAAATCAAATAGTGCTCGCGTTCATTCCGCTTAACTCTGTGAAAGTGCGCAACAAGCTCTCTAAACTTTATAACATTGTCTTAGAGTCTGAATGCATAAGCGAACAGTTCCGAATGCCCGTCTACTAAACATAATTTTCTTTTATAGTAGAAGTTTGTGCATATGTAAGTGTAGTACGTACACAAAATAACGCCAGTTGTTTTAGACGATAGTAGTTGTAAATACATTGTTATGACTTGTTGTAGATTGGTGTTTGCTTACAATGTTATCAGTTGTATGAGTGCCAAGCCGGTTGTTACAGATCGTTTATTGCCGAACCGAAGCGGTCGACACCTGGGTGTTCAAACTAAAATGTTAAATCGAATTTGTTGAAACTGTCATTGTAAATTTAAGGCAATCTTTTTAATATAGGTCAGCATCATCTCAGCGTTAATCCCAGTCGCATCTAAAGCTTTTCAGCTTTGGAGTCTGAGGTTTGCTTTACCAGACTAACCGTTGATTTTGGCTAAACGTCGATGTTTTCAGTGAAACGACTGCCGTCTGACCTCCACAACCCAAAGGCGATATTGAAGCATTGCAGTTAGACCAATTGTTGGACTTTTGAGGGCTCCAACAACCCGTAACGACTGCCATTAGATTTTTGTATGGCAACCGGGACCGACTACTTAACGTGCTTCCCGAGGCACATCCAGACCAGTGCAAAATTCATATGCATGCATACAAATATTTGCACTAGCTCATTCCGAATCTTTTCGATTCTTTTTAATATAGGTATTCAGACGCAATCCGTTCTATCAGTCAATTTATAAGTTAAATAACAACGCAGAAAATGGAGACTGTGATAAAACCATGACAGTAAGGAAGGAAAAAAGCAAGGTCTTTGCCGTTATGCGGTCTTACAGCAGTGGGACACATCACGTGCTCACCTTCCGTGCGACGCAGGTGTTGACCGGACACGGGTGTTTCGGCAGTTACCTGTGTCGTATCGGTCGGGAGCCGACACCGGCGTGCCATCACTGCGGTGGCGGGGCAGAGGACACGGCGCGGCACACCCTCGAGGAGTGTCCCGCATGGGACGAGCAGCGCCGTGCGCTCACCGCAGCGATCGGCGGAAACGACCTCTCGCTGCCGGCCGTGGTCAGAGCCATGGTCGACAGCGAGGAGTCATGGGACGCGGTCGTCTCCTTCTGCGAGGAGGCAATCTCCGCGAAGGAGATGGCCGAACGGGAGAGGGAAGCACTAAGCACTCTCCCGTCCCGCCGACGGCGCGCTGGCCGGAGGAGTCCGACGTCCGTCGCTAGGGCCGGAGTAGGCGTGTAGTGGCTGTTCCTACACGCCCACCTGATGGAAGGAGGGGAGGAAGAGGGACCCGCCGATCTCGCGCGTGGCGGGTCAAGACCTGCCGGGGATGCGGTGAATGGTAAACCCCCGGCTATAGGCAAGAAGAGGAACGCTCCAGTGGTTTTAGCTGGTGAGAGCCCGGCACACCCTTCGTCGACCCCCAGACGGAGGACGGTCTGGTAGAGATTTCCACTGGAAGAATAAAAAAAAAAAGTGGGACACATCATAAGCAAAACAGACTCCTCGAATTTTTCGTTGGAAGGCCATAACATTGGCTGCCGGCAGAAGTTACCACCCACTAGACAAAGTCTTACCGCCAAGCGATTCGTCGTGTTCGACGGCATGGTGTCTGGTGAAGCCCTACGAAGGACGAATCTGAGCAGTTGTGTTGCTATGTTTGCCGGGTACGATTCGTCAAATGTTGTTATGTCGGGTGTTTAGTCGTGGAGGATATGTCCCTCTAGCGCAGCATCGTTGGTCGTATTGTTGGGTTTAAAATTGCACCACCTCGCTTAACTGCCGTCTTCCTTCCTCACCAGCCCACCAAGTTTTTTTGAGTGAATTGGCCCTTAACAAGCTAGTGCGCTTTACCTTCAATGATTGCATCACTGCTTACCATTAGGTGGGATTGCTGTCAAGCACTAGCTTATAACCATTAAAAAAACAGACATTTTGCCTATGATGTATCCCGCTTCACCTCTCATGCCTTGCTTTACCTTGCCTTGCGATCATTCATCGCACAAATAAAGAGGCAAAATATCAACTTGATCAAATTGACCCCGCATATATGTTATATGATTTCATCGTCTCACCAACTTCCACGACGGTGTTCTCCAACAGGTATCCAGTGAATGACGATCTTAACCCAACTCTCTCTAATAGTTTGCCTTTGGACAATCAGCTAAACCTATTTATTTTTCTACTAGCTTTTGCCCGCATTTTCGACCATGTGGATATCGGAATATATGACCGGGTTCAAAAGTACATCATCATCATCATCAACCTTTACTCGTCCACTGCTGGACATAAGCCTCTTTCATGGCACGCCAACAAGCTCGATCCTGTACAGTTCAAAAGTACCCTTATGGTAATCCAAGTTGTATACTTTCTGTGTGACAAATCCTATCCAAATCCGTTCAGCAGTTTTTGCCCCAACCCGGAGGACGAAAATTAATCGTTATTATTTTATTGCTTCCATAGACACACTCAATCTCACCTTGAAGACGAAGTAGCCGTTTTGAAAAATAAAACAATGCTAAAACGCTTTAATTACACAATTTTATTCAATCCAACATTTGCACTTCACAAATTTAAATCCATATATCGTCGAAATAATATAATAAAATCACAAATATTGCTACAAGCTACTATATATTGTTTGACTAGTGAGGATATAACAGTTATATACTTATATGCTTATGTTATTTACTGTGTTTTATTCTACCGGCTCCATATTGTTGTCTCCCCTAGGACTCTCGGTTCTGAAACAAATATACTTTATATGAAAACATTCTGAAGTTGATGTGTGTACAAAGAGATGTATTTTTCGGGATGACGTTTAGACATATAAAGATATACAAGTAGGTACGATTAAGTACTTAATTTACATAAGAAGACAATCTTTTTTACTGTTAGATGTGTGAAAAGTCGTGGTGGCCTAATGGTTAAAACACCAGAATCTCAAGTATGAGTGTGTGGGTTGGATTAGTACCAATGTCACTTTTCTAAGTTATAGGTACCTACTTTCTAAATATATCTTGGACACCAATGTCTGATAAAAAGGTAAAGGAAACATCTTCAGGAAACCTGGACTTTAAGTCTGAAATCGCCAACCCGCATTGAGCAATTGTGATGATGACGCTCAATGCTTCTATGAGAGGAGACCTGTGAGCAACAGCCCAGCACTCAGCAGTGGGACGATAAAAAGTTTGATGATGAAGGTTGTCTGTAAAAGATCGTTCTTAGCGATAAGACCGCCCATTGTGTCACCCTTTGTAAAATCTTTATATTTAATTTCTGTAATCTATATGGTGGACATAATAAAGAGTATTCTATTCTATTCTATGATTAGATGTGCATATACGTTTAATAACGTTGGACGTGATTGTACCTGCCTACATACCCTACACATTTTTAGTTTGGGTATTGTTTTTCTCTCAATAATTGTTAGTAATTTCACAAAATTAGAATCTTTTGTTCGTAAAAGTTGTTTCCAACTAAATTGTAGTTCTAACTAGCCTTTTATGCGACAAAACCTACTCAATCGAATATACAACAGAATGAACACGGTAAAGTTCCTAATTTAACTTATTAGTTAACTGGCACATTTAACTACTTTTCACATAATAGAATTCATCCATATAATTACAATTAACACCAATCCATACTTATATGTAAATGCGAAAGTAACTCTGTCTGTCTGTTAAGTTTCAGCTAAGTTAAGTTCAGCTCAACCGATTTTGATGAAATTTGGCACAGACAATCTTTAGACCCTGAGAAAGGACATAGGCTACCTTTTATTGATAAAAATGATATTCCCGAGGGAAATCTAAAAAGCGCGATATAACCGAATCCCACGCGGGCGAAGCCGCGGGCGGAGAGCTAGTTTAGAAATATAGATGTAGCTTCTATCTGTGACGTCGACCGCGTTCAATTTCTTATTCCCATATCCACCATATCGCATCGTATCCCCCGTTTACGCTATTATTTAGTTTACGCTTAGCTTTCTTTCTGAGTTTTACTCTCTTTTCTCAGTCCTTTATGGTCATAACCTGATACAAAATAGCCTACAGCCTTCTTTAAAAGAAGTACTATTAAAGGCAAAAAAAACTGTCTGCAGTTCCAGAGATTGACCGAACAAACTATTCTTTTATTATTCCTATAGATAGTTATATAAATTTCTTCTAGAATGCAAAATTGTAACTTATTCGACACGTTCACAATACAAGCATTGTGAAATCACTCGATTAACTCGTAAATAAATTCTAAGTAAGCCGACTCACAAAAGCGCTCAACCAACACAGAACGACGAAATGTCTAAATTACCTATCGCCACCGTCCTCTTTTGACGTACGGACAATAGTGTCCCTCTTCCCTTCAATGTACACGATAACATGAATTGAGAAAAACCCCTGAATTATAAATAACTTCGGAAAAATCTTTGCAACGTGAGGAAGTTTTAAAATTTTCCTTTTAGTAGCTGCTTTGGCTCTATTCTTCACTTCCTTTGCCTCGACAGTAAGTGTTGCACACAAAAGGTTGAATGTTTGAATACACCGCTTTTAAGAAGTTTAAAATGAATTATTAATACAATCTTCTTAGGAAACTAGCCAATGCTAAAAAATTTTGCGCAACCGCAATCCGCAGGATGGATAAAATTCATAAAATATAGATAATTTTTAATTTATGCTGTACGAATATAAATAACACTTGACATCACACCGGTATTCTCTGGAGGATGAGGTACATTTGAGCATTTATAGGTTTATATATGTAGGATGACACGGCTATAAAGTTCAAGTTATATATAATCAATTTAAGCTTCTAATTGCAGAAAACACCAACAGTGCGAGGTCAACTAAAAAATACGCCACTGATTTTAAGTATGCGTCAGATCCGGATCAATCAATAATTTCACCACAGATATACACTAATATCCTAGCGAATGTACCGTACCTACTACCGATCATACAATAACCAAATGCAGGATGTCCATCAAAACAAGGTCAATAAAGCAAACTATAAAGACTTAACACATAAGTTTAAATAAAATAATACTAAATTAAATATACCAGCTAAGCACCAAACCCTAAAGAAATAGATATGCCGTATACGAAGCTGGCTGGCTTACCAGTGACTTGTTGAGTGCGATAACGCCACGTCTTTCGTGCGATTGTGAACTGTGCAGCAATGCCAGACCGTTGCAAATATACACAGTGGTGTCTCAAATGTGTTTAGAGCTTATACTGATTGCGTTTAAGTGAACTGCTTCAGTAGTAAACTAGGTACATAGATTATTTCATTCTTCAAATGTTAAATGAAGGAGAAAAATGAACGTGAAAGTTTTTGATAGGTAATTTTGGGAACTTGTGAGACTAAAATGGCTGAAAGCGATGCGGTAGTCTCCGATCGATAGGTGTCTGGTGGTTTCATTGGCCAGTTTGCAAAGGTGTCTACAATTGGTAGTACAGTATAGAATACTCTATATTATCTACACCATATAGGTTACAGAACATAAACATAAAGATGTTTCAAGGGTGACACAATGGTATGGTATTACCGCTAAGATCGATCTTTTACAGACAACCTTTGGATGGAATCCCCCCCCCCTGCAAAAAATCTGGACTCCCGCAGCCCCGCGCGCACGTGTGTGGAGGGACACTAGGGTGGCCTTTACTCAGTAAAAGTATGACAGACGCTTCGCCAGCCCCAGGGCGGCGGACATCCATGAAGATTTTCCAACCCGGAAAAAAAAACGGAGCCGACCCCAACATACTTGAAATAAGGCTAAGCAGATGGTAATCATCATCATCATCAACCTTTTTATAGTCCCACTTCTGGGCACAGGTTTCCTCTCATACAGAGAAGGATTGAGCGTAATCACCACGCTTGCTCAATGCGGGTTGGGGATTTCAGACTTAAAGTCCAGGTTTATTCACGATGTTTTCCTTCATCTTTTAATCAGTCATTGGTGTCCAAGATATACTTAGAAAGTACATAAAACTTATAAAATTTACTAATGTTTAAAACACCACCCTCTCGAGTATACGGGTAGTATGCGGGTTCGATTCCAGGTCAGGCAAGATGATAATGGCCTATTTATATAAACGTTGAATTGGTAAATAATAAGTAATCTTACGGATAGTACGGATGTTTGCCTTGCATGATGAGTGAGAGAGCAGTTTTAGTGTCGCGCTTGCCCAGAGCGTCGCCAGTCCAGAGCTCCTTACTTAACATATGATCTGAAATGAAGAGAAACATCCTATTATAAACACATGTATATCAATAACATCACACCTGTTGCTTTAAAGGATTGAGCAGAAGTGTACTAAAACTCCCACGTTTCGAAAGTTACGTTCATAATACGTTCGTAAAATTCTAGTTTTAATCAGAAATATTAAACGGGAAGCCAATGGACGCGGGCAATACAAGACCGGTCATCGTGGATAGCCTTGGGGGAGTCCTTTGTACAGCAGTGGGTCTCTGTAGGCTGAAGAAGATGAAGAAGAATCAGAAAGAGGAAATGTACGGATATAAGTATGGGCACAATATGTTCTTGACAAAAGATATTAGAGGCACAATGTTTAGCAGTTTTTTTTTTAATAAATATAAACTAGTGCTTGACTGCAATCCCGCCTGATGGTAAGCAGTGATGCAATCGTTGATGGTAAAGCGCACTAGTTTATTAGGCCTATTCACTTAAAAACTTAGGAATAGGAAGGATGACGGCAGTTGAGCGAGGTGATGCAATGTTAAACCCAAGACCAATACGACCAAACGATGCTACGCTAGAGGGAGATTGGTCTGGAGACTCTCCACGACCAAACTCCCGCCCGACACAACAACATTTGGCGCATCGTACCCGCCACACAATGCAACAGAACTGCTCAGACCCGTCCTCCGTACGGCTTCACCAGACATCATGCCGAAACACGACGAATCGCTTGGCAGCAAGACTTTGTCTGGTGGGTGGTATCTTCTGCCGGCAGCCGATGTTATGGCCTACCATCGAGAAAAGTAGTGTAGTTTAGATCTTCTACCGTCCAGATTTCGATCTAACTCGATTATGCAATACCACAAATTACAGAATACTCCATACAGATACCTTAACTTGAACAACAAAATGGGTCCAGCTCAAGTCGAGCAGACGATCGAGCAAAAAAAGTTTCTTAAAGAGATCACTAGATGGCCACCAGGAAGCGCTTGACCAGTCGGCCACTACCGCCATATATGTCTTGTCTACATTGTCATATATACATCCATGCGTCGTGCATCGAGAAATACGCATTCTAAAAGAAGATAACAGCAATATAATGGTTAGAAGACATCTTAACCTAAAAAAAATATGTTATGACAGGATTAATTGAGTACACTGCCGTCTATTGTCCCGAGTGTAAAATAAAAATCATTGTCAGTACTGAGCCCATTTTACCGTTTTGTTTAATTATGTTATTTATACGTGTAAATATACGGAGTAGCATTAAATAAGTAAATTCAAATAGTTAAAAATATTAAAAAGGCTACAAACTGCACATAAGAGGTTTAAAATCGTTCCTAAGTTTTGGACCGCAACCTATGCTGCCGTCTATTATCTTTTGATAAGAACTGAGAGTCTGTTGTACGGGATGATACCCCATGGCAATACGAAGTTATATTTTGATGATAGTTTTCAAATCGTAGCTGGAATTTTGCACGAGACTTTTAATACTTATTCTAACTAAACCCACCTCTAAAATGCCACCCGCAATTCCCACTAAGGTGCAAAATCCAGAAAACAGTAAAGGTGGCAAAGTAACAGTTAGGTATATAGAACAAATAAAACTCAGGAGACCTAAAGCCAACACTTATAAATGGAGCAAATAAACGCTAACTCGAGCTGCAGCGCTTTTCTAACACATTGCAAATAAAACGGCTACATAACGTCCAGACCGTTACCGCGTGATTATTGCACATTATTTCTCAAGCACAAGTAGAGAAGAATAATAGGTTGACGATTTTATTTTGATAGTAAGTATTGGAACACCCCGACATGACGCCACCGGTCATTTGAGGTTACCCATAATAACCCAGAAAGATATTGCATCGCATAACTTTTTAGCGTGCGGCTTTTTAGATTTTATTCTGTCGCATAAGTCGCATTATTTCCGGCAGGCTCTATGTCAAAATCGTGTTTCATTTTTGGAGAAGTTCTCTGTTCAGTAAAATCACTAAGGATTATAAAACAAAGTCACTTTCTCTGTCCCTATATCCCTTTGTATGATTAAATCTTTAAAACTAAGCAACGGATTTTGATGCGGTTTTTTTTAATAAATATAGTGATTAAAGAAGAAGGTCTATATGTATAATAACACCCATTAAATTGTGGAGAAATACTATTATTTTTAAGGTTTATAATTTTATGTCGTAAATAACTAAATTTTTTTCGCGTTTGCAGTGAAACGCAGGCTGAACCCTCCAAGATTTATCAAAATACGTGTACTAAATATTGTACAAATTGAAAACGTCTACAAAAAAGCCCGCGATTGTATATGAATATCCCCCAATAACATATATTTATCATTTACTTTTTACGGCAAATACCAGCTAATTTTCGAAGCGATTTTAATCAATACAGCATTAATCTTTATCCAATTAAGGTATTACTTAAATACATTGTTGATTTATTACAGATCTATATCGCCCTTTACTACAGCATAATATTTTCGAAGATATTACAGATTTAATAATAGCGGGGTGTCGCGTTTGCGGCAGTACACGGCGCGGCGTTTCTCACCCGTACGAAACCGGGGCGGGTCGTATTTCATAAAAGAAAAATCGAATGTAATCGCTCTGTACCTTTTTTAATGTTATAAACCGGTGATGCAACCCTTGATGATAAAGCGCACTAGTTTTTATTTTTTTTTTATTTTATTAGAATATTTACTCTATTCACCTGTCCTTTGATTTAGGTACTGCATATAGTTTTTGAATATCGATGTTTGGGTCTCCAGCGACACTTGAGACCATTATTGCCATTTTTTTATTATTTTATTAATACTATTTGACCTAAATATGACCTTAATAATGACGTTGATCAACGTGTTCATGCAAAATGTTCATAAATACGTGTTATATATAAAATAACAAAATTATGATATTTTTATAAAGAAAAAATAACGTTGTATTTGTATATGTAGGTACTGTATATAAAATTTTCTTCTTTTCGTATCGATGGTTCTTTTTTTTTTTGTTTAATAAACAGTAGTATAAAAAGTAAAAATATCGATGGTACTTTTCGATGATGTCTTTTTTTTTTGTTTAATAAACAAAAGTATAAAAAGTAAAAGTATTGATGGTACTTTTCGATGATGTCTTTTTTGTTTAATAAACAAAAAAAAGACATTAGTGCCATCGATACGAAAAGAAGAAAATTTTATATACAGTACTTACATATACAACGTAATTTTTTCTTTATACGAAACCTGAATATAGTTTCAACTGAATCGATTCCAATCAGTTTTACACTATGTTATATTTATTCCCGAATACATTTAGAAATTGTTGCAGTGTGGTTAGCAAGCGCGCAACACAGCTGATGGGTGAGACAGGTCAATACACTGCCACCCTGCGCCGCGCCGCTGGAGCCGCGGGCGGGGGAGCAGTGCGTTGACCGTATTTTTGTTGGGAAAACCAGGTAGAATAACAAGCCCATAATTTTGTGATTATTCATAATTTCTTTTTAAAATTGTGTACATACATTCTTTACTTAAAAATATTGGACACGTGTTTCGGGTTTCGCATATACAAAAAATAATGTTGTATACTAGTTACGCCTCTCGGTTTCACCCGCATAAGTTTCGATCCTGTCGAAATATCAGGATTTATCCCGACGGTTATTTTTAAGTGACCGTTATGTCAACCTTTATGTTAAACCAAATGTCATTCAATACCGTTCATAAGTTTTTTAGGGTAAGCGTAACAAACATCCACACAAACCGTATATAATGTAGGATATTAGTACATAGTATCATTTCCTAGAATAGTAATTACAGTAGCCCCCCGTAGTACCCCGATTATCCGGACTAATTGTTTCTCGGTAAGCATTCGGATAGCAGGCTTAGGGCTTAGGAAGGCAGGCTTTTTCCATATACATATCAGTGAAAATCAGTGTTTATTAATAAATTGTACATACCTAATGTACGTCTAATTTACTTACAATAATTATGTATATGGTAATTTACATTTTGTAATCACGCAATAAAATATGTAATGAGTTTAATTTGGTTTAAAATATCTGGTAAATGTTGTTTGACTATAGAAAATATCGTAGTCTAGCCAAAATCAGCAATTAGACTGGTAAAGCGGACCCCAGACTCCAAAGCTGAAACAGCTTCGGATGCGATTGAGATTAACGCTGAGATGATAATGATGATGATGGTAATTGTCATTTGACGTAATATACTTTTTCATGAAGAAACGCAATGAAGATCCGACGGCGTACGGAACGAGTGTCGGGGCGTTATGCCAGTTCCGACACATTCATGTTAGAATAAACTCGACACGGTTGGTAGTCCGGATAATCGCGAATTCGCATAACTGAGGTCCGGATAATCGGGGCCTACTGTACGATGTAGGATTATTATCTATGGTTTAAACGCTTTAGGGCCGATGCTCATTTTAATTTGTAATAATCTGTAATAATAAAATAAAATAATCGTACCATCTCATTTTCTATTCGTTTGCCATTCTTGGGTACTTATAAAATATCATGAAAAGAGAATTTCATTTCAATCTCATTATTTTATTGGAATATTTTTCAAGATGGTATTATTATTAATCTCATAAAGATGTCGGGGTTGATCACCCCAACGGCTGAGGCTTTAGCAGTAAAGACTTTGAAAACACAAGGATCTTAAAATGACAAGGTTCGGAAAATGACAAGATAAAATATTATTAGAAATGACGTGTTATTTAGGGTACGTTCGCACTTGTAAATGGCTTGCTTAGCGCTTAGAGTTTAACGAAGCACCTTGCGAGTAGAAAATGGAAATTTACGCTCTCGAACTTTCGCAATTGGCACTTAGCGGTTTCTCTAGGCGCCTAGGGCGTATTGAACGATGTACTCCGCGCTTGTTTAGGTAATAAACTAAATATAAACAAAAAAATCACATAACTTAGTTTACGGAATAACCGTAATACCTACGCAGTCACATCAGTTGCCATGTTACATACCGGTTAGTACCTACTCTTAAGGAATAAGTAAATCACGTGGTGGTTTTGTTTACTTTTAATTTATTAACTAAACTAACGACATATGTATATAGGTTCGAAGTGCTAAGTATATGCGAGTTGTGTTTGACGGGCGCCTCAAAGAGATATTAGCACATCGTGACGGGGTCCACGAAGACTGATACCTCCTGGGTCAGGATTGCGTGTTGGTTAAAAAAGAAACCGTGGCCCTGACGCACAGGCATGTAAAGAAACACGGGCGGGTGTGGTGTCAGTAAAAATCTGACACGCTGTTCAGCTCCGCCCTGAGCAGGAGAGGTCATTTATATATTGTAGCCGCACCGTTTCATAATCTTTCACTTGTAAACTCTTGCGTAGTCGTGGTGGCCTAGTGGTTAAAACACCAGCCTCTCAAGTTTGAGTGTGCGGGTTCGATTCCAGGTCAGGCAAGTATCAATGTAACTTTTCTAAAGTTATATGTACTTTCTAAGTATATCTTGGACATCAATGACTGAAGGTGAAGGAAAACATCTTGAGGAAACCTGGACTTTAAGTCTGAAATCGCCAACCCGCATTGAGCAAGCGTGGTGATTACGCTCAATCCTTCTCTGTATGAGAGGAGACCTGTGCCCAGCAGTGGGACGATAAAAAAGGTTGTTGATGATGAAACTCTTGAAAATGATAGTCCTTAATTTGGTGGACTACTATTCAGTGTAGTCAGCTTTAGTTACAACTTCTATACCTGAACTACGGGGATATGGACCAGTTCATAATCCTGGACTGGAATAACCTATATTCAATTTAATAAAGCATTGTACTTAGTATAGAAAATACGTACTCTTGAAAGCATTTCCCGTTCTCTTCCTGTATTCCTGTTCGATAGCAGGCAGGAGACCAGGGTACAGCGACAGGGGAGTGCGGTAGAAGTCTGGAAACACAAATAAATCATCATCATCTCAGCGATAATCCCAGTCACAGCTTTTTTAACTTTGGAGCCTGGGTCCGCTTTACCAGTCTTACTGCTGATTTTGGCTAAAAGGGACAAGGGTGAAGGGACTGCTATTTGACCTCCACAACCAGAAGGCGATATTGAAGCATTGCAGTTAGACCAATTGTTGGACTTATGAGGGCTCCAACAACCCGTAACGACTGCCATTAGATGTTCGTATGGCAATCCGGACCAATGGCTTAACGTGCTTTTCGAGGCACGACTATCTGGAAACACAAAGAAATACACTATAATTTAAATATGTTTCATACAGTTTATACAATAAAAATAATCGAGATTTCTTTGTTTGAATTTAATATTTACTCTTTAAACGGCTGGTTGACACTTTCCGTGACCCGAAGGCTGACTTTTACCTTAGCCAGAGGGCTTAGCATTGTCATACAACGCGGCAATGCCAGTCTCTTGGGTATTTATATTACCTACAAGTCGACAGTGATGCGTAGTCATATTGTAACGTAAAAGTATTATTATTATTTCATAGTTTTAGTTAATGTAGGATATTTTATTTTTATAATTTGTTTTTTTATTTAGAACTGGCTTTCCGCCCGCAGCTTCGCCCGCGTGGAATTCGGTTATATCGCGCTTTTTAGATTTCCCTCGGGAATATCATTATTTTTTTCCAGATAAAAAGTACCCTATTATCTAGTCCGGACTTCTAACTTTACGTCTGCAAAATTTCAAAGCAATCGGTTCAGTAATTACGGCGTGAAAGCGGAAGAAACAAACTCACTTTCCGATTTATAATATTAGTAAGGATATAAGGATTAAAAGTTTATAAATATTATATTATTATAATATTTATAAACATTATTGTTACGAATGGACCTTATGTCGATGGCATAAGGTTCAATATCGCGTGACAAGCAGTGTGTCACTTTTAAGTCCTATTTCCGCAGATCTAGACATTTTCTAGGCACAATAATAAAACGCATTGCTAGACTTAGGACGGCCTATCGAATGGTACAGGTCTCAACAGTTTTGTCAACAAAGTGTCGACAACGAAATTTCCAGAAACCCGTTTCCGGGAACTACCGTAGGTACTTACTTGGCCGGTGACCTCGAAGTTATGCAGTATTATTATTACGCCTAGAGGATTCTGGAATGTTCGATCAGCTGGCCTATATATACCGCCGCAACGCCGGCACAGAGTCAGTCTACATTCGACTAACGATACGAAAACAGCGACAGTTAAGAAGCGATCTTAAAGAAGACCTACTGCGACAATTATAACGAGAACTTCGAGTACGACGTGAAGTAACATCTGTAGCATTGTTGTGTGTTTACAACACGGACTTCGTGGACATAAGGGAAGACTTCGGTACAACATCAGCTACGTTCTACTTGTCATTGCCTACGATCGACTGTACCTTCGTTGCCAATAAACTTCGTAACCCTTAACCGGCGTTTAAGTACCCCTAGCCCGTAAAAAATGGTGTCAGAAGCGGTATGCCGGTCACGCCAAGGGAAGACGAAAGAGTTCGCACGCGACGACAAGCAGCGATGGATTTGGCGCGTCAAGAGGAAGAATCGCTTAGTGTCCCTGCACCCGAAACAGAAATGGCCGTTGCAACACCTATAAGTGCGCCTACTACCACTACTATTCCCGGAAGCAGTGGATGCGATTTATCGGCGTTGCTGGCTCAATTAACGATGCAAATAAAAGGTATTGCAGAATCCCAGGCAAAATCCCAGGCAGAAATCCAGGCAAAAATAGATAGATCCCAGGCAGAAACCCAGGCACATATAGAAAAAACCCAGGCACAAATAAAACAATCCCAGGCAGCAACCCAGTCACAAATAAAGGAATCCCAGCAACTGGTATTACAATTAAATGAAAAGTGGAAAAAGACCAAAGAAGAGGTCAATGAACTTAGAATTAAAACAGCTCAACAAGATGCCCGTCTGGACCAGCAAGACACGCGCATTGACAAATATGATGCGCGTTTCGATAAATTAGACAATACCATCATGGAGTTTGGGAAGGAAGTAGAATTTTTGCATGAGAAGGTACAAAAAGGAGTTATTAAAGGTGTGGTACCGGTACCCAGTGCTTTGCCGACTTTCAAGGTACCTCATTTTGACGGGACAAAGTCATGGGTGGCCTTCCGTCTACAGTTTGAAAAGGTCGCAAAAGGCAACAATTGGGACGACGATCAAGCCGTAACCGCCCTTACGCTTGCTCTGCGTGGTGAGGCGGTCCAAATCCTCGAAAATATTTCCGGCGATTGCAATACCCTAGCCTGTCTGTTAGAAGCGTTGGAGTCTAGATATGGAGAGAAACACCTGGAACATGTCTACAGGGCTCAACTCCGCGACCGCACACAGAAAAGCAGTGAGGGTTTGCAACAATGGGCCACGGAAATAGAACGTATGGTTCGGAAGGCGTATGCATCAACACCGGGATTGATTGGCGCTACTACTCTACGATTATTTACCGATGGGATTCGAGATGCAGAGGTCAGGGCTGCAGTACGTCTGGGTCACCATCAGACCCTGAAGGCAGCTTTGACGCATGCTCTGGAGGTGGAAGCTGTACGTCAGGATGGCCCACAACACGACCGTATTCGAGAAGTGACCGCACAAATAAAAGCCCGACGAGGACCAACTTGCTATGAGTGTGGCGAAAAGGGGCACATTAGAATTGATTGTCCCAGGAAGGCTAAGGGAAGAAGAACTTCTTGGTCACGTGAGGAGGCCGCGGTGATGGCGTGGCGCAAGCGCGATGCGAAGGTCGAGCCCGAGCGCCCGTGCGAGCGAGTCAAGTGGCGTGAGCGGAGCGATCGGAGCGGGCACCGCGAGCGACCCGCTGAACGAGAGCGGGAACGCGTCAAGGACCGGGAGCGAGATCGAGACCAGGAACGCGAACGTTCCGGCAAGCGAGAATACGAGCGCGAGCGGTCGCGCGGAAGGTCGTGGACTGAGGCAGACGGAAGCCGGGACAAGGAAGTCGAGGACGAGGCCCGTAAGAAGAAGCGCCTCGAGAAAAAGGCAAGACAAAAGGACCGCCGTCGCCAGGTTACTTCAGGAAGTAAGGGCCGACATTGTGACAAACAGGAAAAGAAAGATAACGTAAGGATTATCCAGGTGAACGCTTTGGACGAAGACTGGCATAATCAATCATTGGAAGACGCACAAAAGGAAGATAGCGACTTGAAGACAGTAATCGAATTGAAGAAACGTGGCCAAAGGCCCACTTGGAGTGAAATATCAGCGCTTAGTCCAACAGCAAAAAGTTACTGGGCCCAATGGGACAGCCTGATAATTGATAATGGAGTTCTCAAGAGGAAATGGGAATCACCCAGTGGACAGGAGTTCACCTTACAGATAGTCGTTCCCGGTGATAAAGTTGCGTCAGTGCTACGACAGGTGCACGACGGAGTATCCGGAGGACATCTAGGAGTAAAGAAAACCCTGGAGAAGGTGAGGAAAAGATTCTATTGGGTACATTGCCGCGAAGACGTAGAGGACTGGTGTAGAAAATGCGTAGCTTGCTCCTCAGTAAAGGGACCACAAACGAGAGCCAGAGGTCGGCTGAAAGTGTACAATGTTGGTGCACCATGGGAAAGAGTTGCTGTCGATATAGCTGGGCCTTTCCCTGTTACTGAAGAAGGGAATAGGTATATCATCGTCATGCAAGACTATTTCAGCAAATGGCCAGAAGCTTTTGCAGTGCCTAACCAAGAAGCTCATACAGTCGCCAAAAAGCTAGTTCACGAGGTGTTCTGTCGATTTGGCGTTCCCTTGGAGTTACACTCTGACCAGGGTAGAAACTTCGAGTCTTCACTATTTCAAGAGGTTTGCCAACTACTCGAGATACATAAGACTCGTACAACACCATATCACCCACAGTCAGATGGAATGGTCGAAAGATTCAATCAGACGTTGGAGAATCATTTGGCCAAAGTAGTGGAAGAACATCAAAGGGATTGGGACCAATACATTCCACTCTTCTTAATGTCATACCGCTCTGCAACACATGATAGCACAAACTGCACACCGGCGAAAGTCAACTTCGGCCGAGAAATTAGACTACCCATAGATGCACTAACCGGAACACCACCCGATGCTCCTATCCTAGCCGTCGACTATGTGGCCGACCTGCGGCATAAATTAGATGGTATACATGAGCTAGTGAGAGAGAATGGTCTGAAAACCAGTGAGAAAATGAAGATCCGATACGACCGCAAAGCTAACGTGCCCGGATTCGAAGAGGGAACTTTGGTATGGTTACATAATCCCATTAGAAGAAAAGGAAAGAGTCCAAAGTTCCAAGCCAACGAAACGAGACGACAACGAAATTTCCAGAAACCCGTTTCCGGGAACTACCGTAGGTACTTACTTGGCCGGTGACCTCGAAGTTATGCAGTATTATTATTACGCCTAGAGGATTCTGGAATGTTCGATCAGCTGGCCTATATATACCGCCGCAACGCCGGCACAGAGTCAGTCTACATTCGACTAGCGATACGAAAACAGCGACAGTTAAGAAGCGATCTTAAAGAAGACCTACTGCGACAACTATAACGAGAATTTCGAGTACGACGTGAAGTAACATCTGTAGCATTGTTGTGTGTTTACAACACGGACTTCGTGGACATAAGGGAAGACTTCGGTACAACATCAGCTACGTTCTACTTGTCATTGCCTACGATCGACTGTACCTTCGTTGCCAATAAACTTCGTAACCCTTAACCGGCGTTTAAGTACCCCTAGCCCGTAACATTATATTATAATATTATATATATTATAATATTATATTATTAAATTGTCTTGTAAAAAATATGGAATTGAAAACTTACTATGTGTGACACACATAAACTCATCATCATCATCATCATCCCAGCGTATAATCCCGGTCGCATCCGTGGCTTTCGCGTTGGAGCCCGGGGTCCACTTTCCTACTCATACGCCTCCATTTCGCACGATCACTGGCATCCCGTGGTGTGAGATTGTTGGCACGCATGTCATCTCTTACAACGTCAAGCCAGCACTTCTTTGGTCTACCTCGCTTGTCCCGGCCCGGCTGAGGCGCTATGGCAAGACATCTGTTACCCACGTAACCTGCCGGTTTACGGTAGACGTGACCGTACCAGCGTAGGCGACTCTCTTGCAGTTTATCTGCTATGTCACGGACATGGAGACTGCCACGGATGCGGGAGTTTCTAATGCGGTCTTTCCGCGTAACTCCACACATCCACCGCAGCATATTCATTTCCGTGACATGCAGCTCCTGCTTGTGTCGCTCAAGCACAGGTCACGCCTCACTGCCATACAGAACGACAGGTCTAATAATGGTCTTATAGACCTGTCCCTTAAGCTTAACCGACATTTTGGGGTTACGAATGACACCTGTCACCTCACGCCATTTTGCCCAAGCTGCGGAAATGCGTGCTTTAACGTCGCAATCAATGTCACCGGACGCGTGGAGCACAGACCCCAAGTATTTAAGTTGGTCTGTGCACTCGACCGTGTCTCCGCCTATGCCCACAGGCATAGGGTCTATGGTGTTGCAGGCCATGTACACCGTCTTCGCCACATTGAGTTTAAGACCTCCGTTTTTAAGCGAGTTCTTCCACGCATTTACCCGCCGCACCAACCGTTCACATGAGCAACCTCCCTGGTTGCTCATGTGAATTCTTGATGCTGTCTGACAAGACATCTAATATCACGCTGAACAGGAACGGACTAAGGACGGATCCCTGGTGTACTCCGACGGTGATGGGGAAGGGTTTAGTGTCGCCAACAGAGGTCCTAACAACGGAATCGGAATTGAGGTACATGTGTCGAATTATGTCAACATAGGTTTCTGGTATCCCTTTGGACCTCAGTGCCCACCAGATCACCCCCCGAGGGACACGGTCGAAGGCCTATTGCATGTCTAAAAAGAGCATATGCAGAGGCGTGTTTTTCGATCTGTATCTCTCCATGGTAATCCTTAGGGCGAAGATAGGGTCCGTGGTTACCTACCCTGAACGAAATCCATATTGACACGTCGAGACAGCACACTCCTGCCGGATCCGGGAGTCTAAAATCCTCTCAAAGATCTTCATGGTGTGGGACATGACCTTTATAACGCGATAGTTGCCACACTCCTGTACCGAGCCCTTGCCTTTGAAGACTGGAGTAATAATACTCAGTCTCCATTGGCTCGGGATTTTGCCGGTCAGGAGTACGCGGTTCAAAAAGCAAGTTAACATGCCCACACCGCGAGGACCCATCGCCTTCCACGCCTCAATGGGGACTCCATCAGCTCCGACAACTTTCCGATTCGCCATGCGACGAACAGCCGTGTGGACTTCCTCAGGCGTTATCGGGGGCACTAATCCAAGGTTCGGAGGGAGTTCCGGTGTCTGCACCTCTTGGTGTTGCTTATTCAGCAGCTCGTAGAAGTACGTGCGCCATCTCGCCTTCACCTCGCGATCCTCGCAAAGCAGGTTGCCAGTAGGGTCTTTACACAACGGCACTTGGATATATCCAGTGCCGCTTTCACCCTAGAACGTGCCAACTTGTAAATGAGCTTCTGCCCCTCAGACGATTCCAACTTCTCGTAGAGCGGTTGCAAGTGGTCTCGTCTGGCTCTGGCTACAGCTCTTTTAATGGCACGTTTGGCAACCTTGTATGCGTCGCGATTTTCAGGAGATCGAAGAAGAAGAAGAAGAAGAGGGCTTTCTTCACCCTTGTCTCCCTCTGGACTGTATCGTTCCACCAGCAGGTCTCCTTGTCACTTTTGCGACCACCCTTGGACACGCCGAGCACCACCCGCGCCGCCCTAGTAATAGCTGCCTGGATTCTGTCCCAGTGATCTTGGACAGATTCTCCCTCGGTACCAGCGCACTTGTCGCCAATAACCGAAGCGAACTCCTTGTACTTATTTTCATCAAGCAGCCACCACCGGATCTGGCGCCGGCAGTGCTCAACGCGTCTACGTTGGGCCTTAACGCAGAGATCCATGACAAGGAGACGGTGTTGTGCAGTAAGAGTCTCACCGGTTATGACTTTGCAGTTGGCTACTTTGCCGATGTGGTGTCTCCTAGTTAGTAGGAAGTCAATCTGGGTAGCGCTTCGCCCGCTCCGATAGGTAACAAGGTGCTCCGGTTTCTTTTTGAAATAGGTGTTCACAATTGCCAGGTCAGCGGCCGCACACGTTCGGAGAATGTTGTCCCCTTCCGCGTTGCGGCTACCTTACCCAAAGCCACCGTGAACACGCTCAAACCCGTCACACTTCTCACCCACATGACCGTTCAAATCACCACCCAGAACGATTCCCTGGGATAACGGGATCCTACAAAGCAATCCTTCGAGCTGACTCCAGAACAACGTCCTTTCGGCGTCACCGCACCCGGCCTGCGGAGCGTAGGTACTTATCAAGTGGGTTATTACCCCATTGACAAGCACCCGCACCGACATTAGCCGATCACTGATGCGATGCACCTCCAAGACGTCATCCCGGAGCTCGTCAGACAACACCACGGCGACCCCATTTCTCCCACTAGGTGCACCCGTGTAGATCAGCTTGTAGCCATTCCCAATAAGCCGGGATCTGCTGCCTTTCCACCGAGTCTCCTGCAGGAACGCCACGGCCACCCCCCGCCTGTGGAGAGTTTCGGCCAGTTCTCTCGCGCGTCCAGTTAGCGTGCCAACTTTCCACGAAGCGAAACGGAGTTTACTGGTTTGGGCTCGCTTCTTCAGCCGTGTCCGCCCCTGACACGGTAGTCCTAGCTCACAGGTCACAGAAGTCGGGCGGGACTCCTGCGCGCCGTTTTGCGGCGGCGCCCTAGCTGTAACTCGTGCTTTTCTACTATTCCTATCCATGTTTTGGCGATTTTTGGCTTTTACGAGTGCGACTGCCGTGTGACCACTCAACCCCGAAAGGGAAGCCGGCGTCAGAGCCCCGTCCGTATGTCAGCAGGTGCACCGTCTGGCAGGTGGGTGGGGTTGACTTGAGTCCCAAAGATGGTGGTGGGACCCCAATGCACCCAAATACAAAATAAATGTGATACACATAAACTGTCTAGAATAAATCCTCTAAATATGGACTATACTCTCACCACGATGCTCTCACCCCCTGGGTAATTTAAAAGAATAACACAGTCGTACAGGTAGACATGAAAGGCGACTTTAATTTATAATACGAATTCAAGGTTATTTTTTCTTTATACGAAACCTGAATATTATTTGTGCAGAATAAGCAACTGAATCGATTCCAATAATTTTTACACCATGTTATATTTTTTCCCAAATACATTTAGAAATTGTTGCAGCGTTCACACAGCTGAGATCATAGAACACGGCGCGTGAGACAGGTCAATGCACCGTCCAGGCGCGGGCGGGCTAGCGGCACGTTGACCATATTTTTGTTGGGACAACCAGGTAAGATAACAAGCTTATAACTTAGTGGTTTTTCATGATATCTTTTTGAAATTTTGTACATAGATTCTTTATTTAAAAATACTTGACACGTGTTACGGGTTTCGCATAAACAAAAAATAACGTCGTATAGGTAGAGTTGTACTCCTGAAAAAGCTTCCTTTAAAAACAATCTATACTCTATACTAATATATAAAGCTGAAAAGTTTGTTTGTTTGTTTATTTGTTTGTGCGCGCTAATCTCAGGAACTACTGGTCCGATTTGAAAAATTATTTTTGCGTTGGATAGCCTATTAATCCAGGAAGGCTTTAGGCTATAAAACATTCCGCTATTACCAATAGGAGCAGAGCAGTAACAAAACATGTTGCGAAAACGGAAGCTAACGCAGACGTACATATTGCTTCCATTATTTTAACAAGCGCTTATTTTATATCAACTCAGCTCTTTTTGATTTTTTTTTCGGAACGGGACGAACAGCGCACTCAGTTACCATTGAACTTAGCTCATGAGGAAATGCAATATTAGTAAAAGCAGTGAGCGCGGAAGAATGTTACAGCAGTGTAAGTTGTTAGTTTGGGATGAATCTATACTAATATATAAAGCTGAAGAGTTTGTTTGTTTGTTTATTTGTGCGCGCTAATCTCAGGAACTACTGGTCCGATTTGAAAAAATATTTTTGCGTTGGATAGCCTATTAATCCAGGAAGGCTTTAGGTTATATAACATCCCGCTATGACCAATAGGAGCAGAGCAGTAACAAAAAATGTTGCGAAAACGGAAGCTAACGCAGGCGTACATATTGCTTTCATTATTTTAACAAGCGCTTAATTTATATCAACTCAACTCTATTTATTTTTTTTCGAAACGGGACGAACAGCGCACTCAGTTACCATTGGACTTAGCTCATGAGGAAATGCAATATTAGTAAAAGCAGTGAGCGCGGAAGAATTTTACAGCAGTGTCAGTTGTTAGTTTGGGATGAATGTGATCATATTCCACACAAGGGCAATTGAAGCACTAGATCGCACAAAGTAGGTTGCCTTTGATGTCCCCCACATCAAAGGCAAACAGTATATCATGGGAGGGACGGTGGTACCCTTAGCTGGTGACTTTAGGCAGACCCTTCCGGTGATTACTAGGGGTTTCGCTGGCAGATGAAATAAATGCCTGTTTGAAAGCATTTGCATTATGGGTTCGCGTGAAAAAGTATTGTCTCACCACGAATATGCGAGGGCAACTTCATCACGATTCTCAAGCCGGGAATATGCAATATGCAGCTACTCTTTTAAAAATCGGAGTAGATCGCATGCCAACTGACAGTAACGGCATGATTATAGTAAGTCATGAGTTATGTCAAGTTGTGGATAGCTCAGATGACCTATTAAATAATTCTATCCGGATCTTCAAACAAATATGGCCAACCGAGAATAGCTATGCGAAAGGGCAATTTTGGCGCCGACTAATGAAATAGTAAAATAAATGAACAGTGTTAAACTTTCAGGGAAATTTTATCGAATACCTCTCAGTGAACAATATTACGGACACTGAACAATAACAAAGCCGACAGGCGCTTAAAGTTACCGGAGTTCGTTCAGAAACAACATGTTTTTCTCATGGGCAACTCTATGTGGTATGCTCACGTGTATCAAATCCAGAAAACCTTTATGTTTTGGCAAAAGACAGCAAAACGAAAAAAGTTGTTTATAAAACCGTACTTACTTAAATGTGCTCATATTTTATCAAGCGTAATAATTTTAACCCTTATTTCATAATATCCTTAGCATATCTAAAACACCAACCAACGCAAAATAATTAGAACTATGATATTTGATGTTTCTTTCCTTTGCTAAATCTTTAAACCCGGTAAAATTAACGTTGCTATAAACCTTATGTATCTTTATAATCCTACTAATAATATAAACGCGAAAATGTGTGAGGTTGTTTGAAACCTTGCAGTAATGTAGGCATTTATTTTGGTATTCCCCCGGAAAAAGGGAACCACCGCGCGCTGTAAACTGAAGTTTACGTGGACGAAGTCGCGGGCAACAGCTAGTTCATTAATAAATATTTAAGATTTTTTATACAAAAACGAGATCTTTTAATTTAACACAGACTTAAATGTGTAGTACTCTACATTTAATTATTCGCTGACCACTTGTGTGTATAGCCCTTTATACGTATGTTAATATTTAGTGGTCCGTGGTGAACCACATACTTACCAAAAGGGGTTATTTAAAATACTTATTCAAATAATATAATACCTTTATTTTAATTAACGACTCAGGGGAGTAGTTTACCATGGTAAACGCGAAATAAATTAACCAAGTTGCGGTAACACAATATTGGAATGGGATGTTATGGTTTCATTAAATTATATAGGCCAGCAAGGTTCCGCAATGCCTTCAAGGCATTTTGCTCTTTATGTATGTAGCATTCAATAATATTAAATTAACGTAACAACGTAGCAGCTCTGTGGCAAAGAAAAGCAGCAAAGGCTTCATTGGTTTAATTACCTCCACCGAATACTCCAGAATGATAATTGTTTTCTATAAATAGATAAATCCGTAGTTCATACACCTACTTTAAACAAAGCAATACTTACATAGCATACGCTCGCCCGCTGCCGGTCCTTCAGACATGACGTCATCCGTTCGAGCGCGCAAGTAATCTGAATATGAGAAACACTTTTTGAATATCACAGGTAGATACAAAATGAGAAAGATCTGATTTGACAGGATTAAACTAATATTTTATCTTGTGTCTTATTAAATGTAGTTTATAAAAGAAACGGCTAAACTGAAGTATGGAAGAGACCCCGCAATTAAAACGCATGTATAAATATGATTCCTAGCAACATATAATCCTGAATAGCTGAAAATTAGTATTTTGTAATTAAAAAGGTTTAGGAACTTTTCATATGTACACAATACTGAAAATAATATCGCGTAACTCCTACGACAAAGGTACAAAAACTTCAAACAATACAATGCTACGAAACATTGCTATGAACTTTTATCTAGGCTTTTAAGGTATCTGCGACGATTTTTATAGATAATTGTATTTTTCACTGGTGAATTTGCGCTAAGGTACTCGAAGTAAATATGTACAAAGAGGTAACTGCAAGAAAATACCTCGATACAACAGATTTTACGCACTAAACAATTTACGTTAATTTAAATAATACATGTTAGTATGAAATTCCTATTCGTTTAACCGAGCTGGAGCACCCGTTTAGCCATATCTTTTCATTCCACTTTAGAAATTTGTCTCAGTACTCTTAAGTACCTACTAACATGAGCAGCTCTTTTTCTAGGATGGGAAATCATCAAATGACTCTACCGCTCTGGGCGCAGCCGTAGGGTCTGTCAGAATTTTACTGACTAAAACCCACCCGTGTTCCTCCACATGCCGGTGCGCCAGGGGCACGATAGTTCTTTCAAACCACCCGCGGTCCGGGCAGTCGTCGGGCTGGTCGTCGCCTTTTAGGACCACGCCTATACCGGTGCCCCATAAAGGTCTATGGACCACTTGAACCCCGCGTAGAGGCTCCGGCAGGAGGAGTTTGATCGCCCTAGATTGCGGAATTTAAAGTCCTAAGTTTAAAACTGGCTAAGACGTTGTCAACCATTGCCAGGCCGATCCATACTAATATTATAAATGCGAAAGTAACTCTGTCTGTCTGTCTGTCGGTCTGTCTGTCTGTCTGTCTGTCTGTCTGTCTGTCTGTTACGCTTTCCCACTTAAACCTCTCAACCGATTTTGATGAAATTTGGCACAGACAATCTTTAGACCCTGAGAAAGAACATAGGCTACCTTTTATCCCGGAAAAATTTGATGTTCCCGAGGGAAATCTAAAAGGCGCGATATAACCGAACTCCACGCGGGCGAAGCCGCGGGCGGAAAGCTAGTCCATACTAATATTATAAATGCGAAAGTAACTCTGTCTGTCTGTCTGTCTGTCTGTCTGTCTGTCTGTCTGTCTGTCTGTCTGTCTGTTACGCTTTCCCGCTTAAACCTCTCAACCGATTTTGATGAAATTTGGCACAGACAATCTTTAGACCCTGAGAAAGAACATAGGCTACCTTTTATCCCGGAAAAATTTGATTTTCCCGAGGGAAATCTAAAAGGCGCGATATAACCGAACTCCACGCGGGCGAAGCCGCGGGCGGAAAGCTAGTAATTCATAATTTCAAAAATGTAATATTCAACACTTTGTAACTATTACGCCCAACCGGCACCCTAATTGCGTAACATATTATTACTATTAATTGGGATCATTTTCATGCCTATTGCTAATCCATTTCTTCTTCATGTGTTCAAAAAATGTGTCTGCTCAACAATTTAAATAACGCAATGAATGCTATTGAACTGTCAAAATGAAACTCATTGCTATTGATAGTGTGTTACTCAATTACCCTGCAGATTCACCCACTCACTGCCGATACACTTATGAATGTGTAACCTTGTTACAAGATGAAAACAAACTTTAAAGACAGGCACTTCGTAAAAAAACTTCAATTATACGAGTATGTAGAACACGTTCATGATGAGATGACGTTGGCAGAACAAAAAGAAAACCTTTGCGATTTCAACGACACGGGAGTTAATAATTAAATTAAATATTTAAAAAGTATTTGTATTTATGTACAACTTGGACTTGCTCACTATCGGTGGGCATCGGTGCGGCTCGGTATAGTTCGGGTGCCGTACGGCGGCTTCAGACGCCTGAGAGCTGCGTCGAGCGACTTCGTGCTGCCTCGGCAGCCATAAGCATGGCTAAGGACACCCCAATCCATCATTATAAATTCACACCTACAACTGTTTTCACATAACGTTACGACTGTTCTGCGATGTTTCTGCCGCCTGAACTATTCTGAGGCTACCCGAAATCAGTTATGCTCCCTAGGTGTGTTTACCACTGTTGCTCCCGAAGCCGCCATAAGGCGCCCGAGCTGTATCAGCTGTACCGAACCTCACCGATGCCCACCGATAGTGGGCGCCGGGCCTTAGCGATGCTGCCAGTTGCTTGGGCACTTTTCTTATTGACAGCGATGAGAATAAATCTTTTGATGCCCTTTGTTTATTTCCCCTCCTTCATAGATACAGATTTTTAGTTAGCTTTTTTTATAATTAGAGTTAAAAAAGAACTAGTATTTTTTATTTCAAATTCTCTTTCACATAACGACGTTGAAAGACCGTCTTTGCGTCATAATAAACCTTTCATCTTTTATATTCACCGTCCAACGATTAAAGATTAAAATTAATCGGCCCGTAAAAAGGTTATCCTTCGTTATAATTAAAACTGACCAGCCTACAATGGATATCTTATATAGGATGTTAATAAATAATAATGTTGATTGTACAGCCCGCCAGAGAGGCCCCTGGCAAAATAATAACAGTCGACCAGGTTAAGCTACGCTTGTCGCGGTCGGTTTATGGATGGCTGACCATCATTACATACCGATACCGTGTCGTCGAGTCGTGGTCTCGGCTGTCATTCGTAGATCTTTGAAAGTCGGTACGAATAGTCACAAACGTCTGAAAGTCTGATAATGATAACTCATCTTACCACAACATAATTATATACCCAGTAATTGAATTGTAGAGGTAAAATAGACAGGTGCTCCATATAAAATAATGGTATTCAGCTAAATCCGGTTAGAATGGAAGCTGACCCCTAATTATGTAACACACTATTACCATCAGTTGGAATAATTTCGAACCATACACCTAATCCATTGCTCCATATGTACGAAAAATGTGTCTTCCCAATAACGTAGACAACGCAATGAATGTTGTTGAACTGTCAAAATGAAACCCATCGCTACCGATAGTCTGTTTCGCAATTACCCTGCTGAGCCCAACATAGTTGAGAAAAATCTAGGCCAATGATAATGATTTTCCAGAAGAAAATATCATCGAAGTAAAATAAATTCTGTGAAAAGCCTTCAAATTATGTCTCCGTATTAGGC
The DNA here is from genome assembly GCA_017933935.1 of Sesamia nonagrioides. NCBI lineage: Eukaryota > Metazoa > Arthropoda > Insecta > Lepidoptera > Noctuidae > Sesamia > Sesamia nonagrioides. The sequence continues at coordinate 351,654 of JADWQK010000863.1, read as the reverse complement.
GATAATAAGTAGGTACATTATTAATGTGCCACAAATCATATAAAATACGAAAAAGAGGCCCAGGTTTTATTACAGCCTCGAAAAAACCGCAAAAAGAACAAGACTAATGATCGAGAACGTACCTTTATAGAAATTGAACCCGTCTTTGCCGACGTCTGAGCATTTCGCGCAAGGGGCCACAGCCAGCAGAGCCAGGATTGATATAAATGTTTCTCGCATTTTTGTTGCCGTTTATTAAGAGTAATGAGCTAGCAGGACATAGGATCGCGGAATTCGCGGACGGTGAGGATTTATAGCCGGTGTGGCGGCCACTGCCGAGTTAACCCGCGCATTCCCCTTTTATAATTTCTATCCACTATGGAAGGGGTACCTAAGTACGCGTAGGCTGGCGATGGAAGAAGATTCATTTCTGCGTTGGACAGGAATGTTTTCGATTGGAGTGGGTTTTCAATGCGTTGACAGTGATACTTAGTAATATATAGTCGTGACAACTGTTAGGTGTTTACCGATTAGGAGACTTTCATTGCTGGTAATTTCTATACATATGCCAAAATTTTATGATTTGTAAACGTTTATGGGAAACTAACAGCGCAAGTATCTCGTGTGTCAAGCTTGGTTATATACTATCTGTGTGTCAAACATCAATATTGATCCAGGCGTTTGAGCGTGAAGAAATTACAAACATGCACTCAAACACAACCTTTGAGCACAGGCGAAGAGTAGCCAGCCTGTCGGTGTTCTATATGATGCATTTTAGAAAGTGTGCGAGGGAACTGCATGACTTAATTCCCCTATCTCCGTTAGATCATCGGACGATCCGTCGTACAGCGAGTATATATAATATATACATATGTCCATATGTCGTTGACACCACTACGATCGGGACGAAGCGTTTCGCCTCGTCTTTTATATCGAGGGAGCGGAACAATTTGCCAGCGGCGGTGTTTCTGTCTGACTACAATTTAAGTGTCTTTAAGGCTAGAATGAATAGGCTCCTAATTAAGATTAGAGTGAGAGTGAGATTATTTGAGTGTAATAGAGTGATTAGGATTAGTAGAAACTAGAATTGGCTGAAGAAGGCAACATACTCGTTAGATCAAAAGCTGGGTAAGTCATTGCTTACATACATGCATACATATAATCAATCTATATTGTTCCCACTGTTGGGATGAGAGGGAGTAGGCCGTAATCAACTATGCTGGCCCAGTACGGGTTGGTCAGTTCAATGCTTGCTCCTATATTCATCATCATCATCATCATCACAGCGTTAATCCCAGTCGCATCCAAAGCCTTTTCAGCTTTGGAGTCTGGGGTCCGCTTTACCAGTCCAACTGCTGAAATGGCTAAACTTCGACATTTTCCGTGAAGCGACTGCCGTCTGACCTCCACTACCCCAAGGCGACATCCAAGCATTGCAGTTAGACCAATTGTTAGACTTTTTGAGGGCTCCAACAACCCGTAACGACTGCCAGTAGATATTTGTATGGCAACCGGGACCAACGGCTTAACGTGCTTTCCGAGGCACGACCAGACCAGTGCAAATATTCATATTCATACATACAAATATTTGCACTGTGCGGGGATCGAACCCGCTTGCTCCTATACTATTGTATATTATTTATGAGAATTACAAATGTAGGTACCAATCGTAATTCTATCAAAAATACTTATATCGTAACAAAAGGGTAAACAGATACCTATATTCAATAAAAAGTTGCTCAATCGAAATAACGGTTATCTGAATAAAAATCGCAGAAACTGTAAAAAAGGAACAACCTGAAAGAGTGAAGCTACTCGGAAAAAAGGTCGGGATTGTATGAAACTGGCAATGAAGTGTCGCAAAAAGGGCCAGTCTCTGCCACATCATGCAGCCGAGATAATGCTGTCCAGTGTCCCGGCTTCCCGGGACTTTCCGATACTTACCTGATTTATTTCCCGGGTTAGGTTTACCCAGAGAATAATACAGGTGTTTTGTTACAATAAAGATATGTCGCTGTATTTTATCTTTAATTTTGGGTCAGGAAAATAGTAAAAGAAAATAGGAATTTTCGGCTAATACCCAGTGAATGAAGAAAAATGTGACGTGGACCTCAAACATGATCCGAAAGCGATGGTAGGTCTATGATGGAACGAGATAAGAGCAGGATCCTGCTGCTTTCATCATCATCATCCGACAATGTCGTCTCTCTTCGCACTAAAGCATAGCAATTCGTTAGTAACTGACGTTCAATGATTTTTCTAAAATCTAAACACTGAACCATTTGATTTGAAGGGGACTTCAGGCCGCAAGACGTGGTTTTCCGTCGCTTCCGCGGACAAATCCCACAGAGCAGCATAAGAACGTGCTAGTAGTAGCGAAGCACTATTTTATAATATAAACATATGTATGTTTAGGTTAAGGCATTTATGTATGGGCCTGCGTGGCCTGAAATCCATACTAATATTATAAATGAGAAAGTATCTCTGTCTGTCTGTCTGTCCAGCTTTCACGCCAAAACTACTGAACCGATTGTAATGAAATTTGGTACACAGATAGTCCAGAGCCTGAAAAAGGACATAGGCTATAAAACATCCCGCTATGACCAATAGGAGCAGAGCAGGAACAAAAAATATTGGGAAAACGGGGCAAACGCGGACAATGCGGACATACATATATACATATTACTCCCATTATTTTAACAGGCGCTTATTTTATATCAACTGAGTTCTTTCGGTTCGAAGCTTACGCGGGTGAAACCGCGGGGCACAGCTAGTAAATAAATAAATAAAATTTCAAGGCTTTTATGTAGCACGGCAGAAGATCGCTAATACAGCCAAAGTTACTCACTTGGAACATATAAAAGAAGTTTTACGTCGTTTTGAGCACTGTCTAATCCTGAAGGACCCGACGAAAGTACGAATAAGTATCCACTTAAATACCCAATTTTGACGTCCTAAAATATTCACGTCCCGTTTGAGCCCCGGTCCCGGACCGCTATAGTTAACAGCACTAGTCCCGCACGACGGGGCGCCCGCCGCGGCCGCCACGACCTTATGCAAATGACGTTCCAGACAGACCCGAGATATTCTTATATAAATGTGATTGTTGCGATTCTAATGGCTTCCTCTGCTACTGATGGATATCAAGGCTTCGCTTCCGTAAAATGTTATAGTTATGAATGTTTTGTTGCAGAAATGTCAATTTATTGTGTTCAATTATTTCTTTTGGATGAAAGGTTAATTGCGTACCTATCTAGTTTTAGTGTAGGCTGTATTTTAACTACGTTCTAATAAGTACTGGCCCGTGGTGGCCTAGTGGTATCGGTCGCTCCTTATAAGTTGTTAGTCGTAGGTTCGAACTCCGTCAGGCACTTTACTTTCTGTAAATATGTTCATGACCACTGCTCTCAAACCGGTGAAGGAAAATATCATGAGGAAACCGGCATGTCCTAGGGGCAAAACTTCGAAGATATGTGACATCAACCAACCCGCACTGGGCCCGCGTGGTAAATTACGGCCCTCTCCTTTTCACCCAGAGGAGGACTGTGTGCCAGGAGTGGGAACATGTATATTGGACTGATTGAATATTATGTAATAAGTACTGTTCTTAGACAGAAACACAATTAGATATGTCTGGAATTTTTTTACCAACCATCGCTGTCTTTAAAGCACTATCATCATTATTCGCTTGCCCTTATCCCAAATTATTAGGTTTCGACGCAACATGTTATTGTTCATCTTCGTCGTCATTTTGGTAATTTTCGCCTTTTTGACCAAAACTTTCAGTGTCCTTAAAGAAAATTATACTCCAGCGGATTAGGTAATTAACTAAAGGTAAACAAAAAAAAACATGAGTTAGTTTACAGATTCATCATCACCATCATTTCAGCGTTAATCTGCCATTAAGATGGCATTAAGAGGTAAGCCTCCATAACCTGAAGGCAATATCTAAGCATTGCAGTTAGACCAATTGTTGGACATTTGAGGGCTCCAACCACCCGTAACAACTGCCATTAGATGTTCGTATGGCAACTTCGAGTTACTTAACCGACTAAACGTAGGTAATACCAGTCACTTCAATTACAATGTTACTTCACAGTTGTAATCTAGAATTTAGCAAGGTTATTAATGAATGACAGCATCTGTGGCGTAGCGGTAGCGAACGCGGCCGTTGCGCAAGGAGGCGCGGTTTCGATCCCCGCACTATGCAAATATTTGTATGCATGAATATGAATATTTGCACCGGTCTGGTCGTACCTCGGAAAGCATGTTAAGCCGTTGGTCCCGGTTGCCATACGAACATCTAGTGGCAGTCGTTACGGGTAGTTGGAGCCCTCAAAAGTCTAACAATTGGTCTAACTGCAATGCTTAGATATTGCCTTCAGGTTATGGAGGTAAGATGGCAGTCGCTTCACGGAAAATATCGAAGTTTAGCCAAAATCAGCAGTTAGACTGCTAAAGCGGACCCCAGACTCCAAAGCTGAAAAAGCTGCGGTTGCGACTGGGATTAAACCTTTGATGAACAAAACTTTGTGAAATTTTGTTCATTTTTACTTAACTATGCGGTAGTTAAGTAAAAAGATACTTTCGTTACTTTCTAAGTATATCTTGGACACCAATGACTGAAGGTGAAGGAAAACATCTTGAGGAAACCTGGACTTTAAGTCGCCAACCCGCATTGAGCAAGCGTGGTGATGACGCTCAATCCTTCTCTGTATGAGAGGAGACCTGTGTCCAGTAGTGGGACGATAAAAAGGTTGATGATGATGATGCGGTAGTTATAGTATAGAGGAAATAGTGTCAACGAGAAAACACAGTGCTTGCTCTGAACAACCTTCTGACACAGTCGTGTAATCATCTGAAGGAGATCTTTTACCTACAGTTACATTCTTGCTATCTGGAAAACTATCACAGTTCCACTGTTTTTATTTTCCGCTAGCCTTGCAGAAATAAATGCGCGGGGTCCTAACAAGGTTTTCACAATCTTCAGTTAAAAAGACTCTGCGCAAAAACTGTCTAGCTATATGTACCAATACGTAGTACTTAGTGACGGGTATACGTAGATTATGTACTGAACGTACATTTAACGTACATATTTATTGTACAATTTATGTAAATAGTACACTGTAGACTACCTACATTATTTCTCTCTCCTTCCCCTTAGTATTCCATCCAAAGGTTGTCTGTAAAAGATCGCCCTTAGCGATAAGGCCGCCCATTATGTCACCCTTTGTATAAAATTAATATTTTTGTTCTGTAATCTATATGGTGTACATAATAAAGAGTAATATATTATATTCTATTCTACGTAGGTACCTAGAATTGTAATTTGGAAGTTTTTCAACCGCCATACTTACACACATTTATGGCCATTAGCGCAAAACAGTTTTCCGCTAAACATTGCTCTTTCCGAGGAAAACTAATAACACAAAGGTTGTTATTTTTTGTATTCTAAGGAATTGTTTATGTTACCGAGAAATGGAATGCGTTGTAATATCAGATGGAGAGCCCTGCTAATCGGATTAATTGATGAAAAATTATTTATTCATAAATCAGGAATTATGTAAAATTATTAATTGTTCACAAGTTTAATAACTCAGGTAGCATGTAAGTTTTTTTTTTGCTTTCATTATTTACTAGTGTATATAGAGGATTGATCAGTATCAATCCTCTATTTACACTAGTAAACCGCTGGACATACTGATGCCCAGCGGTTTTGGTTTTGACATGTGAACAACATTAATTGTTCACAAGTTTAATAACTCAGGTAGCATGTAAGTTTTTTTTTGTTTTCATTATTTACTAGTGTATACAGAGGATTGATCAGTATCAACCCTCTATTTACACTAGTAAACCGCTGGACATACTGATGCCCAGCGGTTTTGGTTTTGACATGTGAACAACATTAATTGCGTTAAAAACGGAGCAGGCTAATTTTTAGAACGTACCTACCTATGTAGCTATGGATTAGCAATATACCAATGCACTTCAAAATTTTACAGATTGTGATTGATAGTGTTACACGCTTAAGGTGCGGGTCATTATTTTTTTTCGTGGTCGTTTTTTGAATTTCTCCTGTACCTTGGGTGCCTTTACCAACATATAAAGTCATATATTACACTACACATACAGCCAGACCCGGAACAACTAATCGTAGGCCATAAAAATATTAGTTCCGTGTGGGACTCAAACCCGCGACTCGCAGCGTAGCTGTCGATCGCACAGCCACTGCGCCAATCGCACACGTGTCACAAGTCACATTTTTTACATCGGTTTGGGCAAAGGAAAACTTGTTCAACCTAATACAAAAACTACTACGAAAACATGTCGTCCTAAAGAGTATATTTTTTTCTTTAACGTTATCGACACGTTATCAACGTATATGACGTTGCTCGAAGGTCGCCGCAGGCTTGGAGCGGCCCAGTTAGGGCGCCGAACGACATAAACGTGTCAATCACGTTAAAGTAAAACAAACTCGCACTAAGCACACTGATTACTAAGTGCAATTAAGAGGGAACTCTAGTGGTACTTTCTCTATACAAACATATTCCGCTGTTTTCTTCGTGGATAATGCTTTTAGAGCAATTATTTTTTTTCTACAATTTTACACCGTGATTATACATGCCCCTATTATTTGATTTCTTCCGAAACTTAATTAATAAAAGAAATGATACGATACTTCATAATCGCGAAATATAACCCATTTTTACCGCGATGTTCAGATGACTATTAGACAAACGTGATAAGTTTTTGACAAAAAAGAAAATAATAGAAGCATAGGGAGCAGTGGCGAAGGGTGGTCAAGGGAAGCCGGTCCAAAAAAATAAACACTTAAACACTGACCTACTGCAGGATATCTTGGAGGAGGTCTTCAGATAAGAATAATATTGCCGGTAGAATAATATAAGCCATAATAACAAACAAAATCCACAGTATTTAACCAAATCTGCGATTAAATTACCTTACAGAATCAGTAACAGTTTAAATAACACAAATATTAAAATATAACAAACAAAATTATCACGCACCAGTGGTATAGCAACACATGTCACATTCTAACAATAATTTATTTTCAACCAAACGAAATGAAACACGAAAATATGCCAAAATAAAAAGAATATGACTTGCGAAGGATTTCATTATAACGCTAATTCTTTTTAATTTTATCATATTTCCTTTCTCTAGTACCGTGGTTTGAGTGGTTTCTTTGTCTCTTTCTAATAGAGGAGAGGGGAGAACTACAAGCCGATTGGCATTAGCCTATCTTTTCTTAAATTTTACGGACGGTTAGCGAGCATTAGAAAGAGATGGTCTGACACACTCTATCTCTTTTCGCCTCATAGTAAAACGTTGGCCGAGATAAGCTCGAGACGAAGATTCGTCGAGTTACCTTCAATGTAATTTAAGTACGAAAAATTGAAGCGCTGATTAATTTACGACTATAAAATGAAATGTGATACTTAGGGTATTGCTAAGAATTACTATTGCTATTGTAAATCGCGCAGGCATTTGATTAATAATACTTTGTTAATGAAATAGAATGTAAATACTTTTGTATGAATATGGAACTCATTTTTGAAAGGTAACCCGGTGGGAATCGGCTTGTATGGACTCTTCGCCACTGATAGGTAGCCTTTTCCCCTAAATTTTGATATAAAAATGATTGTGATCTGTCGTGTTTTAAAAAAGAAAACAGCGGGATACGAAACGTCTTTTGTTCAACGTTTTTGTAGGTAAAATCAGCCTGAGCTACAACTGTCCTTTTCGCACTTTACCGGGAGGGGTTGGAAGCAGCGCGACGGCAAGCGTTTCTTCAAATACCTATTTTTCAAATTCCTCGGCACTAGAGTCCCCTCTTAAGACCACTCCTAATATCTCTGTAGACCTGCCCCCTAATCGGCGAACACATTTTTGTCAAATGATTGCGACTAGTTGGTATTAGTTGGGATCGTTCGGACCGCCCATTGGTCCATTCGGTCCAAACGATCCCAACTAGTCGTAATCATTTGACACACAACATCATTTAACAAAAATGTTTTCGCCGATTAGGGGGACTCAGTCTCCCCACCGTGTCAGATACTATTAGATGTTGATACCATTGATATAATATTAAACTAAGGTACATACGTCACTAGCGCACTGAAAATGAAGCATACAAAAGGAGGTAAGTCCAGCAAGTCGCTTTAGTTTTCGTCGATTCTATTTAAGCGCAAACGACACACACTAGCCATCTTTTTCTTCTCTATGCTTTAGATTGCGCCCCATCTCACTCACATTGTGCCAGCGTGTGAAATGTACGCAGAATAAAAAAAATGCATGTGTGTGCTGCTGCTCCGATCGGCACATTTATTTTGGTTAATTTGTGACATATCATATCTGTTTAATATTATATCAATGGTTGATACCGATTCTCTTGTTCACAAACTAAACTAATTGGGAGTTTTTGGCGGGAAGCCAAGATGAGTGCCACGCTCGTTTTTCATTGGACTTTTAAATTATTTATAGTGTCGTTTACTAAATAAAAATGTGTGATTTATGTAGTAAAAAGTGCATTCAGTGAATAATTCATAAAGAACAGTGAAATATTGTAGCATAGTGGCCACATCATGGCTTCGTACTAAATCTTCCTCTGTGTTCGGTTCGCGCGGCCGTCTTTTTCGACATGAATAATTCATTACGTGACATTGGCTAAATGCACAAACCGTGCGAAGCCATAAGAGAAAGAAAGAAGAAGAACTAAACTAATTTTAATTTAATTGCTTCTTTTTCTTTCTATTTCATTAAGGAAAGGATAGAAGATATCATTTTAATTTAATCCTGTCAAATTAATTATTTCTTTGTTTTCTTTAGAGTGAATACTACTTCAACTCCAGATCAACGGCCCCTGTGGATAGATACCACAATTTTGCCAATAACACGTGTAAAAAAATTATAGAAATTCTTTAAAAAAAATATTTCTCAATAATGGCGGATATCGCCAATGATAGTCGAAAAAGAAGGCCGCGTGAGCCGTCTACGAGGGAGATTTGATGCAGTCATAATGTGGCCACTATGCTTTGATATTTCAATGTTCTTTATGAATTATTCACTGAATGCACTTTTTACTACATAAGTCACGCGCTTTTATTTAATAAACGACCCTATAAATCATTTAAAAGTCCAATGAAAATGAGCATGAAATTCATCTTAGCTTTCCCGTCAACTTAGTTATTCCGTAGACAGTTTAGACGCGATTATAAACATAGCAAAAATACTTTAATTTACGTCAGGAGTGGAATAATTTGACAGGTCTAAACTAACATTTTATCTTCTGTCCTTTTCTTAATGAAATAGACGCACAGAACTTATATAACGACCAAATTCGATAAAGAATATAGGTAACCAAACCGTTGCTAGGCAACGAGTAGTTAACGCCTAAAAGACAGATGTCAACAACCTTTTCTATAGATGTTAAATTTTCATAAAAGTAATAATTCTACTTCCTACTAATGTAAACAGTTTATTTATTTAGATACCTATTTATGATTTGCATAGAACGCTTAACCGATTTGGATAAAATATGACACATGTAAGCTAATTTCCTAACAGGTTCAATTTTTTGTTACATATACAGTATGTTAACTAACAGAGGGCGTTCCCGTTAACCCGAAATAGTATAGCATACATACATGCTAAAAAAAATATTTCCATTCGAAAACAAAATGTTTTAAAATTTTTTCAATATGAAAATATTCAATAAAAAATTTAAATTGACTTGTAAAAGAAACACACTGTACACGCGAACATGAAAGACGGCAACGTCGCAATTTATTTATGAATGACGAGCCGCGTATGCGACGGCGATCTAAGCTCTAATTGCAACGTTTGGTAGATACTATTCCGCGCTACTATTTTGATTTAAAACAGGAGGTTTCAAATTTAGTTTCAATTATAATTTCTTTTTATTCGGATTATTTTATGCTTATTTTTCTATGCTGATATTTTTATTTTAATCTATTAATGATATATATTAACGAGTTTAAGGGAACGCCCTCTGTTATTTAACATACTGTATATTATACTTAGTCCATACTTGAAAGTATTACAATGCACGTGGTATGCAGTTGATTTGAAAGTCATTAAAATACGCAAAATTGTATTGGCAAATGCCTCAACTTTATTCATTGGTTGAATTCCACAAAATGTGTTTAATACCTGGATTTCATCCATCTTTCTTTTTTTGTAGGGCTATTACGTAAAATATGTCGACGTTTTAATCGTTTTTCAAAATAAAAGTTATTATGCATGTTATTTTAGTGATTCTATTGAAATACACTGCAATAGGAATTGTTAATAAATAGTTAGCATGTAAAATTCGTTAATCATGTAAATAACAGAAGATTTGTAAAATGTGAGTTGTGATAACCCTAAATTGGTTTGTTTACCTCTATTCTTTATGGAGCTTGGCGAGAATATAATTTAATTTAGTCTGTGTATAAAGGAATCGGGGCCACTGTTAAATTGAACACAACAACATACTCAGCCTATAATGTTCTCAGTACTGGAACACAGGCCTCCTTTCTTTGTCAAGGATTGGGCCGTAATCCACCACGCGGGCCCAATATGGATATGTAGAATTCATAATTATGTATTCGAATTTTTGATTCAAGAACATACCGGTTTCCGTACACCGTGTTTAGAGCAGTGATGACAATATATATACCTTTTTTTAGTGAGATAACCCTTTATTAAGGTAGCCATGACAGTGGTTATAACGTTTGATTGGTGACTTTGACAGTTCTATTTTCCCGTTGTGTTCGTGTCGAGTGTTGATTTGAGTTGATTGTGTTTATTTAATGGGCCGTATGTTCGGAATTCATGTTTTGTTTGTTTCGCAGTCATATGATAGATAATATAGATACGATAGCCTTAGATATATGACACGTCAATCAAATTTCACTGTCAAAATCTTATTTCATTTATTGCTGACCACCATATTTATTAGTAGTTGTGTTGCACTCCTTGGCCGAGTTAAATTGAATCTGTATAAAAACTAAGCCAAAATATAGGAAATTAACATTAAAAACAGTTAACTATAGCGTAATTATACCTAGCATTAAGTGTACACCCAGCATTGCATTAGGTGCTTTAGGTGTGCTGGCCCAGGCTCCATACATTTCTGAAACTTCTCCTTTACACAACAAAGTAAAGCGCCTAACAGGGTTCGAACCTATGACCTATAAATAGTAACTCGCAGCCACAACCACGGGGCCGCCACTGCTCACTAATGTTAGTTAAATTGAATAATGCAAACTAATCTCCCACTGACCCAGACTTTAGCAATCTGTTCGAACCACTTTGTAACCCGAGCCAAGTAAACTAGTTTTCTTTTCCGATTTTCCTTTCTTTTGCTTCACTGTAATCGAATTATTGAATTTCGTATTAGATATTAAGTGGACGACGGAAGTCTATGGTGATGTGATTTGACTAATGGTGATTGAAGGATGCTATGTTGGCCTGTAGAAATAAACAAAGCCTTTGTGTCAAAAATAGGTAATACTTATTTGTCATACAAGAATGCAAAGTTAGATATTAACATCTATACTTAGGTAGGCTATTTCACCACTTTCGATTACGATATTGTAGAAAAAATCGATTAATTGGAGCGTTAGGCGTGTGTAAGGCTTGATATATCTCAACCATGGGCGTACCGAAGCGGGGGCAGGGAGACCCCCCCCCCCCCCCCCCTGGAAATCTTTCAGACCATGTATGAACTCCCCTAATTACTAATCAAAGTATAAACGGGGACTTATACAGGATCATTTGCGACTATTTGCCCACTACACTATAAATATCTAATGTATCATGTAAAATTACTTGTATAGCTTGTAGCACAAAATAGCGGGGGATGATTCGACCCTAAAAATCTAACTTGCCCCCGTCTAGCCCTGACTTTCCCCCTCTAGCCCTGACTTGCCCCCTCTAGCCCTGACTTGCCTCCCTCTAGCCCTGACTTATCCCCTCTAGCCCTGACTTGCCCCCTCTAGCCTTGACTTGCCTCCCTCTAGCCCTGACTTGCCCCCCTCTAGCCCTGACTTGCCCCCAAAGCCACAAGCTGGGTATGCCCATGATCTCAACTATTGTTACGTATTCCTTGCGAATCGATCTATTTATGTGTTTTATCTTCCTATTATTGTAAATTAATTAATAGTAAGTTTTGTTCTGTTTCTCGATGTTTTCGTCATTATTTTGTGTTCATTAGTTCGACCTGCTCCATTCATAACAATAATAAGAACAACCTGTAACATAATCCTTACTAATATTGTAAATGTGAAAGTGAGTTTGTTTGTATGGTTGTTCCACTTTCACGCAAAAACTACCGAACAGATTTGGATGAAATTTGGCCCACAGAACATTTATAACCAGGAATAACACAGGATATTTTTCATCCAGATATTTTCTTAGGATCGAAACTTACACCGGTGATTTATAAATTAATACGAAAAGAGAGTAACATCAAAAGTATTTTTTTTCTATCAATTTTCCCATCAACATCTACTAAGTACGTATTAGATTATGTTAAGTAGTTGATCAATATAAGTCTGTCTGTACTTACTTTTTCCGTTAAATAATATACGGATTCGGGTACTTCGTTATGAAACTTTTCAATTTCAGATGCTCTGAAAAGCTTTGATTTTTTGAGTGATGACAGGTGAGAAACTTTTTAAAAATTCAAACTAATTTAGGATAGGTTTTTTTTTAATAATCATAAACTAGTGCTTGACTACAATCCCGCCTGATGGTAAGCAGTGATGCAATCGTTGGTGGTAAAGCGCACAAGTTTATAAAATCTTAGTGAGTAGGATGAAGACGGCAGTTGAGCGAGGTGATGCAATCTTAAACCCAACAACACGACCAACGCTGCTGCACCAGAGGGAGATTAATCTGGAGACCCTCCACGATCAAACTACCGACACAATAACATTTGGCGCATCGTACCCGGCACACATCGCAATACAACTGCTCGGACTCGTCCTCCGTACGGCTTCACCAGACATGTCGAAGACGGTCAGAGGTGTCGATATGTACCTACTTATGGTATTTTTTAACTTTGTTGTGCTTTTAGCATTAAATACGTACTCCATAAAGTTTTTGATTTCTTGGTGTCTAATAATTCAATAAAATATGCCTGAAAAACGTTTTCTGAAAATGTTTTGCCTCCTTTAGCTATTCGTCACGTGTTAAACATATCGTTCTAAATATTTCAAATACATCCCCATTTTATATTTTTGAAAGAAAAAGAGAGAAACCTAATTTCCGCATTATTAACAGTTTTAGTCAAATAACTTCTTCGCTAGGACCACGCATCTTAAGTATTTTAATTTAAGGCACAGAGTACATTATATGATTTAAGGTTTCAACAAGATGACGTGAAAAAAGAAGACTGCGTAAAGCAAATTAAAAAAAAAAGTATAACAAGGAGGTTCCTAGTCTGACATATAAATAGGTTTAATGATGTTTAGAATTCACAAGCTTCGTGCTAGAACGACGTGTGCACTAAGTTTGTGAATTCTAATCATCATTTTCCAATTCAATTTATTTTTGCACAAATATTTTTTCCGAGATGGAGGGATGAAAAAGTCATTTTCCTATTTCTCCCTTGTCAAAATAGTCATTAAAACAACCATCTTTTAACAACAAATACCTTAAAAAAAAAGGGCCTTTTGAAATGCAAAACGAAACGAAAATGGCCGGATTGCTGATGACACTTCAAGCGGGGGCTTTCAGCAAATGAGCGACGGCCTGCAGCGCTCTAAGCCTCGCGGACAAAGGAGCCCTTCTCGCGTCCTCAGATTTTACCACCGACCAGCGCACCCTGACCCGCCGTGCTGCAAGAACTACTTATAAACAACAACCCACGAGCTAAGGCCACGGCTCTATTTAAATAAGTCGGCGTTGCGTTGCACATTTCAGTTGGAGGCACCATACCTTGTAATTGTACCTACATCTGCCGGTTTACAGTTTCTTTTTTCACTGCACGAAGTTTTGCCGCACTTTCTTTTATTGCTTTTGTTAGGTTTAGTCGTTTGCGTATTACCAACTGTAACACGCGACGTCGTGTGTCGCTGTATACTTTTAAATGCTCCCGCGTGCGCGATAACAGAAATTCACTTATATTGTATTTTCTTAGCAGACATGCTATTCGACTATTTGGTGTGAAATTATCGTCGAGTTACTGCATTGACCACTGCCATGGGTATCATAAAAGCGTAATACCAGGTACTTATGTAGGTACATATATAGATTGTGATCTGTAGCTACGAATCATACCCTGGAAGCCTAGTGTTTAAAAACAAGTTGAAAGCTTCCGTAACCGTTCCTACAGCATGATGCTCGAAGAACATTTCTAGTTTATGAGTTTTAGACAGTTAACTAGACAACTACTAATAAATTATAAATTCCTAACATCGCTAATCGCAGCATAGTCTTGGAAAACAAAATAATTATTTCTAAGAAACACAGGCAGAGAACCGCTGATGAAATAACTTTGTTAAATATTCCAGTTTTTCTTCTTCTATATCCATTTGATTACTTTTCTAAGTAATAATAATTTCGAGTCGCTAAAATTACGTGGCAGTAGGCGGGGCACATTGCTCGTAGAACCGATGGCCGATTTGACAGTAACGTTCTGGAATGGCGGCCACGCACCAGAAAAGGCAGCGTAGGGAGGCCCCTAATAAGGTGGACCGATAACCTGGTGAAGGTCGCGGAAAGCCGATGGATGCAGGCAGCACCAGACCGGTCATCGTGGAAAGCCTTGTGGGAGCCTTCGTCTAGCAGTCGACCTCTAATTATTATAAGTACCTAATTATATTTTTCAATTAATATTTACAACTATTTTATTCTATTTTTCTCCAAATATTATAAGTAATTATATTTTTCAATTTATATTTACAACTATCACCTAGTTGTTTTACATTATTAATAATTAATTGTCATGCTCACTCAAATTGCTCGCTGGTGGTGGCGTGTGTGTTGGGTCATTAGGTTCCCTTCAATATGGTTGAGCTGAATGATGCTGATCCATACGTCATGTCCGTGAACGGACGCCGTCAGAGGGGACTGGTCATCTCTTAGCTGCCACGGCGTATTTTAATTTCTGAATTGTTGTTTTTTATGTTTTCCATAATGGACGCTCTCAGCGTACAATATATTTCTGCATCGTTTTCACACGGTTGATTTCAACATGAATGATGTAATCAAATATTTGTATCAATAGCTTGATAATTTAAAAGAGTGTCCGTGGAATTTATTGCCCGTTCTTCTCCATAGGTACCTACTCTTTGGAATGGGCGACCAGCTTGACTGACCGACCTTCTCACAATTCAAAAGTGCCTGTAACTGGTCTATTTGAAATAAATGCTTTGATTTTGATTTTTTTATTTTGAATTATCTTCATTCTCTCGTGTAATCGTTTCAGATAAGGTACCTAACGTGAAATTTTCTTGACCAGACTTTTGTAAGCGGTGAAAACTATACCAGCAACTAGCAAGTACTGATCCGACTCTTAATGAAACCTGAGTTACGTCCTTAGAAGAGTTAGAATGTTCATTTAGATGAGCTTGGTAAGTATTTGTAGTTATCCGTGTTTCTAAACTGACTTTGATACAAACTAGGGTTGTAACGGAGGCTTGTTAGCGGAGGCGGAGGCGGATGCGGAGGCGATGAGTCTCACCTCCGCGAATGCGGAGGTTAACGGAGGCGGAGGCGGAGGTGAAAGTACATATAGAAAAAATTGAAATTTATGTTTAATTGAAACAAATTTTTTATTTTAAATACGTTCATTAATAGTAGTATACTTGTTAAAAAATATATTACCTTCTTGTAATGAAAATTAAGGAGAAACAAATTGTGTTTGCTGCATTCCCGCCTCGCACTAGTTGATTCTTGCCCATTTCGCGCTCAAACGCGGCCGGACGGTTGTCGAGCGTCGCAGCTTGCGCGTTATTTATTTTATAAATACGTAAATAAACCCCCGTTATAACCCCGCAAAAATTGTGCGGAGGCGGAGGCGGATGCGAAGATACGATTTCTTGCGGAACTTCCGTAGTAACGGAAGCGGAGGCGAAGCTCCGTTACAACCCTAATACAAACATCATAAAAACAACGGAATAGAGAAGGTGGGTACCTACCTACATCCTCACATACTTACGCTTTTAAATAGTAGGAAACAGGATTTTGGGAATAAGTAGAAAGTAGGATAGGATTTACATATTCTCATTAAATACATTAAAACATGTACATACATAAACGCAAATTAAATTAAAAGACAAAAAGTAATAGATGTCTTCAATAGCAACTATGATAGAAACTGTTTTGACATGCAATGTGGACTCATTATCTCGTCATTTTTACAGGTTAGCCACATCAAAAAGAATCTAAACTCTCGCCTCTAAACTTTTCAGTCTATTAGAGTCATTAGTATTAAGTATTTTAACTTACCTCATTTTACTAACAAGTCAATAAATAACTATACTTATCTAACTTTCCGATTCTCGTTTCAAGGAACGTTTACTTTTCTAACCAGTGTTAATAATATTGTATTCAGTTTTTGAGAAATAAATGTCTTTCTCCACAAACTATATCCCACGGTACCAACCCTAGGATAATTAAGACGGATAGTTGCCGTGACAGATCTTCTATTGACGGATTAGGTCAAGGGAGCCGATGTCCTACCACGAGCACAACAAACAGCTAAATATATTCCACAGCAGTCCTGACATTCAAGCTGCGAAACCACTCATACGATCGATCACTTCTGGGAAAGGTAACTAATAAAACCTAAACCGTAGGTACCCACAATAAACTTCGAAGTTCGTCGTGAAAGAGTTAGGACAGAAACTCTGACTTGCGTTTACAGACAAAGAAATTAATTTGTATCCAGATACTGTCAGCTTAATAAGTCGTTAGTCGTGACGTCACTCATTGCGGAACAACAATGATTTATGTCCCCTCGGCCAGCTCGTGATCTGTCCCCATTGTACCCTTTGACGAGGTCGTGTCATCATTTGTACGGCAACTTTGTCAGAACAAATTGTTAGCTGATGATCGATTAGATTAACTTTGGGGGTTATTTTTCAATTTTGCTGTAAATTTTTGTGAGTTAACTGTTTTGGGCAGTTTTAAAGACGGTTAATCTTGGATGAAGATTAAGCCTATACGATTTACAATAAATTTTAAGTCCTTTTTACCCGACTACGGCAAAGCAAAAGGAGGGTTATGATTTTGACAGGCTATGTATGTATGTATGTATGTATGTATGTTCATCTGTTCCCTCGTAACTTCTAAACTACTTATCAGAATTCGACAAATGATGATTGACATTGAATTGGACAATTATGATGCTTCTAATGATATGTTCATTAGAAGCATCATAATTGTCCGCTGGTTATAGGCTATATTATAGGGTTTCACAAAATCTAATGTGGCGCCCTCTAGCGGACAAAACATACAGAGTAAAAAAATAAAGTTAAGATAAATATGCCGTGTTTGGTATCATTTGAAAGCGCTTTACTTGTACATTTTGAATATATATATATATATATTATATTACTAGCATTTGCTTGTGACTTTACCTGTATTCACTGATTGCATATAATTCACATCTTTTCGTTCATAGCTTAAATTTTAATGTTTGGAAAGGCGTAGTCACACGTTACATATACCTATCTACTGTAGCACTTCGACTTGTGACTGCGGTTTTCCAAACATTAAAATTTATCTCTACATGGTGAATATTGCATACTTCAGAATAGTATTGTATGACATTATTGTCAATTTACAACGAAGGCATCTTGGTAGAGTCTACTGTGTCCATTTACTTGCAACTAAATTAGCAACTTTGTTTAGTTCAGTATTCTGAAAATCTTGTTTTATACTTTTTCAGCGTCGTTTTTTGTCGTAGTTGGATTTTAGTTTTTTTATTTTTGTACTTAGTTGGGCAATTACCCAACATGTTGTGTGGTTTGCACCATCAGTGGTGCAGAGAAGACTAATTAGTTTCGATTGCACCATTATTGGTGCAAATGAAACTGCATTGATTGTGCCTATGGTCTCATCTGCACCATTTCGAATGGTGCAAACGAAACCGCATTGATAATGTGGTCTTGTTTGAAAAATTGAGATGACATTTATGACACTATACTTGATACTTACGTGGATTCATTTTGGAGAGTGTGCGATGGTATTGCATGACTTAATTCTCCCTTCTCCGTTCCATCATCGGATGACCCGTCATACACCACAAACACATTGACACCACTACAAAACGGACGAAGCATTTCGCCTCGTCTTTTATACCACGTAAATCGAGGGACTGGAACAATTTGCCAGCAGCGGTGTTTCCGTCTGACTACAATTTAAGTGATTTCAAGGCTAGAGTGAATAGGCTCTTAATAAACTAGCGCGGTTTGCCATCAACGATTACATCACTGCTTACCACCAGGCGGGATTGCGTTCAAGCACTAGTTTATAATACTTAATAAAAAAAAAACAAATATGGAAATTGGTATGCGGCTTATTTACAACTTTACTAGATACGACTAAAAATGTCGAGACAAAGGGCCTTCCTTTACTTAACCAGAAAATCGATGATACCACCCAAAGGCTTCTTTGTTTATCGACGTAGGTAAACCAAATTTCAAAAATTCAATACTACGTATTTAGAAAAATACAATTTATGCTTAAAAGCCTGTTAATGTACTACTGACTACTATGAAAATATGCATGTATGATGAAAAGCTTGTCGTATGCGTAAATGAATAAACAATGTTGCCCAAAAACATAAAACCGGTAGGTAAATTACCTGTTTTATATTTTTTACCGGTAATTTAATATTCGTGTAAATTGTCGATTTACCGGTAAAAATGAAAACCGGTAAACCCGTATTACATGCCCTACACCCAAAGGCTTCTTTGTATATCGACGTAAACCAAATTTCAAAAATTCAAAACTATGAATTTCAAAAAATACTATATTATAATAATAATGTTAATCTACTACTGACTGTACTATGAAAATATGCATGTATCAAAATTATACGTTTCTTGTCATCCTTACTTATAATTATAAATCGTAAAGACAGTTTGTTTGTTTGTGTTTGCTTTCACGCCGTAACTACCGAACCGATTGATTTGAAATTCTGCAGACGTAAAGTTAGAAATCCGGATTAAATAATAGGGTACTTTTTATCCCCGAAAAATTTGATGTTCCCGAGCGAAAACCAAACAATTTTTAGCTTCATACCAGTTTGGTGATAGATGGTACTGTGTGTCGTTTAAAACGAGGTAATATATTGCAAACGAACATGCACATGTAAACTTAGAAGCTAAATGATACGATAATTAATCCCCGAATATGTGTGTGTTATTTAATACCGCGAACTTAGGCTCACGTTTAGAACATTTTTACATCGTTCGGTATCCTTCGTTCCTTATGTTCGAAAAGTGTACGGACGACAGCAGGTCAAGCTACCTGCTACCCGAACCTGTCAAATATTCCCAACTAGCTTTCCGCCCGCGGCTTCGCCCGCGTGAACTTCGATTATATCGCGCTTTTTAGATTTCCCTCGGGAACATAAAATTTTCATCAAAAAAGTAGCTTATTATTTAATCCGGACTTCCAACTTTACGTCTGCAAAATTAAAAAAGCAATCGGTTCAGTTGTTACTGCGTGGAATCGGAACAAACAAACAAACAAACTCACTTTCCGATTTACATTATTAGTAAGGCCGCTGCCTCGAATCTTGCGGGCAGCGGGGCGGCGGCGGCAGCGGCGCGGGAACCGGGCGGGCATCGAAGACCCGTTCTCGAAACTAGCGGGCAGATCGCGCGTCACTATAGCCGCAGACTGTTGTGTTCACGATTGTGTCGACGAGATATTTGTTTTTATTCGCGAAAGAAATGTGTGAACAATGGCGGCAACATCTTTTTGATTCAAATTTATTCCTAACGCTCGATCACCGCTCGCTGCCCGCCCGCCGCCCGCAAGATTCGAGGCAGCGGCCTAAGGATTAATCAAGAACTTTAATAGTTTAGAGATAAAGTTGAAAATCTAATAAAGAAATCTGGCAGATTGTAGTAGCTTGGTGTGCTATCCTCTGTACAATGCAATGAATGTTGTTATACTGTAAAAAACTGAAATCCATTGATACATAGGTACTGATAGTGTGCCGTAGGAGAGCATTACAGTAGTACGACTTGGGCACTAGTACCTACGTCTCCTTACCCAGAACAGATAATAACTATTCCATGTGTCCTTTTTTTTTTTGGTTGTGATGGGAAATCATTAAATGATCTCTCCCGCTGTGGACGGAGCGGAACTCGGACTTTTACTGACTAAAACCCAACCGTGTTCCTTGCCTGTAGGCCAGGGCCACGGTTTCTTTTTTAACCAACCCGCAACCCGTGTCTCCTTAACTTACAATAAGCATAATATACAACGTGTAACATAAAGGGTATATACATAACAAAGGCATGGCATCTTTACATGATATCAAACGATATTGGAAGGGTTTTTTAATCCTATCTCTTTATGTTAGGAAGTTATGAGCAAAAACACCGCCTGTGATAGGCTACTATCATACTAGTCGCACAGAGATATTGAAGACATTTATCGGATTTTGGCAAGTAACGTGACGGGTAACGAGTAGTTATTAACGTATGTAGTGTGCTGCCACGTTTGTTATGATTTGATTTTAAGAAACACACGAAACCGAAAATTTGGTACCAATTTTTTGAGTATTTTATTTTGAGTTGAAACCCTTCCGATATCGTTTGATATCATCTAAAGATGCCATGCCCTTGGTATGTATATACCCTTTTTGTTACACGTTGTATATACATAGGTGTGACATAAAGAATATGTACGACGTGCTACAGACCGAAGTAACCAGTAGGCAATGGGCTACATTTTGACAGTTCCACAGCATTCATTGCGTTATTTACGTTGTTAAGCCGATACATTTTTCGAACGCATGGAGCAATAGATTAGCAATTGGCTTCCATTGATAGTAATAGTCATCATCATCATCTCAGCGTTAATCCCAGTCGCATCGGAAGCTTTTCAGCTTTGGAGTCTGGGGTCCGCTTTACCAGTCTAACTGCTGGTTTTGGCTAAACTTCGATATTTTACGTGAAGCGACTGCCGTCTGACCTCCACCACCCGAAGGCGATATCTAAGCATTGCAGTCAGACCAATTGTTGAACTTTTGAGGGCTCCAACAACTCGTAACGGCTGCCATTAGATGTTCGTATGGCAACCGGGACCAACTGCTTAACGTGCTTTCCGAGGCACGACCAGACAGACCAGTGAAAATATTCATATTCATGCATATGTTACCGGCCAAATCCGATTTCAGCATAAATTAGTTTTGCCTAGGCTAAACTAGTTCTGCCTATATGCGATAGGATAAACCAGTTTAGGCTAGTTCAAATTAGTTTGTCCTAAGCGCGATAGGATAGACCAGTTTAGGCTAGGCCAAACTAGTTTGTCTTAAGCGCGATAGGATAGACCAGTTTAGGCTAGGCCAAACAAGTTGATCCTGATATAAATACGCACACTCTAGCTAAGATAAACTGGTATGGCCTACTCTAAACATTATAGTATATCTAGGAAGTCAAAATAAATAGGTAAGCTGAATAAAAGTTCGCTACCGCTACGCCACAGAGACTTTCGCATTGATAAGTAATAGTGTGCTACACAATTAGGGTGCAGAAACTATCGATGGTTCCATGTTAGAACATAAGTAAGTACCTATCTACCAAAAGCATCCCAGTTTTATTGATACATTAACAAATTTGAAAATCACTTGTATCCCGTTCCATTTTCCCGCTGAACCGTCCAACGATGCATTTATCGGCACGTACGTAATCTCGCATCGGACAACGCGCTTGTCGTGACAAATGACGCGCGACGTGACGCAAACGGATCCGTTGTGACAGCGACACGGCGACGTCACGCGAATGCGATACGACATGAGCGTAATCGAATTTCGGCTGAGTGAAATCTCTTATTTATTGCAAGTGCCGCAGTTACCACCCATACCAATTTTTCTAGAGATTTCTGTTGCAATTTCTATACAGAATTTTGACGTGACATCGATGCATCAATCATGCATAGGTGATAAGATAGACTCAACTCGATTATTATTAAAATGAAAAGGTGTTGAAACACACCTGAACCCAATAGGATGAAAGAAAACTACGCATTTTTATGAAAAAGCACAGCAGGAGTTATATTTGAGCCAAATTCGATAAAGAATATGGGTAAACAAACCGTTGCTAAGCAACGAGTAGTTTACGCCTAAAAGTTAACAACCTTTTCTACATACTACATACATTTACTGCGGTCTACCATTAGGAAACATCCTAGCATTCCCCAAGCTGACCCCACAAAAAGAAAGCAATTACCGATAGGTACCCCACATAAAACTACCTTTGCACAACAACAATACTATACTTTAAGCACACACATATACAAACAAGTTCACACACAGCCTCCGTGGCGTAGCGGTAGCGGACGCGGCCGCTGCGCAAGGTGGCGCGGGTTCGATCCCCGCACAGTGGAAATATTTGTATGCATGAATATGAATATTTGCACTGGTCTGGTCGTGCCTCGGAAAGCACGTTAAGCCGTTGGTCCCGGTTGCCATACGAACATCTAGTGGCAGTCGTTACGGGTTGTTGGAGCCCTCAAAAGTCCAACAATTGGTCTAACTGCAATGCTTCGATGTCGCCTTCGGGTTGTGGAGGTCAGACGGCAGTCGCTTCACGGAAAATGTCGGAGTTTAGCCATATCAGCAGTTGGACTGCTAAAAGCGGACCCCAGACTCCAAAGCTAAGAAAAGGCTTCGGATGCGACTGGGATTAACGCTGTGATGATGATGATATACAAACAAGTTCACAAAAATTTAAATATTGTCAATCTATATAAATATGAAATAAAATCAAAATTGATGGAATGGCTTCTGGAGCGTGACTATCTGGAAACTGAATCCTTACTCAAGTATGTCACTTAACTTCCTAAATTTCGCCATTACACTCACCCACACACACTACACACACACCCTCTCTCTCACACACACACACACTCACGCACACACACATTCACAAATATAGCGTAGGAAATTGAAATTTATGTTTAGATATTTATTAATTTCATTGAACGCTTAACGGATTTGAATGAAATATGACACACATGTAAGTTAATTTCCTAATAGGTTAAATGTTTTGATACGTATAGGTATAGTTAATACATAGTAGATAGTGCATAGTTAAAAATATTACAATGCATGTGTTATGCAGTTGATGTGAAGGTAATTAAAATACGCAAAATTTTATTGACAAAGGCCTTGACTTTATTCATTGGTTGAATTCCACATAATGTGTTTAATACCTGGATTTCATCCATCTTTCTTTTTTTTGTAGGGCTATCACGTAAAATTAATGTCGACTTTTTAATGGTTTTTCTAAATACCATGTCATTATGCATGTTATTTAAGTGATTCTATTGAAATATGCTGCAATATGAATTGTTATTAATTGAGAGGAGATTTGTAAAACGTAAGTTGTACTCTTTATGGAGTAGTATTCTTTATGGGGCTTGGCGTTGGTATAGGTACATAAATAATTAATAGATAAACTGTACTAAGTAGGTAGATACAGACGACAGCACTTCAAGCTACTACAATCTGTCAGATGTCCTTATTCGATTGTCAACTTTATCTCTAAATTATTAAGGCTCAAGTTTGATTCGGAATATCTGACAGTTTGGTGTAGCTTGACCTGCTGTCGTCCGTATGTACCTATTTCGTTATGTTCGTGGTGGTAGTCTTCATGTGATCACTGAAAATCAGCTTTGTGCGGTGGATTGGTGCGGTGAATACCCCACAGCATATGCTGAATGGAAGCCTTCGTGTCACAGTCACGTCAACCAAGTTATTCTGTGTACCTAGCTGTGGGTTTTTAAATATCCTTGCTACCTATATTATTATTTGAGTAAACATTTTTGTATAAACAGGCGAAAAGTGTCTGTGTTCTATAGAATTTATTTTGGAGAGTGTGCGCAGGAATTGCATGACTTAATTCCCCCATCACCGTTCCATCATTGGACGACCCGTCGTACGGCAAGAATCCCTTACGTTGTTGACACCACTTGGATCCGGACGAAGCTTTTCGCCTCCTCTTCTAAAGGTAGGTACCTACCATGTAGCCTACATGGAGGGACTAGAACAATTTGCTAGCGGCAGTGTTTCCGTCTGACAATTTAAGTGTCTTTAAGGCTAGAATGAATAGGCTCTTAATAAACTAGCGCGATTTACCATCAACGATTGCATCACTGCTTATCATCCGGCGAGATTGCGGTCAAGTTACCTACCTATGTATTTCCTACCTATGTATTTCCTACCTATGTATTTCCGTGATAAATAACTAAAACATTTTTCTTTATTTTCTTTGTAATTAAGTAAGTAGATATAATTTTGGGTTTGGTATTAAATCGAAACCGCAAAATGGATTAAGACATCAAACAGATAGGTACCTACCTAGTTAACGTCCCGTCCAAACGAGCCCAAGATGGATTTCTTTTTATAAAAATCTAATAAAAAATAAATTGAAGAGATCCGATTAGAATTTAGCTGACGTTCCCTAATTGGATGGAACGCAAGAACGTGTGCAAATTGATGCGGTTTTTTTCGCTGTCAACGATGGGTTTTGTTGACAAAAAAGGTCATTAGGCTAAAGGTCATAGGTATTAAGTCAACATTGAAGTTGAGTCCGACGAAGTTGCAGACGCAATTTCAGCGATAACATTTTTTTTTACCCGACTATGGCAAAGCAAAAGGAGGGTTATGATTTTGACAGGCTATGTATGTATGTATGTATGTATGTATGTATGTATGTATGTATGTATGTATGTATGTTCATCTGTTCCCTCGTAACTTCTAAACTACTTATCAGAATTCGACAAATGATATATCATTAGAAGCGTCTTAATTGTCCGCTGGTTATAGGCTATATGGGGTTTCACAAAATTTACTGTAGCGCCCTCTAGCGGACAAAACATACAGAGTAAAAAACTAAAGTTAAGATAAATATGCCGTGTTTGGTATCATTTGAAAGCCCTTTACTTGTACATTTTGAATATATATATATTGCTAGCATTTGCGTGTGACTTTACCTGTATTCATGGGCTGGTTGCATATAATTCACATCTTTTCGTTCATAGCTTCTTTACTACTTATCAGAATAAGACCACTGCATTACCATTAGAAGGGCCTTGATATTCTGTTAGTTATGAGCTATAAAGCTTGTCACCAAATTTAGTATTGCACCCTCTAGCGGACAAAAAGTTCTATGTTAATATAAAATTAAAATAAGTATACCGTGTTTGGTATCACGTGAAAGAGCTTCACGAGTGCTTTATGCTTGTATATAATTACAAGAATGCTTTAATGATGTTAAATATGAGCGATAAGAGTAAAGCGCGGATCACGGGAACTGTGAATCGCTTTATGCAATGTAGAGCAGTGTGAACACTATTAGAATATGTAATGCACTAATGAAAACGACATAAGCTGGGAGTAACTCCACGCGGTGAAGGCGGAAACAGTTTTATAACTGGCTAAATCTCCCATAAAAAGGCCTCTGCGCTATATGCCTTCGGGCTTATGTTGTTATACGTGCGTGTAGATGTAATATGTCAAGTACCTAGTTTTTAGTTCATCAGTTTAACTTTTGTTAATAATATGCGCCACAAATACACTTTAACACCAAAATAGTACAAATAAAAAAAAAGTTAAAAAACTAAAACCCAACTACGACGAAAAACGACGCTGAAAAAGTATAAAGGTTTGGAAAGGCGTAGTCACACGTTGTCAAGGTGCTACGGTAGGTAGGTATATGTAACGTGTGACTACGCCTCTCCAAACATGAAAATTTATCTCTACATAGTGAATGTTGCATACTTCAGAATAGTATTTTATGACATTACTACTGTGTCCATTTACTTGCAACTACAATAGCAACTTTGTTCAGTTCAGTATTCTGAAAATCTTGTTTTATACTTTTTCAGCGTCGTTTTTTGTCGTAGTTGGGTTTTAGTATTTTAACTTTTTTTTTTATGATTATGGGTCCCTCCCTCTCACAACGAAGACGCATGTCGTCATCATCATCTCAGCGTTAATCCTAGTCGCATCCGAAGCTTTTTCAGTTATGGAGTTTGGGGTCCACTTTACCAGTCCAACTGCTGATTTTGGCTAAACTTCGATATTTTCCGTGAAGCAACTGCCGTCTGACCTACATAACCCGAATGCGATATCGAAGCGTTGCAGTTCGACCAATTGTTGGACTTTTGAGGGCTCCAACAACCCGTAACGACTGCTATTAGATGTTCGTATGGCAACCGGGACCAACGGCTTAATGTGCTTTCCGAGGCACGACCAAACTAGTGCAAATATTCATACATACAAATGTTAGCACTGCGCAGCGGCCGCGTTCGCTACCGCTACACCACGGAGGCTGTCGAAGAAGACGCATCTGTACGTGGGAAAGCGTCGGAATGCTTTTGATAATAAGTACTTAATCTTAAATTATCTCATAACTACTACTCTAAAAATTGTGAAGGAAAACATCGCGAAGAAACAAATGGCATGTCTTAGAGTCAAAAACTTCGAAGACATGTGACATCTCTCATCACAGAGCCAGTGTGGCAGATTACGGCCCACTCCTTCTCATGGAGAGGAGGCCTGTGCCCGAAAAGTGGGAACAATATAGGCTGCTTATGTAAAGGGTGTATCTGACATTGACGCACAAGCGAGTACCATGGATCCAGTACATTTCTGACCCCCCAGGGGAGCAGAAATGTACTGGATCAAAAATGCATTTTTTTCACTTTAAACCGTTCATGATTGCTATACTTTTATAACCGAATAAGATTTTAAAGTAAAAATTAATTAATTCGCTAATTACAGAAAAAGTGAACAAAATTCGAAAAACTATCCTATCGGCTGATTTAATAGAGTTCACATAAGGGGTCAACGTCATACCTACAAACACACGGCGGCGCGCTTGCAACGTTCAAAGGCCGAGCCGACATTTTTTAAGCACTGTGATTTCTGTAGCCGCTCTTTAAATACATAAATGACTATCATAATTTTATTAGTGGCATGCGGTCTAGCCTTTTCGCAAAGTTTGCGTTACAATCTCAGCTATACCCTGTATATTAGCTATCTACCTTCCTTATATACCTACTACATCCGTAGCTATAAAACCACATTTAATCGTTAGCCAACATTCAAGCCACTTTGAAAGTACATACCTACCAAACTAGTCGCGTTGTTAGGACTTAACTTTGCTAAAATACCGTAGCTTGTCGTCCAACCTATGTCCCTATCTTTATAGTTCCAATATTGTCCTCATTCCCACAATCAGTATGTGTCCTAACGTCTAAGTCACAATCCGGTTTGTCCGAGTCCATTTGGTCCGTCCTAACTGTAACAAATGCACCATATCTGTCCAACTTATTAAAGTTTACGCCCCGGAGACGTGACCCACGTGTCGAACAACTAAGTCTGTTGTGTATTGCAACTGGGGGTAATGTACGCTAAACTTAATGTAATTGTAAATCTTGTTTTAATAGTGGCTACGTGCGTACCTTGTTGGCACCTCTGGGGAAAAGCGTTTTGATTTATTGGTTTGGTTTGGCTTCTTAAAGCGAATAATACGTAGTGTAGCTACCATGAGTTTTCATTACGAGACTCGATAGTCGATATCGAGCGCGTTTGGCGCTCTCGTTGGTTGAGAGTCCTTACAACCTTGAAGCGGGCCAATCGATGAGTCAAATGCGGTTGATATCGACGATCGAGTCTCGTAATGAAAACTAATAGTAGCCACACTGGTCTACGCACGCCATACGATTTCGACAACACTAGCATGGTATCTACTTAAACTTTCGGTTCAACGTGAACGAGTTCTCAAGTAGATTTGCTGAACTACCTACATATTAGTTACCTGTTACGATGCCACGTACCCAATAAACGTGACACCTATTGGACGCACGTCCAATACGCGGGTAACTCAGCGATCAATAGTAGATCACCCAAGTTCTATGTTAGGGGTTTGGTTTCCGCACTCAATCCCTCCAGTGGACCCTTGTGCGTGGGTCATGGCGGCCTTTGTCGGTTATTCCAGCCAGCTCAACTCCCTCTAGAAGCCCATAAAATCTCCTGGCTTGTTGAGAAGATCTGTGTAAGATCTTGGTGCCCCTATGGTTTTGCTTCTAATTTGCTGTAGATCACCCATAGTCATCGAATATGGTCCCTAGCACTCATTGGCACTCATTACTCATTAGCACTCTTTTTGCAAAGAAAAAAAAAGGTGGCTGGTAGTGGCTGGCGGAGCACTGCTCAGGATCGAGCTTTTTGGCGTGCCATGAAGGAGGCCTATATCCAGCAGTTGACGAGTAGGGGCTGATGATGATGATGATGACTCTTTTTGCACACGTATCTAACAGGTAATATGAAGGTAGTTCAGCAATCCTGATTAATTATTTAATTTAAATCGTACATAATAGAAATAATTTGAAAATATTTTATTCTCAAGTTTTTATATACAATGTAACGAACATTTTTTTGTTAATACAGATTAAAGTTTACAGTGTGCAATGTGCATGGATGTTTATCGCCAACTGTACTCTCGAATGTTTTCTTCAGCTCCTAGGAAATGAAAATAATTCATTCTGATATTTAATTCATTTCATTTTGATAAAATGTCATGCAGTACGTTGTCGAAACGATGGTTAAATAATGAAACACCAAATTTTTTGTACATACTTATATTCCATACAAAATATCAATTTTAATTTTAAGTCATTTGAAAATTACATAAATACTACAACTACGTTATAAATACAAGGACATTTTGACATCTGGCATCGTAAAAGAATACCAGACTCTTCAATACTTTTCTTCATTAAGACAAAACGATAAAATAAAACAATTGAAATAAACAATTTGACAAATATTTCATCATAAATTTGATTTTATAAAAAAAATGTCATATTTTGATAAAAAATATTTTATAAAAGTTATTTAATATTTTTAGACTAGTTTTCTATACTGGGAACACATAAACAAACTTATTTGAATTGTGGCAACTTAAATATAAAAGTATATAAAATTCGTCACTTAAACTAATATAAAAAAAATCTAATTAAGATCATTAAAAGTTATTGATTAAAAGATTTTAAAAAAATTATTAAGTCTTAATCTATGCAGTTAAATACTTTAAAGCGGTTAGTAAAATGCACCCGAAAACCTCCACCTAATTTGATTTTCACATAAGAGAAATGAACTAAAAAGCGCGCGAATTGGATATATTTTTTTTATGCAATTTGCCTTTGCATTTGTAACCGACATAGCTCGAAGAATTGCAACGAGCAAATTGCCCGTAGGACCGACGGGTTCTCGAGTGGCGACCAGAAGTGAACCGAAAGACGCAATGTGGACCCCGACAAAATGGACCGACGACCTGGTGAAGGTCGCGGGAAACCGCTGGATACGGAAGGCGCAGGACCGGTCCTCGTGAAGATCCTTGGGGGAGGCCTATGAACTGCAGTGAACGTCTTTCGGATGAAATGATGATGATGATGATGCAATTACCAAGTCAGTGTCATTTTATTCTACATATAAACTGACACTGACCTGCAAATTGCAGAAAACGTAAAAATAATGTAATTTCGCGGGCTACTTAGTGCATCCTCCTTTAAACAAAAACAAATACTTTGTCGCACTCAATAAGGCAGTGATTATTATATATGGCTAATAAATATACATTTTATCAAAACAATTCGAGATATATTTCTATTTAGTTATAGGCACATAACACTTTAACGTGTCGACTGTAATAACGTAAGGAATGTCGATTATAAATGAGATTATACAGTATACCTCCTAATGTCAGCATAATGAGGACAAGTACTTAAACATCTATAAAACCAGCGTTAATTCCTACCCTAATCAAAAACAAGAACCATAGTCAACATAGACTTTTGTAATACTACTCGCGCGAGTTAACTGCGCGACGCCCCGCATTTGCGGTAAGCGCTTAGTAGCGATAGCATCTTTGTTACAATTGTCTAAATACAGTTTAAATCCCCTGTTGCTATTACTGTTTCTGTGGAGTTTTTGCTTTGTTTAGTTTTTTTTTTTTTATTGAGTTTGTTTTTGATTTTTACATTTTCGACAAGTTAGTGAAGCCTGTTGGTTGCACCAACATTATATTTTAGTCCATATATATCAATTTGATTGCAAAAAGTCATGAGTAAAATTACCTAGTACATATTATGGCTCTTTTATCATCAAAACGACCTTTTATTAACATAAAAAAAAAACATATTATTTTAACATAATTCTCATTTTTTGCAAACAGTACCGTCCGAATGACGTCACAGAGCGAGGTGCACAGTTAACTCGCGCGAGTTATACATACTGTCTAATTATAATTTGTGCATAAAACCTCAAAAGAGGTCTTCAACAAATACAAAAGCGATTTATATATTTTTTTAAACATGCAATACTTCTGGATAATGATTAAGTAAATCATTTCGTAACATATAATAATAATAATAATTTTGTTTCCTAAATGAGTATTACTTATCACTAATTTGAGTTTATAATAAAATATTTTATCTTAACACGTTACGATTTAGGCAGAGCTTCGACAGACGGCGGTCTTATGTCGGTGGAAGGGTCAAACCGAATCACAGTAGAAGAAGTTGCTATTATAATATTATGCAAGTACATAGCACTAAATTACTAATAAAAGAAAAACTATAGATAACTACGGACAGTATTTTATTATTATTATTATAAAAAAAATATAATACTAGATCGCTACTGCCGCCACTTGTCCAAGAACTCTACCCTAAAAATATTGTCAGCCATTATTCTCCTGCTGCAAAACACACAACCCTAACACGGCGTCTATATCTGTCAAGCACACAATGACGTCACTTACGTTCAGTACGAGCTAATACAACAGGGTTGCCACTGATGCCAGCACCATTTTATATAAAAAAAAACTTTTATATGTGACCAGTCGCGCTGTTTTTGGATCTAATTTACGGTAGTCGGTATTTCCTGGTCACGTTTTTTTAACAACCCTTAATATCTGTAAGGAATATAACAATTAAATAGCTTCACTTTCATGAACAAACTTGTTAACTCTCTAATACTTATATATTCCAATACTAAATTCATCTCACAGCTCCCGTTAAGGCTAATTGGCCAATTAGAACACATCACTTCTGAGTGGAGTTAGCTTCAAAAATATTATGATACATCTTCAATTGGACGACAAATTACTATATCATTGATTATCGTTATAGTGGGTTGTGGCGCGTGGTTGAAATTGGAACTAAAGTCGCCATTTTGTTTTGTCAATACAATTTTTGCAACACAATTTCTCCTCCATAAAGCAGTGTAAAATGCTTCTACATTTCTTTTATAGCCATCTTACCTATCACTTTCCAAATTATAATAATCTTTATTCTCATTCTAAAAAGGTTGTTATTAGGTTGGCTACATTCTGGAAAAATCATTGCTTTCCTAGTTGACGTTACAACAAGGCTGCTTCTGTGAGGTAAAAGAAAAAGAACTTTAAACGGCCTGTCCGTTTAAAGTTCTTTGTCTTTCTTTTCTGTTTACAGAGAAATGTGTTCAAAAACAAGATGATGTCGTTCCGATTTTGGCCACGTTCCAACCAGCCTTGGTGCACTATACGATATGGCTCAATGTAATAAACCCCTTTATGAAGAAAATACGTTTATTCAAGGAACTGCCTCGCTCTTCTGCCGCAAGAAGAAATGACTGCTTAACTTCCAACTTGCCATATTCTGAAGCTAACTCTACTTAGGGATGCGCATGCGCATTGGATAATTCTATCAACAAGTATCAACATGTTATAATGTTATTTACAAAGACAGAGATTCAAGAGTATCCAAGAATGATTGGGAGATAAAGATGATAGAGTGCCAGTGGGAGGAAGACACTGAGTAGTAAGTAAATGGAGGGCTCATGTGCTCACTACTTCTTCGAACGAAACTAGGTACCAAAAACGAGAATATGCCTCAGAGCTTTAAGACTTACAACGTAAAATTTCAGTATGGATTAAAAGACCACGCATTTGGAACAAAGTTTTAGACGTAGCCAAGCTCGTCTACGTGATGTCAAAAGGACGTCGATTTACTTTACTTCATACGCGCAAATGTCTTAAAAAAACCTCTGCTTTTAACACTCCATTTTCTTGCTACTCTGGTTTTAGTAGTAGTTCAGAAAGTAGTCCTCAGAAAGCCTAGGGACAGTAAGATGAGCACTTGTGGTGTATATAAATAATTTGCACGACATTAATATTAAAATATTATGCAAGTTATGCAATATTATGCAAGTTATGCAATATTATGCAGTAGTGAATGCATGTTCCATTTTAGTTGATGTGCGAAAGTTTCACTATTTACTTTGGAGTGACAATGGAGAAGTACGAATGTTATTATTATAACATTATGAGGAATATTGAACAGTAGCGGTTATTTTACCATCCGTCTAGTCTTTTATCTCGCTGTTTTGAAATTAGCCTCCTGTCTTACCAAATCATATATATTATTTCAGTTTTATAAACCCCTTTTTCTCCCCTTATACGCAACCAAACTTGAAAAACCTGGTATCAAAACGCACAGAATTTATCGAAGATTCTGCCTCTTGTTAACTGGTATCAAAACGCACAAAATTTATCGAAGATTCTGCCTCTTGTTAACTGGTATCAAAACGCACAAAATTTATCGAAGATTCTGCCTCTTGTTAACTGGTATCAAAACGCACAAAATTTATCGAAGATTCTGCCTCTTGTTAACTGGTATCAAAACGCACAAAATTTATCGAAGATTCTGCCTCTTGTTAACTGGTATCAAAACGCACAAAATTTATCGAAGATTCTGCCTCTTGTTAACTAGGTATCAAAACGCACAAAATTTATCGAACATTCTGCCTCTTGTTAACTGGTATCAAAACGCACAAAATTTATCGAAGATTCTGCCTCTTGTTAACTGGTATCAAAACGCACAAAATTTATCGAAGATTCTGCCTCTTGTTAACTGGTATCAAAACGCACAAAATTGATCGAAGATTCTGCCTCTCGTTAACTGGTATCAAAACGCACAAAATTTATCGAAGATTCTGCCTCTTGTTAACTAGGTATCAAAACGCACAAAACTTATCGAAGATTCTGCCTCTTGTTAACTAGGTATCAAAACGCACAAAAATTATCGAAGATTCTGCCTCTTGTCAACTAGGTATCAAAACGCACAAAATTTATCGAAGATTCTGCCTCTTGTTAACTAGGTATCAAAACGCACAAAATTTATCGAACATTCTGCCTCTTGTTAACTAGGTATCAAAACGCACAAAATTTATCGAACATTCTGCCTCTTGTTAACTAGGTATCAAAACGCACAAAATTTATCGAAGATTCTGCCTCTTGTTAACTAGGTATCAAAACGCACAAAATTTATCGAACATTCTGCCTCTTGTTAACTAGGTATCAAAACGCACAAAATTTATCGAAGATTCTGCCTCTTGTTAACTAGGTATCAAAACGCACAAAATTTATCGAACATTCTGCCTCTTGTTAACTAGGTATCAAAACGCACAAAATTTATCGAACATTCTGCCTCTTGTTAACTAGGTATCAAAACGCACAAAATTTATCGAAGATTCTGCCTCTTGTTAACTAGGTATCAAAACGCACAAAATTTATCGAAGATTCTGCCTCTTGTTAACTAGGTATCAAAACGCACAAAATTTATCGAAGATTCTGCCTCTTGTTAACTAGGTATCAAAACGCACAAAATTTATCGAACATTCTGCCTCTTGTTAACTAGGTATCAAAACGCACAAAATTTATCGAACATTCTGCCTCTTGTTATCTAGGTATCAAAACGCACAAAATTTATCGAACATTCTGCCTCTTGTTAACTAGGTATCAAAACGCACAAAATTTATCGAACATTCTGCCTCTTGTTAACTAGGTATCAAAACGCACAAAATTTATCGAAGATTCTGCCTCTTGTTAACTAGGTATCAAAACGCACAAAATTTATCGAAGATTCTGCCTCTTGTTAACTAGGTATCAAAACGCACAAAATTTATCGAACATTCTGCCTCTTGTTAACTAGGTATCAAAACGCACAAAATTTATCGAAGATTCTGCCTCTTGTTAACTAGGTATCAAAACGCACAAAATTTATCGAACATTCTGCCTCTTGTTAACTAGGTATCAAAACGCACAAAATTTATCGAAGATTCTGCCTCTTGTTAACTAGGTATCAAAACGCACAAAATTTATCGAAGATTCTGCCTCTTGTTAACTAGGTATCAAAACGCACAAAATTTATCGAACATTCTGCCTCTTGTTAACTAGGTATCAAAACGCACAAAATTTATCGAACATTCTGCCTCTTGTTAACCAGGTATCAAAACGCACAAAATGTATCGAACATTCTGCCTCTTGTTAACTAGGTATCAAAACGCACAAAATTTATCGAACATTCTGCCTCTTGTTAACTAGGTATCAAAACGCACAAAATTTATCGAAGATTCTGCCTCTTGTTAACTAGGTATCAAAACGCACAAAATTTATCGAAGATTCTGCCTCTTGTTAACTAGGTATCAAAACGCACAAAATTTATCGAACATTCTGCCTCTTGTTAACTAGGTATCAAAACGCACAAAATTTATCGAAGATTCTGCCTCTTGTTAACTAGGTATCAAAACGCACAAAATTTATCGAACATTCTGCCTCTTGTTAACTAGGTATCAAAACGCACAAAATTTATCGAACATTCTGCCTCTTGTTAACTAGGTATCAAAATTTATCGAACATTCTGCCTCTTGTTAACTAGGTATCAAAACGCACAAAATTTATCGAAGATTCTGCCTCTTGTTAACTAGGTATCAAAACGCACAAAATTTATCGAAGATTCTGCCTCTTGTTAACTGGTATCAAAACGCACAAAATTTATCGAAGATTCTGCCTCTTGTTAACTGGTATCAAAACGCACAAAATTTATCGAAGATTCTGCCTCTTGTTAACTAGGTATCAAAACGCACAAAACTTATCGAAGATTCTGCCTCTTGTTAACTAGGTATCAAAACGCACAAAAATTATCGAAGATTCTGCCTCTTGTCAACTAGGTATCAAAACGCACAAAATTTATCGAAGATTCTGCCTCTTGTTAACTAGGTATCAAAACGCACAAAATTTATCGAACATTCTGCCTCTTGTTAACTAGGTATCAAAACGCACAAAATTTATCGAACATTCTGCCTCTTGTTAACTAGGTATCAAAACGCACAACATTTATCGAACATTCTGCCTCTTGTTAACTAGGTATCAAAACGCACAAAATTTATCGAACATTCTGCCTCTTGTTAACCAGGTATCAAAACGCACAGCATTTATCAGAGATTCTGCCTCTTGTTAACCAGGTATCAAAACGCACAGTATTTATCAGAGATTCTGCCTCCCATACTTTATATTTATGAACATCATACTATTCGCGGATAGGGAACGCCCGGCTCTTACCATTCGT
This sequence comes from Sesamia nonagrioides, assembly GCA_017933935.1. Taxonomy (NCBI): domain Eukaryota; kingdom Metazoa; phylum Arthropoda; class Insecta; order Lepidoptera; family Noctuidae; genus Sesamia; species Sesamia nonagrioides. The sequence goes on along the minus strand of JADWQK010000863.1, from coordinate 315,996 downwards.
TATATTTAATTTGCGTTATTTTCCTTTAATATTGTCATCTATCTATTACACAAGCGTAAAATGACGATTGTTCGTCTTATATGAAATGAAATTTGAATTTGTTTGAAGTAGTTGTGTTCGGATGTGTGTGTAAAAATAATTGTGTAAGGATGTGTGTGTATAAGGATAATTGTTTTACTAGTTTACCTGCTTTGCACACAGTAATATTTTGTTACGTAAGTTCCCCATTGTCATAAGAAAAAAAAAGTTTATAAACAATTTTGAAGGCATGCGTACTTAAAGTGTATACGACAAACTTTCATTGAAGGAGTATCTTAGTTCATGTAAGTTCAGCACATCAACTCCTATAGAGTCCTTTACGATCGTATTGTGTGCGAGTGTGTGTGTGCGTGCGTGTGTGTGGGCGTGGTCGCGCGGCGCATGCGCGTCACACGGCGGCAGGAGAAGCTGATTGTCAGTGCCATTTCGCCTTCTGTGCGAAAATGTCAGCTCGGAGATTCTGGGCGAAGCAGATGCCTAGGATCTGTGAAGGACGGAATGTTACATTAGTTTTATGAATAAATAAAAGGACTGGAACAATTTGCCTGCGGCGGTGTTTCCGTCGGACTGTAATTTGAGTGTCTTCAAGGCTAGAGTGATTAGGCTCTTAATAAACTAGCGCTTTACCATCAACGATTGCATCACTGCTTACCATCAGGGGGGATTGCAGTAAAGCACTAGTTTAACTTTATAATTTACAAAAAAAAAAAATAGTTATTTAATATAAAGAACCTTGCATTAAACATTATACTAATTAATTATTTACTACTGCACTTCGTTTCACACAGAAGTCTAACGCAACTCTCCGCCTTTCACAAAAGAACGGGTGTCCTTGAAAAAAGATAATGGTGATGATTCTATGGTTCAAAAATTAAACTAAATTTAATAAATAAATATATACGGACAAATCACACAGATTGAGCTAGCCCCAAAGTAAGTTCGTGACTTGTGTTATGGGATACTAACTCAACGATATCATATTATATTTATAATAGACACATTATACAATATGTAAAGAAAACCCTCTCCGATCCGTGAAGGTATTGTTAGGTATCGTTAAGTGATTCTAATAATGCCTACAAAGCCGGGCTAAAGTTTAAAAAAAAAACTCTTACAATAAAAAAAAATATTTCGAAAAAGCGAGGTAACATAATTTAATACATGTGCATGTAGGCAACGCGGTAGGCATACATGCGCGGGTGAAGGGAGGCAGGGCACGCGGCACGTGGTCCCATCACTCATAATAATACTGTCTAAAATGATGTTGTCACTTTTTAAAAACTACCAAATTTTGGGAAAGTTGGAATCAATTCGCGGAAAAAAAGATTATTTCAAAATTCATTAATATTGTTGCTATGATGATTATGTAAAATTTCATATTTTATTTGGTCTTTTTTTTTTTTATGGGACAAAACCCGCCACACTGTTCCCAACCCACTGCAACTCCTGAAAGCCAGAATCAACAGTGGAGACCGCCAGAAAAACGCCGAGCAATGAAGCTCGACGAGTCCCGGAGAAACGTTTCAACTGTCTTGGGTCCCGCAACGAAATTAATCAGAAAAGAATAGCGGAGGAGTAAGAAAAAAAAAATTATTTGGTCTTATGTATACCCAATATTTATTATCCTTTTTGGTCGGACGGGGTTTTCTTTACATATTGTATATGTAGATAAACATTCAAGACCCAGGCCCATCAAGAAAAGATCGTTTTCCATCATGGCCTGGCCGGGGATCGAACCCGGGGCCTTCACGTCGCAGGTAGGCGTGTTGAACGCTGCGCCACGGGGGGCGACAAAAATAATTTAAATTAAATGAATATTTTTCTTTTTTTTTAATTAAGGAAAGGAAACAAACCAAACATTAGTGTAGTCCTGTGAGATTAAGATGTTTTATAGACTGTTTAAATGCAACTAAAAACATGGCGACCAAAAATATGTTAACTTATGTCATCATCATCATCATCCCAGCGTTAATCCCAGTCGCATCCGAAGCCTTTTCAGCTTTGGAGTCTGGGGTCCGCTTTACCAGTCCAACTGCTGATATGGCTAAACTTCGACATTTTCAGTGAAGCGACTGCCGTCTGACCTCCACAACCCGAAGGCGACATCGAAGCATTGCAGTTAGACCAATTATTGGACTTTTGGGGGCTCCAACGACCCGTAACGACTGCCACTAGATGTTCGTATGGCAACCGAGACCAACGGCTTAACGTGCTTTCCGAGGCACGACCAGACCAGTGCAAATATTCATATTCATGCATACCAGGCCCATCAAGAAAAGATCGTTTTCCATCATGGCCTGGCCGGGGATCGAACCCGGGGCCTTCACGTCGCAGGTAGGCGTGTTGAACGCTGCGCCACGGGGGGCGACAAAAATAATTTAAATTAAATGAATATTTTTCTTTTTTTTTAATTAAGGAAAGGAAACAAACCAAACATTAGTGTAGTCCTGTGAGATTAAGATGTTTTATAGACTGTTTAAATGCAACTAAAAACATGGCGACCAAAAATATGTTAACTTATGTCATCATCATCATCATCCCAGCGTTAATCCCAGTCGCATCCGAAGCCTTTTCAGCTTTGGAGTCTGGGGTCCGCTTTACCAGTCCAACTGCTGATATGGCTAAACTTCGACATTTTCAGTGAAGCGACTGCCGTTTGACCTCCACAACCCGAAGGCGACATCGAAGCATTGCAGTTAGACCAATTGTTGGACTTTTGAGGGCTCCAACGACCCGTAACGACTGCCACTAGATGTTCGTATGGCAACCGAGACCAACGGCTTAACGTGCTTTCCGAGGCACGACCAGACCAGTGCAAATATTCATATTCATGCATACAAATACTTGAACTGTGCGGGGATCGAAACCGCGCCACCTTGCGCAGCGGCCGCGTCCGCTACCGCTACGCCACGGAGGCTGTCATGTTATAGTACATTACGATATTAGTGCGTAATGATGGTTATAATATGCGAGGCGGAATTTCAGCCCGAGCCGAAGGCGAGGGTGTAATTGAGCCGAGCATGTTATAACCAATACGCACGTATATCGTACGACGTTTTTTAACACACTTGCGAGGAAACAGACAAAAAAAAGTATTTTATATTTTCTTCATTTTATATAAACTCAATCTGTGAATGCACACTGTTGCTTTCCCGCCATTAGTATTATTATTTGCCATTTCAAATATGGAACAGCGCGAGCCGTGCGGCGGCGATCAGTTCCATAATTACTTGAAATGGAAAATAATGCTGTTATAGAATTTGTATGGACTATAACTTAACTATTTGCTTTGATAACACCCGCGTTTGTTACGGCCTGCTTTACATATTTAAAACCGGTGGAATTACATCAGCTTTACGAGCAAGAGTGTTAAAAATGTTAATTTATGTCAGATGCCGACTAATTTGACAGGACTAAACTAATATGTATCTTCTGTCCTTTTCTTAATGAAATAGAAAGAATAAGATTCACTGAACTTCAATTTTTTCTTAATGAAATAGAAAGAATAAGATGCACTGAACTTCAATTTAGTTTAGTTTGTGAAAAAGAGAATCGGGACCATTAAATGTTTGCTTAGAATTTATTTATTCAAGGAATCGTAGAGATGACAGCATATAACCCGCGCATATAAAGAAAATATCTGTAAATGGCGTCCGCTCGCATGCGTTCTCACTCACTCTCTATCGCTGTCTATACTCACACAGTGAAGTAAGCGCGGAAAAAAAAATCATCGATTAGGAATTCAGGATTCGCTTTCCAAACTACTGAAGCTACTTTGACGCACTCCGAGTTATCGTTAATTTCGTTCCGCTGAAGTCTCTGTTATTTTGTTGATATTGTTGTTTTTGTTGAGTTTGAACAATCAAACTCAACAAAAACAACAATAAAAACAGACACAACAACAAACAAGTAAAATGTCAAATTTACTTTGTAAATAACAATATTTACAACGTAAATTTTACATTTTACTATCTTAGCTTTTGGTTTGTGATTGAACAATGGCATTTTTTGTCAACCGTACCATAAGCATCCGCCGCAATTTTCAGATCTGTTCTTTATCTGCGCGGGTTATACCAAGATACTACAATCTGTCAGATTTCCTTATTAGATTTTCAACTTTATCTCGAAAGCATTAAGGCTCAAGGTTGATTGGGTATATCTGACAGTTTGGGGTAGCTTGACTTGCTGTCGTCGGTACCATCTTGTTACTTTTGTGATAAACTTTTATTATACAACGTGATTTTTTGTTTATGCGAGACCTGAATATAGTTTGCTCGGAATAAGCAACTGAATCGATTCCAAATTTTTACACCATGTTATATTTTTTCACAAATACATTTAGAAATTGGACCGCTTTCAGCAAAAATATCCAACCCACAAACTCGACATTTTCGATATTTTGTGACGTATGGACTATTATACAATATGTAAAGAAAACCCTGTCCGACCCATAAGGATAATAAAGGTTAGGTAAACACTTGACCAAATATAATATAAAATTTTACATTATCATCACAGTAACAATAATAATGAATTTTGAAATAATCTTTTTTTCTCGGGTATTAATTCCAATTTCCCCGAAATTTGGTCATTTTTAAAAAACTGACAACACCATTTGTGACGGAGCGAATAGCAATGCGACCACGTACCGCATGCCCCGCCCCCTTTCACCCGCGCATACATGCGCGGGTGAAGGGGGGCGGGGCTATCGGGTTGTCTACCGCACATGCATTAAGTTACCTCGCTTTTTCGAAATAATATTTATTTTTTTTGGGGGATTTTTTTTTTAAGTTTAGCCCGGCTTTGTAGGCATTATTAGAATCAGTTAACGATACCTAACAATACCTTCACGGATCGGACAGGGTTTTCTTTACATATTGTATAAGGTACGTTTTGACGTATCAAAGATACTGTCTTTGATATTTCAAAATATTCCTTATTTGAAAATGTCGAGTTTGTGGGTTGGATCACTTTTGCAGAAAGCGGTCCAAATGTTGCAGTGGTTACCGAGTGGTTACGATAGATCCGCTCGTGGTACTTGCGCCGCGCGCGGAAGCTGACGCTAGAGGTCAATGCACCGCGCTCACCCGCCCGTGCGAAGCCTGACTATATTTTTGTTGGGACAACCAGGTAGAATAGCAAGCTCATAACTTTGTGGATTTTTATTATATTTTTTTGAAATTATGTACCTACATAGATTCTTTACTTAAAAATACTGGACACGTGTTTCGGGTTCCGCGTAAACAAAAAATATGTTGTATATTTTATTGAGTCGGGGTACATTCTATAACAAAACTCTTATCCAAATCTCATACCTCTCGTGAAACAGAGTAGAACATAATGCATACTTAAAAAGCTTGAAGAAAGCACAACTCATTAACAAAGAACAAAAACATACCAAAAGTGCATCTACAAACAAAAACTTACTTGTGCAAAAGCAGTACAAACAGCGGACGTGGCAACTACCAACAGGTTGTGGTCGAACCACTCCTCAGCGGCCTCTAAACAGCCCTTGTCATATATTATCTTTGTTCTATCATAATTCTAGAACAAAAAGAAACAAAAAACATCAACGGGAGGCAACTACATGCTACATACTGTGCATTCCTTGGAACTAGACATAACATTTTCGACTTTGGTTAGATGGACCTGCAGGGTAATAGGGTAGTTAACTAAAAAAAACTAATTAGTCCGTCAGTGAGATTTAAAAAAAAAAACTAGACAAGTATTTTTTCTATTTTCATATAAACAAAAAATGGAGACGATACAGTGCGTTGAAAACTCGTGTGAAGTCACTCCTTGCTACACATTTTAGCAACGAGTGACGTCATCAGCTCCCACTCCTGGGCCTGTAGCCAATGTAACATCGCTTCACAGCGAAGCGAAATCGAACACTAAACCAACCAATAACGAAGACCATTGAACATGCGACGCGATAAATCACGTGGTCAATCGTTCCCGCCATTGGCTGGTTTGGTATTCGATTTCGCTTCGCTACGAAGCGATGTTACATTGGCTACAGGCCCTGATCTTTGATGCCTTTTATATTTGTCAAGTTTCATTGATTTGATAAAACAAAATATACGTATCCAATATTTCTCTATAATCTGAATGAAACTACTGACTAAATAGAATCATTTTTTTTTTACCCAGTAAACATCCCTATTGCGTAACATATTGACTATCGGTAGCAATGGATTTCATTTTGACATTTCAACAACATTCATTGCGTTATTTACGTTGTCGATCAAACACATTGCACGAACAAATGGAACAATGTATTAGCAATATGCTTGAAACTTATGCAAATTGATAGTAATAGGGTGTTACGCGTTAGGGTGCTGGGGGCAATCGCACTAAAATAATTCAACCAAAACAGAATTGGATCACAACCAAACCAAAACTTTAGTTACGTTTCGTATCGCGCTAACCATCTGACAGGTGGTTTAACTATAACTGGATCACAATTGGAACGTAACCGCTGTCAAACGAAAAAGTTGAAACAAAGCTAACTTTTGTGTGCCATTTGTCAAACTTGTGTCTAAACGATTGAATTAACTTGTAATTTATTTAGTTTAAATCATATATCTGCCGCAATCTATCACTAATAGTTACAATCAAGGGTCAAAAGTGCATTACCACTTTTGAACTTTATTGCAATAACAATAAGGGTCAAAGTGGTACTCCACTTTTGAAAATTAAAGTTAATATTTTGGCGCTATACGAAATGGAATCGAAACTAAACCACAACCACGCCACAACGAAAACACGTAAATGTTTATTGAATAATTTATTCACACGAACCACATTCGTCCCATTCCCACATACTAAGAGGAGGCCTATGTCTTAGCGGTTGGAACTTTAACTGGATTAGATACAAACAAGAGTTTAACGGCGTCGTGGGGCCTAATGATTAAAATACCAGCCTCCCAAGTATGAGTGTGCGGATTCCATGCCAGGTCAGGTAAGTACCAATGTACTTTTCTAAGTTATATGTGCTTTCTAAGTATATCTTGGACACCAATGACTAATTATAAGGCGAAGGAAAACATCTTGAGGAAACCTGGACTTTCAAGTCTGAAATCGCCAACCGGCATTGCGCAAGCGTGGTGATTACGCTCAATCCTTCTCTGTATGAGAGGAGAACTGTGCCCAGCAGTGGGACGATGAAAAGGTTCAAGATGAAGAGTTTTACTTCTACTGTTTTATTTAGAACGATTGCCCCCCCTGTCTTTTTGCAAATATACTGTAAGACGAATTATGCTCAATAGAATAATTCGCTGTGAATCGAGTCGTGTGAGTCCTCCTTAATTCTAACATTTAAAAAAAAACTTCTGAATAATTCTAGTATACTTATGTCTTGCTACAATGAATGCACTAAGTTAACATACACTTTTCAGTCATAACGAAAATTACGATGTGCAGGACTACCAAACGTACAATTACAAACCAATAATTGGGAAAATGAAATAATAATGACCAAAAAGGCTACTTATCAAAAATGTCAGTTACAAAAAAAAAAAAAAAAAAAAAGTTAAATATCGAATTTGTGACGCGTTCTTTATTTACATTTTCCCACATACCAAAATACTCAACAAATACAACGCCAGTGTCAACCAAAAGACTTGTAATAAACCTTAAGCGCTAAGGGGCCGAGCAGCAGTGCGGCCACTGGCGCGAAGTGTCTCTGCAGCCAGTCCTCACCGGCCGCCATACAGCCACGCTCGTGTATCACTCGCTCGCTCAGTTGCTAATACAAGTAGCAAGTCAGTATGACAGCTAGAATGCACCTCGTAAATTTTCAAATTTGAATATGGAACAATAAAGAACTCGATGACGTAAGAAGCCCAGTTGGTCCAAACAACATCGAGAATCAACAACCAACATAGTATGTAATATATGTTGATGTATAATGTATGTATGTAATGTATGTGGATGTGTAATGTATGCGTATGTATGTCTATGTAATGTAAGAAATGTATATAATGTAGGTATGTATGTAATGTATGTAAAGCGTATGCGTATAATATATGTTTGTATGAACAACAAACATAATGTTGGATGTTGCCACGTGTATTGTATTAGCCTAAACTCAAGTCGATTTTCATATTCGGTGTATTCTCTCCATGTGTCTTCTTCTTCTTCTTCAGCCTATAGATGTCCACTGCTGGACAAAGGCCTCCCCAAGGCATTCCACGCTAACCGGTCTTGTGCTGCCCGCATCCATCGGCTTCCCGCGACCTTCACCAGGTCATCGGTCCACCTTGTTGGGGGCCTCCCTACGCTGCGTCTTCCAGTACGTGGCCGCCACTCCAGAACCTTACTGCCCCATCGGCCATCGGTTCTATGAGCAATGTGCCCTGCCCACTGCCACTTAAGTTTAGCGACTCGCAGAGCTATGTCGGTTACGAAGATGCTTCTTCTGCGGATCTCCTCATTTCTGATTCGATCGCGCAGAGAAACTCCGAGCATTGCTCTTTCCATTGCCCTTTGTGTGACTCTGAGCTTTCGTATGAGGCCCATTGTGAGCGACCACGTTTCAGTTCCGTAAAGCATCACTGGTAACACACACTGGTCAAAGACTTTAGTCTTGAGACACTGTGGTATCTTGGACGACGAGAAGATGTAGCTTCCCGCTTGTAGGAGCTTCCCGAACGCTGCCCAGCCGAGCTGGATTCGACGAGACACCTCTTTCTCGAAGTTGGACCTACCTAGTTGGACTGTTTGTCCCAGGTATATCTACTCGTCAACAACTTCGAGTGCAGAGCAACCAACTAGAATTGGATGTTTTCTAAATTCTAGGGTCATCACGAATAGGCTATTTGACAGATTTATAATTTTTATCTTGAATTACTTGGTTGCGGTTAAGAAGTTCACCCAAAGTATTTTTTTTAATTTTAAATACGTATTTCGTAAGAAATATGCAAATAAAAATTCAAAATTCAAATAAGCCGCGAAAACGATATAATCAGCAATATGGCGTTGCGCCTGGTAAGTGACGTCACAAGCGGTTTTCGGTTCTCAGTGGTGTTTGTTTTTAATTATTATTTGCTGTTGTTATATAATAAAATGGTTTACAAGTGGTGTACTGTACTGGGTTGTACAAATAAATCGATAAAAACCCCCGAAAAACAGTTTATAAGTTTGCCGAAAACAAGCGTATGACGTCATCGCGACATTAGCCAATCCGGATCGTTTCACAATGTGTGGCGCGAGAAACAAAAAGCCAAACATATTTTTGTGTTTTGGATATAATAATTGTTATTATTTTTTATTAAAACTCTTGTAAATGATATAAAGAACCCTCATTTTATGCAATTAAAGCAAAAAATCACAAATAATTGAATACTGTCAAATAGCCTATTGTCTCGCTCGCAGGTTCGACGACTTCCAGCCTCCCGAACAAGCAGGCCACCGAAAAGGCTTTAGCACCATAGACCACATACATACGCTGCGGCAAGTTATACAGAAGTCCGAGGAGTATAACAGACCCCTATGCTTGGCGTTTGTGGACTATGAGAAGGCCTTCGATTCGATCGAGACGGGCGGTGCTACAGTCTCTCCAGCGGTGTCAATTTGACCATCGATACATTGAGGTGATAAAGTGTTTGTACAAAAACGCCACCATGTCAGTCCGTCTCAAGGATCAGGACTCGAAACCGATCCAACTCCAGCGTGGAGTGAGACAAGGAGATGCCATATCTTCCAAATTGTTCACTGCTGCGTTGGAAGATGTCTTCAAGCTCCTGGACTGGACTGGTTGGTTGGTTGGGTGGAGGAGTTGGTTGGAGTACATCACTAATCTCCGTTTTGCAGATGATATCGTGGTCATGGCTGAGAGCCTGGAAGAGTTGAGCAAAATGCTCAATGACCTCAGCAGAGCTTCCCAACAAGTGGGTCTAAAGATGAACATTGATAAGACGAAAACCATGTCGAACTCTCATGTCGCCCCCACTCCAATACCAATTGGTTGCTCTCCATGTGTGGTATATAGAAAATTATCTGTCAGACATCTTTGAGCTTCTGTAGAGCCTCAATTTACAATCAATTAAAGTGATTTAAAATCCGTAGCATCCTAACGTCACGCAATTTTCAAAATGGCGCACATGCCTTTAAACATTTTTACAACTTTCACAATGCGGTTGTATCCTAAAAAATAATTTAATGTCCACCAGATAGTTCAATTTGCCAACGGCGGTGTTTCCGTCGCAATACAACAAACCCCCTTATTCATAAACGTTGCTTAAAGTTAACTAGTGAATGTTTAACCATACATTTTTGACGTATTAACGTCACTTTAATCATCGTTTATGAATAAGCGCCGTAAACACTACGGTGTTTATTCGTGAACGATGATTCTAGAGTGAATAGGCTCTTAATAAACTAGCACGCTTTACCATAATCGATTGCAAGATCGCTTGCAATCAGGCGTGATTACGGTCAAGCATCAATTTATAATTATAAAAAAAGAAAACTACTTACATAAGTGGGCTTCCTAACATCGTATCCGCACTGCTTGTTCCTGATGATGTCCTGCGGCTTGTTCCGGCAGCAGCTGAAGGGAACGCCGCACGCTTCCCGCGAGCCCACCGCGCCGCTCGAACAATTGAAGTACGCGTTACGGTCCCAATCGCGGGGGCCTTCTACACCGCAGCATTGTAACTGAAACATAATATTTATCGTCATTACTCAACGTCTCAGCGTTAAGAGCGGACTCTAGTGTCGAGGAATTTCGAAAATAGGTATTTGAAGAAACTATTGCCGTCGTGCTGCTTTCAACTTCTCCCGGTAAAGTGCGAAAAGGACAGTTGCAGCTAAGGCTGATTTTACCTACAAAAACGTTGACCAAAAGACGTTTCGTATTCCGCTGTTTTCTTTTTGAAAACGACAGATCTCAATTATTTTTATATCAAAATTTAGAGGAAAAGTATACCTATGCTTCTATTATTTTCTTTTTTGTCATAAGCTTATCACGTTTGTCTGTCTAATAGTCATCTGAACATCGCGGTAAAAATGGGTTGTATTTCGCGATTTTGAAGTATCGTATTTCTTTTATTAAGTTTCGGAAAAAATCAAATGATAGGGGCACGTATAGTCACGGTGTAAAATTGTAGAAAAAAAAAATGATTGCTCTAAACGCATTATCCACGACGAAAACAGCGGAATTTGTTTGTATAGAGAAAGTACCACTAGAATTCCCTCTTAATCCCAGTCGCATTCGAAGCTTTTTCAGCTTTGGAGTTTGTGGTCCGCTTTACCAATCTAACTACTGATTTGGATAAACTTCGATATTTTCCGAGTAGCAACTACCGTCTGCCTCCACAACCCGAAGACGATATCGAAGTATGTATTGCAGTTAGACCAATTGTTGGACTTTTGAGGGCTCCAACAACCCGTAACGACAGCCATTAGATGTTCCTATAGCAACCGGGACCAACGGCTTAACGTGCTCTCCGAGGCACGACCAGACCAGTGCAAATTTTCATATTCATGCATACAAATACTTGCACTGTGCGGGGATCGAACCCGCGCATCCTTGCGCAGCGGCCGCGTTCGCTACCGTTACGCCACGGGGGCTGTCAGTCAGTATTTATCGTCATTACTAAGACAGACATTTGGAAAAGAAATAATTAATGTTTAGTACCAAAACTCCATGAATACCACTATGACATTTACTAGAGATCGGAAATTGTGGCGCTTACGTACCTAATAAAAAAAGGCCGACGAAAGAATAATGTGGGTACGTAACTAATAATTGCATCAATTATTTTAGTTTCTGTATATTTATACTAGTACCTACATAATTTTTGCCTTCAAATATGACGAGTTTGTTATATACAACCTTATTTTTTCTTTATACGAAACCTGAATATAGTTTGTTCAGAATAAGCAACTGAATCGATTCTAATCATTTTATCCATGTTATATTTTGTCCCAAATACATTTGAAATTGAAAAGAAATTGTTGCAGTGTGACGATAGATCACAGTACTAGGCGCGTAAGACTGGGCGCCACTGCGGGCGTGGGCGGGCGAGCGGTACGTTGACCATATTTTTGTTGGGACAACCAGGTAAGGTAACAAGCCCAAAACTTTGTGGTTATTCATGATATCTTTCAGAAATGTTGTAGATATGAATTCTCTACTTAAAAATATTGAACACATTTCGGCCTTTCGGGTTTCGCATCACAAAAAATAACGTTGTATACACCATCTGGTGGTATTTTCAGGAATATTTATAAACAAAATCTATAGTGGTATACATATTAACTACGTGTACTTAAAGGCATATCCACATTATTCTTTCGTCAAATCAAGTTGAGGTATTTAAGTGTCGAAAGAGAGGTTTTGGCGGGAAGCTAAGATGAGGGCCACGCTCATTTTTCATTGGACTTTTAAATTATTTATAGTGCCGTTTACTAAATAAAAACCCGTGATTTATGTAGTAAAAAGTGCATTAAGTGAATAATTCATAAAGAACAGTGAAATATTGTAGCATAGTGGCCACATCATGGCTTTGCACCAAAACTTCCTCCGTGTTCGGTTCGCGCGACCGTCTTTTTCGACATGAATAATTCATTACGTGACATTGGCCAAATGCACAAACCGTGCAAAGCCATAAGAGAAAGAAAAAAGTGTCGAAATATCCGACGACGACTAATATTATAAGTCAGTAGTGCTAATTCTCTTGTTCACCAAATTAAACTAATTTTAATTTAAGTGCATCTTTTTCTTTCTATTGCATTACGAAAAGGATAGAAGGTAACATACTCCATAGACAGTTTAGATTCGATAAAAACATAGCGAATAAAAATACGCGCAATAAGACGCGGACTATTTTGACAGGACTAAAGTATTTTGTGCTTTTCTTAATGAAGTAGAAAGAAAAAGGAGTTTTGGCGGGAATGTCAAGATGAGTGTCACGCTCATTTTTCATTGGACTTTTAAAATTATTTATAATGTTGTTTAATAAATAAAAGCGCGTGATTTATGTAGTAAAAAGTGCATTCAGTGAATAATTCATTAAGAACAGTGAAATGTCGCAGCATAGTGGCCACGTCAAGACTTTTTCCCAAACCTCACTCGTAAGACGGGTCACGCGGCCGTCTTTTTCGCCATGAATACCTAATAATTCATAATTACGTGACATTGGCTAAATGCACAAACCGTGCGAAGCCAAAAAATAAAGAAAGAAAGAAAAAGTTGCACAAAATTTAAATTAAGTTTAGTTTGTGAACAAGGCCCTTAGGACCATTGTCTATTATATGGTTTCATGTTTTTACAATGTTAATCATATCGCCAGTTCATAGCAATTCCACCGAAACAGTAAGTATTTAGTAGCAATCATCATCATCATCAACTTTTTGATAGTCCCACTGCTGGGTACAGACTTCCTCTAATACAGAGAAGGATTGAGCGTAATCACCACGCTTGCTCAACGCGGTTTGGCGACTTCAGACTTAAAACCCAGGTTTCTTCAAGATGTTTTATCACCTTGTAATAAGTAATTGAATTAAGGTAGTAGTATTACTTAGTAGCAATAATTCCTATTAATACATTATTAACCTGTAAAACTGTACCAACAGCTAATAAACTGCCCCCTAATGGGCGAACACATTTTTGTCAAATGATTGAGACTAGTTTGGATCGAACGGACCAATGAGCGGCCCGAACGATACCAACTGATCCCAACTAGTCGCAATCATTGGACAAAAATGTGTTTGCCGATTAGGGGGCTGTTCCAACGCACATGAGGTAAATGAAACAAATAATACATATCACAAGAGTGCAAATATGGAAGTTTATCGACACAATTTGGAGGAATATTATAATACTAGCGGCCGCCAGCGACTTCGTTCGCGTAGAGTTAGTTATGCTCCGCTCCTATTGGCCGCAGCGTGATGTTATATAGCCTAAAGCCTTCCTGGATTAATGGGCTATCCAACGCAAAAAGAATTTTTCAAATCGGACCAGTAGTTCCTGAGATTAGCGCGCACAAACAAACAAACAAACTCTTCAGCTTTATATACATATTAGTATAGATGTAGGCCGTAATCACGTTTATTTTGTAGTTAAATACAACAATGGTCTATTCACTATTGTTTACTCAATAGATATTTCCTTCCCTACTTTCGTGCCAACCATTCAACAGGGTCTTGTGGTTAACTAAATATATTTTAATATTAATCAACTAGTGCTGATGGTTACTGGGAAGGTGGATGGACTACGTTCCAGAGGTCGCAGTCCGATAAGGTGGACTGACCAAATTCGTTCCTCTCTGGACACCGGCCTGCATGATGCTATACTCGCGGCCAGGGATCGTAACAAATGGCGAACTATTGTGAAGAAGAGGATAATTCCACAGGGACATCACGACCCTCAGTAATGAGGAGAACGACTTGAGGAGGAGGAGGAGGAATCAACTAATGCTAAGAAAATAATTGCATAAGGATAAATTGGGTAACTAAAAATAAATTGGGATAAATTGGGTAGTGCCCGTGTGGTACCGGGCTAGATTAGTACCATCCCATATCCTCCCGTGAGTGTTGTAAGAGGCGACTAAGGGAACTCTCACCAGGGAAGTGGGTAGGGAATATCAAATTACTGCGATCCCCAAACCACCTGCCAAGCATGGGGATTATGGCAAACCTCCACAATGTAATAAAAGCCTTGGGGGAGGCCTCTATCCAGCAGTGGACCTTTATAGGCTGAAGAAGAAGAAAATGGGTAATAAATCCAATACCATCAGTCTGTTCCAATTAAATCCAGCAATTACTTTGAATTACTAGGGTAAGGGGAAGGGGTAGAGGTAGGTCTCAAGTATGAGTGCGCGAGTTCGAATTCAGATCAGGCAAGTACCAATGTAACTTTCTAAAGTTATATGTACTTTCTAAGTATATCTTGGACAGCAATAACTGATTAAAAGGTGAAGGAAAACATCTTGTGAAAACCAGGACTTTTAAGTCTGAAATCGCCAACCCACATTGAGCAAGCGTGGTGATTACGCTCAATCCTTCTCTGTATGAGAGGAGACCTGTGCCCAGCAGTGGGACGATAAAAAAAAAGGTTGATGATGACTAGGGTAAAGTTAATAATCTTATGAGTGTTTTTTTATGGTATACTTATTGATAAGCAATATGAACAGTAATACAGGGCACAGGTAAACGAAGGAACACGGGTAGGTTTTAATCAGTAAAAGTCCCGCTCCACCCAGAGAGAAGTCACTTGATAATTTCA
This sequence comes from Sesamia nonagrioides, assembly GCA_017933935.1. NCBI lineage: Eukaryota > Metazoa > Arthropoda > Insecta > Lepidoptera > Noctuidae > Sesamia > Sesamia nonagrioides. Next base: position 300,722 of record JADWQK010000863.1, on the reverse strand, counting down.
CACCCAAAAAATGGAGTTCGAGTACTGAATCTATGGTAGATTGTCATTCGATGTTTAACAACTATATATTATGTACTTACCCAGTCTTCTTGTATCCAATCAATTAAGTTCTGTTGATCTGGGTCTTCTCTGTAATGTGTGATGAATGTTTGGAAGCCAGTAGTTGCTTGTTGTTTTATCTGTAAAAAAAAACTCTTTAAACCCTAAAACCAATTAAGTACCGACTCAATTTCAATATTGCATAACTTCATGGGGTGGAACATCAAAATCTATCCTTCTCTCCCTCGAACGTGCGCAAAGAGCTGTTCTAAAAGTAGCACATTCTCTACCTTTCCTTTTCCCTACCTTCCAGTTATACAATTCCTGCAAAGTTTTGTCAGTTCGGCAAATTTATATACTGCACATAACACTAAAACAGCATGCTACGCTTACTTACAACGCTAATATAATTACCAAAAGGCGGAATGATATAGTGTGCAGCTCAACCTCTACCTCTAAATATGCATTTACACACAAATTCTATATGTTCTTAGGGCCCTTTTTATACAATAGGTTAAATAGAGTATTAAATATTTATAATTTGAATAATTTTAGCTGTAAGAATGTTGTTTCTAATTATCTACAAGGTTTATCATATGAGCAGACTGAAGACCTACTTACAGTATGTAAATAAATTTAGAAAATAATAATCATTGCATTATCTAATATTACTATGTAAGCAATAGGATACTAATAATAATACTGTATACTTCCGTTGTGTCCTAGATTTTTACGTACTACTTTTATTGTTAATTTATTGCGAAATAAAAATAAATACAATAAGCACTTTTACGCCTGAAGCACAGGTTCTACCTAGTTCAGGCAAATTATACATCAGTGCTACTTAGAGTTAAGAAAATTATTGTAAAAATTATGTACAAATGTGAGAAATAAACAATTATTATTATTATTATTATTATTATTATTAATTATTATTATTATTTTAAGTTTCAAACAATTTAAATTAAAAGTATAGATTCATTTTCACAATTACCCGAAAAATTTTGATAGAGTTACTGTCAGTGATGAACGAATGATGTTTGGATTTTTATTAGACTTTCAACTTTATCTCTAAAGCTTTAAGGCCCAAGATTGATTGGGAATATTTTCAGTTTCGGGTAGCATGACCTGCTGTCGTCCGTACATTCTTCTCCTCAGTATTGTCGACCTTGTAAGTACTACTTATAATTTACTGTAAAGTTACCGCCATTGAAAAATCTGGCAAAAGCATTCTGACCTTTATACTATTCACAATAAGGTTGTTGCTATCAGAGGGTTTTTTTTTATAAGTTATAAACTAGCGCTTGACCGCAATCCCGCCTGATGGTAAGCGTGATGCGATCATTGATGGTAAAGCGCGCTAGTTTATTAAGAGCCTATTCACTCTAGCCTTGAAGACACTCAAATTGTAATGTGACGGAAACACCGTCGCTGGCAAATTGTTCCAGTCCCTCGATGTACGCGGTATAAAAGAGAAAGCGAAACGCTTCGTCCGGGTCGCAGTGGTATCAACAACGTAAGGGTGGAAACTTGCCGTACGACGGGTTGTCCGATGGTGGAACGGAGATGGGGGAATTAAATCATGCAATTCCCTTGCACACTCACCAGAATGCAACCTATAGAAGACCGAAAGGCTGGCTACTCTACGCCTGTGCTCAAGGCTGAACGAACTGTAAGGTTGAAATCAGACTGTCCCAAAAATTAAAATACCTTGTTAGTTTATGACATACATACGACAGCAGGTCAACCTACCCGAAACTGTAAAATATTCCCAATCAACCTTGAGCCTTAATGCTATGGTGATAAAGTTAAAAATCCAATACATGACAGATTAGTTGTTTGATGTGCTGTCTATGCATGCGACAATCAACACTAGGATCGTAAAGTGCTTATTACGAGGTCGACTATACAATAATCATTTCAAAGAAGTTAATACTTTCTTGCACAGTTAATTAATTATTACATGACTCAGCCCTATCGGTACTAAAACTTACCCAATCTTTAAATACAAAGAAAAGGATGCCTGTCGTCATTTCCGCCAACAGCAATAAAGCAAGGAAAACAGCGTACTGAAACCAACGGGGAAACACATTAAAAAAACAGATTAGATAAGGTATAAAACAAATATACAATATGGAAAGAAAACCCTGTCCGACCCATAAGGATAATAAAGGTTAGGTAAACACTTGACCAAATATAATATAATTTGAAATAATCCTTTTTTCCCGGGAATTAATTCCAATTTCCCCGAAATTTGGTAATTTTTAAAAAAAGTGACAACACCGGTATTATTATAAGCGAATAGCGACGCGACCACGTCACAGGTGCCGCGTGTCCTGCCCCCCGCCGCCCGCGGAAGGGGTTGCTCACCGCACATGTATTAAGTTACCTCTTTTTGCGAAATAATATTTATTTTTTTAGGGGGATTTTTTTTTTAAGTTTAGCCTGTCTTTGTGGGCATTAGTAGAATCAGTTATCGATACCTAACAATACCTTCACAAATCGGACAGGGTTTTCTTTACATATTGTATATTACTAGCGGCCGCCAGCGACTTCGTTCGCGTGGAGTTGGTTATGCTCCGCTCCTATTGGTAGCAGCGTGATGTTATATACTGCCGTCATAAGGAAAAAGGACGCGTCTAACATTTTTTTTTACTGATTTACAATATGCATGTAACTCAATTTGGAAAAAAAAATGTTAGATGCGTCTTTTTTCCTTATGGCGGCAGTATAGCCTAAAGGCTTCCTGGATTGATGGGCTATCCAAGGCAAAAAGATTTTTTCAAATCGGACCAGTAGTTCCTGAGATTAGCGCGTTCAAACGAACAAACTCTTCAGCTTTATATATTAGTATAGATTCAAATATAATTGGGTATTTCTTCTGCAAAGTTTTCTTGAACATAAAATGACAGATTCTGTTAGGTTTAGTCACAGTGTACTCTTATTTTATTATATACTAGCTTTCGCCCGCGGCTCCGCCCGCGTGGACTAATATTTTTCGTATCCCACGGGAACTGCATATTTTTCCGGGATAAAAAGTAGCCTATGTGTTATTCCAGACTATTATCTACCCCTGTGCCAAATTTCAACCAAATCCATTCAGTAGTTTTTACGTGAAAGAGTAACAAACATCCATACATCCATACTTACAAACTTTCGCCTTTATAATATTAGTAGGATATAAAATAAGAGCTAGCAATAAAATATACCACTAATATTATATATATGAAAATTTCTATGTATGTTTGATTTGTATCAATAGCTTGATAATTTAAAAGAGTGTCCATTGGAGTTTCTTGCTCGTTCTTCTCCATAGGTACCGACTCTTTGGAATGGGCGACTAGCTTCACCTTACTGACTGACCGACCTTCTAACAATTCAAAAGTGCCTATAACGGGTTTATTTGAAATAAATGCGTTGATTTGATTTGATACTATTTTACGCAATAACTCCTGAACGGAATCGAAAAACTTGCACCATAATAAGTTAGTGTAGTTTTTTTTTAATATAAAATATAAACTAGCACTTGACTGCGATCCCGCCTAATGGTAAGCTGTGATAAAATCGTTAACCTTTTGAACGCCCATCTATATAATACGCGATGTGTCCTCCTGCGCCACACTACAAATGTATAACGTATGTATAGTAAAACGTAGGGATGGGATTAGTGTCCTATCGACAAATAATATTATACATATAAAATAATGTTTATTCACCAATTTACGAAGCTAAATAAAAACTGTAATCGTAATTTCATATTTTATTTTATTTCATAAAAAAAAACAATATGAAAACCTGGATATATTCCCCACAATAAAGAAAAGAATTTTAAATTTATTAGACGTGTGTTCTACAAGGCACATCCCTATTTGTCTCCAAATGTAATCCTTCTACTTCATATCAAGTAGTTGGCGCTCGAGGCACGTCAAAATCCTTTCTGTTCTAGGGATGTCTAGATTTCTATGGTATATATTTTATATTCACTGTAGTCGAGTTAGACGTGCATAAACTCAACCGATTCCTGCATAATTTATTTCGTTTACTTACAACAAATACAATTAATAGAAGCTAAATACGTGGTTTTCTACGTTTTAAAAAATAAAATAAAATGGAGGGTAAGTGTCTGTTTTACACAAGACCTTTTTTTTAATGGTGTCGCTAAATACTCGCAATTATTTTTCTGGTTTGTAGAAACTAATAGAAAACTGAAGAAAATTCCTGAAACGGAAGTTGACGACTTAACGGAATGTCAAGACGACGAACTATTTCAAAATAAATTCTGATTCAGACTTGAACAACTCGCAATAATTCGTCATATTCACAGTCACAATTTTTTTTATAAGGACACGTGCGCCAACTCAAGATGTAAACATTGCACTGCACTAAAATGCACAAGGTCACTATGACCTTGAAACCCGTCCGCTTATGACGTCACAGATTACCTTCTATACACGTCGGTGGCGCGTACGGACCGCTAACTAACTAACTTTGTAGGGATGGGTTTTTCAAACGGGGTTTCACTATCGACAATGATTAGAAAACCTATTAATTCTTGATTAAGGTGAATAAAACCTAGTTTAAAGTGTACAATATTTATAAAATATTATATATTTACGTCATTTTCTTGCAATAATAGTATTTATGATCATTTCGACGAGATGAAATATAGCGAGGTCTTCGTCGTGTCCCATCACTGACTTACTTGATATCAAGTAATTGGCGCTGGGGGCATTAAAATATTTTCTGGCGTTTTTGTTTCTATTGAAAATTAAACAAATAAGAACTTATTATGCGTGAAAAAGTTAAAAATATGGTTGATAACCGGGCAAATTTCCATAAAAACAAAATAAAAGGTCTTGTAAAAGTCGTAAATTTATTTTATACTGTGATTACTTCTAATCAAGTAGTGGCGCTGAGGGCACGAAAATCTCGAACTTGTATAGAAGTGATTGGCGTTCAAAAGGTTAATGGTAAAGCGCGCTAGTTTATTAGGAGCCTATTCACTCTAGCCTTGAAGACACTTAAATTGTAGTCCGACGGAAACACCGTCGCTGGCAAGCTTTTTCCAGTCCCTCGATGTACGTGGTAAAAATGACGAGGCGAAACGCGTAGTTCAGATCTTTGCGGTGTCAACAGGTTAAGGGTGGAAACTCGCCGTACGACGGGTCGTCCGATGATGGACCGGAGATGTGGGAATTAAATCATGCAATTCCCTCGCACATTCTCCAAAATGCATCCTATAGAACAAGGACAGGCTGGCGAGTCCTGTTGCTCCTGTGCTCCAGGCTTTGGAGACCGTTTTGAGCTGAATCTGGGTCCCCAATTAGCCTCTTCGCACGCCTCTCCACTGAATCTAAAGTAGCCAGGTGACCTTTGCGATAACGCCAAGTTTCCTGGCCGCCATGTTGGCCTTGGACCCAATGAACCGCCCAAATTTTAGGTTCGAGGAAATTTCAACTCCCTTCTGTTTAACTGTCGTACGTTTATAACCAAAATTAACATACATATGTACATACATATAGGATAATTGTTATCTCGATACACCCATGGGATCGAAACCTACATGGGTCAAACCGCGGGGCCCAGCTAGTAACTCATAAAAATATTTTTTTTTTTTAATAATTATAAACTAGTGCTTGACTGCAATCCCGCCTGATGGTAAGCAGTGATGCAATCGTTGAGGGTAAAGCGCACTAGTTTATTAAGCCTATTCACTTAAAAAACTTAGGAATAGGAAGGAAGACGGCAATTGAGCGAGGTGATGCAATGTTAAACCCAAGACCAACACGACCAACGATGCTGCGCCAGAAGGAGATTGATCTGAAGACTCTCCACGACCAAACTCCCGACACAACAACATTTAGCGCATCGTACCCGGCACACATCGCAATACAACTTCTCAGACCCGTACTCTGTACGGCTTCACCAGAGATCATGCCGGAACACGACGAATCACTTGGCGGAAAGACTTTGTCTGGTGGGTGGTAACTTCTGCCGGCAGCCGACGTTATGGCCTACCACCGAGAAAATATATGGTATAATTACCATAATTATGAGACAAACATTCTGTGATGGATATCAACCCGTACGGGGTTTATTCACAAACCCCCTTATTCATAAACGCTGCTTAAAGTTAGTTAGTTACTAGTGTTTAGCGATTGTTTAACCATACATTATTGACCTCTTATCGTCACCTAAGAGGGGACTCTAGTGCGGAGGAATTTGGAAAATAGGTACTTATTTGAAGAAACTATTGCCGTCGCGATGATTCCAACCTCTCCCAGTAAAGTGCGAAAAGGACAGTTGCAGCTCAGGCTGATTTTAGTTTCTTTTTTCAAAACACGACAGATCTCTGTTATTTTTATATCAAAATTTAGAGGAAAAGTATACCTATGCTTCTATTATTATCTTTTTTTGACAAAAACTTGTGTTTTGTCTAATAGTCATCTGAACATTACGGTAAAAATGGGTTATTTTTCGCGGATTTAAAGTATTTCTTTTATTAAGTTTCGAAAAAAATCAAATGATAGGGCCACTTACAATCACGGTGTAAAGTTGTAGAAAAAAAAATCAATTGCTCTAAAAGCATTATCCAAGAAGAAAACAGCGAAATACGTTTGTATATAGAAAGCACCACTAGAGTTCCCTTTTAACTTTAAACATCGTCAATGAATAAACAGCATAGTTTTTTTTTTTTTTTTAATAATTATAAACTAGTGCTTGAGTGCAATCCCGCCTGATGGTAAGCAGTGATGCAATCAAGCGCACTAGTTTATTAAGCCTATTCACTTAAAAAACTTAGGAATAGGAAGGATGACGGCAGTTGAGCGAGGTGATGCAATGTTAAACCCAAGACCAACACGACCAAACGATGCTGCGCTAGAGGGAGATTGATCTGGAGCTCTCCACGACCAAATTCCCGAGACAACAACATTTGGCGCATCGTACCCGCCACACATCGCAACACAACTGCTCAGACCCGTCCTCCGTACGGCTTCACCAGACATCATGCCGGAACACGACGAATCGCTTGGCGGCAAGACTTTGTCTGGTGGTAGTGTTTAAGGCGTTTATTCATAAACGATGACCTAAGTTAAGTGACGTGCAAACGTCGAAAATGTATGGCTAAACAGTCGCTAATCACTAATTAACTTTAAGCAGCATTTATGAATAAGGGGGAAAATCTCAAAGGACCATATACCTATTCTTCTTCTTCTTCTTCGTTTCGCTCTTGACAGAACGGTCGTGGTCACTACGACTGACTCCGAGACGCTGATGTTACACGCCGTACGATCTCTCTCCATCTATCTCTGTTGGACGACAGTCTGGAGCATTTATTAACAGGTCCCCCCACTGCCGCCTTGATTTGGTCGGTCCACCTCATATACCTATTACCTACATACTATATTTTTTTTATCTACATATCTTTCTAATTTTGTTTCATAACGGATCTTATAATCATCATTGAAGTCTATATGATAGTAAGCGATGAACTTTATTATCTGTGACGACTAATGAGTCAAAACTTCCGTTTTATGACCTCAATTCGTAACGCTTGCGGTTTCTTTTTTTAGACTTCACATCTCGGATGACCACACTACCTACGTTATATTTTTTTGGCGAAAATTGTTTTTTTTTTTTTTATTAGGTTCGTCTTTGATATCGATCTCCCCGATTTTGCTGATGGTGGAAGCTTGAAGAGAACTAAGTAACCTATTCGCTTGACAATAGGGATGTTTCCTGGGTAAAAAAAGGGATCGAAACATATGCGAGATGACTATGCATATGGTTACAATACACCATGGTCATTACATTTTCATATAAAGCTGAAGAGTTTGTTTGTTTGAACGCACTAATCTCAGGAACTACTGATCCAATTTGAAAAATTATTTTGTGTTGGATAGCCTATTAATCCAGAAAGGCTTTAGGCTATATAACATCACGCTGAGACCAATGGGAGCGGAGCGGAGAAAATTTAAAATGTATGCCGTATATTTTGGGGTGAAAATAAAATGTTCGAATAACTAACTCCACGCGAACGAATCCGCGGGCGGCCGCTAGTTATCTAATATCATCAAGCAATAGTTAAAAATACCTTATTTCTGTAATCTAAGTTAGGTTCATTAAATCTTAACAAGCCTTACTGCCTTGCATGCGAGCATAATTCCGATTTACTATAATTGAGACTTGGAGTAAGCAGTTAAAAATGGAGTATTTAAATAATGTGGAGATATAGGTGAACTAAAAGCGAACTCGTGAAGTCTCGCTCCGAATGAGTTTAAACTTTCATTTTTGTTCTAATTGCAGGGCGTATTCGGTACGGCCAGTTTCCTTTCGATACGATTTATTATATCGTTTTGCTATGGTCAAAGAGTGTGCTGGCCCGATAGGCTTCTGCAAAACACTTCCTATTGTGACCATGACTCATCAATCACCCAACGAAACACGTGCTTTCTCTATAACCATACAAAATTGATATACCGCGGTTCGAACGCACTGATAAGCGTTGAGTTTTCAATAAAGGTTTGGACACCTTTGTGACATGTTTTCTATGTATAAAAAAATATGCACTCGCAATCATAGAGTATGCACAGTTAGCGCAGTGCCCAGTGGTTAAGCTATTGACTGCTGCGCTGCGGGTCGCGGGTTCGATTCCGAAGGAATAGGAGAAATTCCTAGTATGGGGCAATGATAAAACAAAAAAAAATCCATATTCCTTTAAAGGTATTATGCGTATGTGAGTAAAGTATATAAGTAAAGTATATGAGTAAACTATATAAGTTTATAAACGCACCCACGATACAGGAGAAATTCCTAGTATGGGGATTGTTAAAACAAAAAAAAAACTTTGACATTCCTTAAGTTTAACAAATTCCATCTATGTATTTAACTGATTCGTCCTCCATTCTATAATTACTCTTTGGCTAGAACTATACTAATATAACAATGTTAATACTCACGCATGCTAGCAGGCAAGTGTTCTCACGAAGTGCGCCAACGCAGCCCGTGAACCCAATAATAAATGTTATTGTGCCTGCAATCACATCATCAACCAATTAACACCATGATACTGCATAAGTCAGTATCTACATACATTCACAATAACTCTGTTTTTTTTAATATACTATAAAGTAGCGCTTGACCGCAATCCCGCCTGATGGTAAGCAGTGACGCAATCGTTGATGGTAAAGCGCACTAGTTTATTAAGAGCCTATTCACTCTAGCCTTGAAGACACTCAAATTGTAGTCCGACGGAAACACCTCCGCTGGCAAACCGTTCCAGTGCCTCGATGTACGTAGTATAAAGGAGGAAGGGAAACGCTTCGTCCGGATCGTAGCGATGTTAACAACGTAAGGGTGGAAACTTGCCGTACGACGGGTCATCCAATGGTGGAACGGAGATGGGGGAATTAAATCATGCAATTCCCTCGCACACTCCCCAAAATGCATCCTATAGAAGACCGAAAGGCTAGCTACTCTACGCCTGTGCTCTAGGCTTTGGAGACCGTATCTGTATTCGTATTCTATAAAAATCTGTAAACCGTAAGTCATAGAAAACAATTTGAGATTTCAGCACATCTTTGTAGTAGTAGAAAGGCCAATTTCTGTTGACTACAAGCATCTCACTTCAAGATCGAAGAAGTCGTGGTGACCTAGTGGTTAAACACGAGCCTCTCAAGTATGTAATTTTTCTAAAGTTATAGGTACTTATGTACTTTCTAAGTATGTACATATATCTTGGGCACGAATGACTGATTACAAGGTGAAGAAAAACATCTTGAGGAAACCTGGACTTTAAGTCTGAAATCGTCAACCCGCATTGAGCAAGCATGGTGATTATGCTCAATCCTTCTCTGTATGAGAGGAGGCCTGTGCCCAGCACAGGGCCGATAAAAAGATTGATGATGATGATGATCTCACTTCATAGGCCTTACGGCTCCTATAGGCTTTAGGCAAATATAGCTACATGACCTTCTAACATATCGACAGTTGTCTGTTACAACATCCAACGTCGAAGGTTCGAGAAGTAGTTTCCTTTTGCCCCAGGGCCAAATAATAGCTAGAAAAGTAATACCTATACAATAGTGTGCCGCTTTACGGTTACGCTTTAAAACACATATACGGTTTCGCGTTTCCTTTTCATGATATACCTACCTATCTTGAATTTGATTTACTAATGTTACTAATTATATTAAATTTTCTAAAATAACATATTGGAGCGAGCTGTATTCAAAACGCAGGGCTCTGGGGCTGGATATTAATATCATATCAATGAAATTATGACAAGCAAAAAGTGTGAAGGAAAGAGAAAAAATGCCCTGTCTGCAAGCAATTAACTAATTATTCATAAACGTTGCTTAAAGTTAACTAGTGATTAGTGACTCTTTACCCATACATATTTGATGTTTGGACGTCACTTAAATATAATCATTGTTTATGAATAAATACCATCATCATTTCAGCCGAAACACGTCTACTGCTGGACATAGGCCTCCCCCAAGGTTCTCCACGACGACCGGTCCTGCGCCTCCCGCATCCAGCGGTTTCACGCGACCTTCACCAGGTCGTCGGTCCAACTTGTCGGGGGCCTACCCACGCTACGTCTTCCGGTGCGGTAGACATCCAGATCCATAACTCCGAAGGTTTCCAGCTCGAGCTCCGAAATCGCTTCGAATGCCTAAATGGCGACGTGGACGAATACAATGACGGGTTTGTAGAAGCTGTCCGTACGGTCGGGACTAAGGTCAGTATTCCAGAAGGAAACTCAAGCATTGATCTCTGTTTAAACATTACTTAAAACTAGTTTCAACCAATCAAATGGCTTCAAACGAGACTTAAGTAGAGCTCGAGTTTTGAGTGACGTTCTGTAATACGGACCTAAGTATTTTAAGACCCGCCGTACAAATAGAACTAATAAATAGGTACCATATGTTGTTATAATTTTACAGCCCACCCTCTCTCTCACAGTGAGCAGTAAGGTTTGTGTTGCAGCAGAGGGAAAATTATAAGCTGGTTATTGTTATAATTTTTATGATAACTGGCCACTAGCCCTTGTGTTAAATTAAAATCCCCTTTATAATGGTAACAATTCCTTTATTAAATTTGAAGGACCAACCCATTGATATAATATTAAACTAAGGTAGATATGTCACTAGCGCACTGAAAATGAAGCGTACAAAAGGTGGTAAGTCCAGCAAGTCGCTTTAGTTTTCGTCGATTCTATTTAAGCGCAAACGACAAACACTAGCCATCTTTTTCTTCTATATGTTTTAGATTGCGCCCCATCTCACTCAAACTGTGCCAACGTGTGAAATGTACGCAGAATAAAAAAATTGCATGTGTGTGCTGCTGCTCCGATCGGCACATTTATTGTGGTTAATTTGTTAGAGCATAACATATCTGTTTAATATTATATCAATGGACCAACCCTTCTGTTTTTTATGATTTATTATAAATAAGGCCACTTATGTGTTCCCCACACCCAATGGTTAAAATATACGGCAAACATCGCTAAGGACTGCAGATAATAAAACTACTTTAAATAATTAAGGACTGGGTCATGTTAACATTATGGAGTGAACTTGCTGCAGTTACAAACCAGAATAACTGGGCTATTGTGGGGCGAATCCAAGTTTTATTTAATTCACATAGCATACCAAAATTGATACAACTTATATCAAAGTTAGACCCATGCTAGACCCAATTTTATAGTTCTTATAGTTTCTGTAATTATGGCATTAAACAGGTTAATAATTAGTTCTGTTTTCAAATCTGCATTCGCCATATTCAAGATGAAATAAATTCACCATTATCTAGTTACAAACAGTATTGTTTACTCACCCACACATATTAAGATAAATGCTGGATCCAATGCAATATTAGTGAGCCTCGACAAATTGTTGAATGTATCCTTTTCTGTCCAAGCCCACACTCCGACAGCTAACACAATCAGACCGAGGAACTGTAACAGAAGAATTAAAGGTATTTTCATCATAATAACATTTTAAACAGAGAAATCCCGTTCTTAGGGTATCAATGGCAAATTTCAAACATTTTCGAGCCAAAACATGCAGCGTAAACTGGGTGGAGTTTACGCTGCTACTGCCACAGTTATACAGATGGACCACAAACAATAAGAAGCAAATAGAATGATAGGTCTCTTATTTCTCTTGTTTGTTTTAAGGTTCAGTACTCAGATCATCATTATCATTTCAGCCGAAAGACGTCCACTGCTGGACATAGGCCTCCCCCAAGGTTCTCCACGACGACCGCTCCTGCGCCTCCCGCATCCAGCGGTTTACTGCGACCTTCACCAGGTCGTCGGTGCACCTTGTCGAGGGCCAACCCACGCTGCGTCTTCCGGTGCGTGGTGCCCATCCCACTGCCACTTTAGTGTTGCAATTCTTCTTACTCTCGTTCTTCTGCGGTTCTCCTCATTCCTGATTCGATCGCGCAGTGACACCCCAAGCATAGCCCTCTCCATTGCCCTTTGAGAGACTTTGAGCTTTCTTATAAGGCCCATTGTTAGCGACCACGTCTCGATTCCATAAGTCATCACTGGCAACACACACTGGTCGAAGACTTTTCTCTTAAGACACTGCGGCATTTCGGACGAGAAGATTCTACGTAGCTTCCCGAAAACAGCCCAGGCGAGTTGGATTCGACGATTGACCTCTTTCTTGAAGTTGGACCTTCCTAACCGGATAGTTTGGCCCAGGTATACGTAACTATCAACAACTTCGAGAACATAGTCTCCAATCTTTCTAGGAGTCGGTACAACATGGGCATTAGACATGACTTTCGTCTTGTCCGTGTTCATTTTAAGACCAACTCGATCAGAGGCTCTACTGAGGCGTTCGAGCATTGGACTCAGGTCCTCCACGGTCTCAGCCATGACTACGATATCATCAACAAACCGAAGGTACTCCCCATTGATGTTGATACAGTACTCAGATGGAGTCTATCAATTCCTTTTTATAAGCTTACACCACACACTCCCCTCTATTCATAAACGTTGCTTAAAGTTGACTGGTGATTAGTGACATTTAACCATACTTTTTGATGTTTAACGTCACTTAACTTTAATCATGGTTTTTTAATAAATGTTTAAGGAGTTTATTCATAAACGATGATTTAAATTAAATGACATGCAAACATCTAAAATGTATGGTTAAATAATCAGTAAATATAATAGTGATTAGTGATTACTTAACATTGGTTAAAGTTAACTGACTTTAACCAATGCTTATGATCAAGCGGGACTATGCGTATCTGTCATTTTGTTATTTTAAAAATAATGTAGTAATCATTCCCAAATATTGAAACTGTTTGTAAGCTCAGTGTATCATTAAAATTGTATTTCTTTCCTTGTGACCTTTTTATATTGTATAAATCTATCAATAAATTTGATAGTACTCATTAGTCCTATCCGGTGTTGATATTAACTTGTGAGTTTTCCTTATTTAAAAATTATAGACTCAAATATAAAATTGGTGTTTTACCTGAACTTGGATTACCAGATAAAAAATATTCAATATTACATCTCATTCATTATCAAAATATTTTCACAAATTTTCTGCCTTTGTAATCCTATGCCATTAACAATTTTATTCTATTTTTATTTATGGTAAGTGGAGCCGATGTCGACTATTCTGTTAATGTCAAAAGTGGATTAGAGAAGCAAGTTACAATGTTAAATTGGACCTTTATATATCTTGTGAGGTTAATGGAGGAATAAAACATATGCCATTAAGAATATAATGAAAAATAAACAGTAATAATTTAACATGTTTATAAACTGTGCATATAGATTTGCTCACCAAATCTAAAGATGATAGAAAGAATACTGTCTATTATGATCATGAAATGTGTCTAACAACAAACTCATGGAACAAATCATATTCTCAAAAAAAATTCTAATGTATAAAAAATATGAATTAACCACTCCCAAACTTAGTTAAGTAAGTTTGGGAGTGGTTAATTCATATTTTTTATACATTAGAAACAACATTTAAGAAATTGGTCTACATAATATACTAAGATATCTTGTACTTTCAGAGTGAAATTAATTAATCTAAGATTAATTCAAGAATAGAATACTCTTGATTATACATAACAAAGAGTATTCTATTCTTGAAATAATAATAAATTATTTTTTTATAGGTTACAGAACATAAATAGATGATTTTACAAAGGGTGACACAATGGGCAGTCTTAGAGCTAAGAGCAATCTTTGGATGGATTACTAAGAGGAAGGAGAGAGAAATAATGGAGGTAGTCTACAGTGTACCATATATGTACATAGGTTATACAATAAATATGTACATAAAGTGTCGTACTACAGTAGGGAATTGTTAATCCGGAGAGGCAAAAACAAGACCCTTTTCGGATTATCGAGGCGTCCGGATTATAGTATGCCATATTTAATGTTAATAAAACAATTGTTTAACCTTAGTGTCTTTCTGTCGCCTACAGTTGACCTGCCTATGCCAAACTTCCGAGCAATGACAGGGTAGCTGTCACCTTTAACTAACACATCTATAAATCCGCAATTTGTCTTTTAATGTCAATGTTGTACTTGGGAGCACCATGATGTTAGCAAGCACGCTAAATTGACACTATATGTTAACACGTGAATCCCATTGCCGGCCGGATTAAAGCGATCACCGAACAAGCGGGAGTCCAGATTACCGAGGTCCTACTGTATTTTAAATAAATATATACATCTAATTAATAAACATCATACAAGAGCAGATAAAATATAAAGATATGTTTAAAGAGACTTGATACAAGATTAATTTATTAATTATTGTAGCTTTATTACAGCTTACGATATTGATAAAGGATTTAAGCTTAATGTTTAACAAAGAGTGATAAATCCTATGTTCAATATTAGTTAGTGTTCCTATGAATGAGTAAACCAACACATTTTTTTTTTTCTTGAAACTTGTGCGCGAATTCAAGGCTACTATAATAATAGTTTCTTAGAATTTAATCTACAAGACATTGGCAGGATGCAGACAGTTAAAGAACTTAGTTTTATCGCAATTATTATAATAAAGTAAGTGCCTCTAAACAAGTCTAAGGTGACCCCAATTGCCAGGCAATTTGCATAGATGAGATGAAATCAATACCCACTCAGACATTAGGAGTAATATGGGTGCAGTGCATCACATTCATTAACTTTTACATCATAAATTATGATGAAAACGTATATTAAATGACCATAATAAAAACTTCAAAAGCAGACATACGCACACATCTGCGAATGTCAATTTCGTAATTAATATGTTAATTGTAAAACTAGATACAATCATACAATAAGCTATTTACTTACCCAGAACAAAACATTCACACCAAAAATAACATATTTCAAACAACAGCTGACTTCGCTGGTGTCGCGTCGATATTTCCTTATGCCAGGCATTATATGTATCACATACTCCTGTCACTGTATAATTAAAAGTAGGGCTGAACACTACATTTAAGAAAATTAGAACTAAAATCTAATAAACTTAGCAACTAGGCCAAACATTGGCCAAACCAACGACGGAGTGAACGACCGTCAAACAAAAGAAAGGAAGAACTATATGGATAAATTAAAAAATCTATTGCAACCTTGGTGTAAACGTCAAAGTGGTCGCGCTATTCATATATTGGAAAGGGACAAACGATGAAATAGAATTATATGATTGGTTTACTCTGTTTTAGTCGCACTAAAATACTCGTACGACGTTCCAATATACGTAGATATTAATTAATTTACTGTTAAAAAAGGAAAAGAGGCTTATAAAATATTTTGAATAAGTATGTATAGATATATATTTCCAAATAACTATAAAACATTCAGTTTGTGGTGTGATTTAATCTACTTGTTTTCACCGTTTTAAGTAAATTTATTCTTAAAGGTGCTTTGATCTTGATTTACTCTATTCAGAATTTTGTTTTTAGTATTTAAAGCTGAGGCCGCACTAAGATTTTTTTTCAGCTAGCGGTTAACCGCTACAACCGCTTGAGACGCACACGCCACGATTAAAAATCGCGAGACGACCCGCCCGCAGTCTGCAGATGGATTTCAGTTGTTGCTCTGATACTAAGGTGCGTATTCCAGAAGGAAACTCAAGCATTGATCTCTGCTTAGGCATTACTTAAAACTAGTTTCAACCAATCAAATGGCTTGAAACGAGACTTAAGTAGAGCTTGAGTTTTGAACTTTTGAGTGACGTTCTGTAATACGGACTTAAGAAATAGAAAAAGATGTCAACGGAAATTTCGTAAATCATTCACTTACGGGGCGTAGATATGCGAAAGGTTTCTTTCATAAGAAATATCAAAAATTAAGAGACGATAATTACTTTAATTACTATAGGATATCAGTAGCCAGCTTCATTTCGACCTTATGAGTTCGACAGCAATTTGAGTTCTTAAATACTTATATAAATAAATTATAATATAACCTTAAAATAAATAAACACTAATAAAATAAACTTATTTTTTCTTCTATCAGCTCCCGATAGTGTCATACAATTATTTAGGTACTACGAGTTGAAACACTTCCTCCCAATGGTTATTTTTGATATTTCTATCGCTATATTCACGCAAAGTAGTGTCGTGTAAAGCTGGTCTTTACTGTACCTACTTCCTCGATGATTTTTTGAGATAAACTTTCATATTCTGTTTCGTTTAAACCAGACTACGATTCTCTGTATGACATGGTTGATATTGCGCGCCAACGCTCTGCTCTGCAAGAAGGTCTATCGAAAACTGACCAAAAAACCGCCCGCGGTTAACGCAAGTGCGTGCGCGACAACTAAGTTCTATAGATTACAAATTTTGGCGCGGTTTTTACCCGTGAGCATTTTGTAGCAAATCACGATTTTAAAATCAATCGCGGGAAAAAACTGCAGGTGCGCCGCTTGCATTAATCTTCTAGGGGCACAAATTCACGCGATTAAAAACCGCAGCGGTTTAACCGTAGTGCGGCCTCAGCCTTACTGTGATGCAATGCAGCAACGATACCTTCTTAGAAATGAAGGACTGTCCAGTATTGGCTAGATTGGCGGATACTGGAACCCAAAACTTTCAATTTGAACAAGTCTCCAAAACCTGGAGCACAAGCGTAGAGTAGCCAGCCTTTCGGTGTTCTGTAGGATGCATTTTGGTGAGTGTGCGAGGGAATTGCATGATTTAATTCCCCCATCTCCGTTCGACCATCGGACGAGCTGTCGTACGGAGAGTTTCCATTCTTACGTTGTTATCACCACTACGATCCGGACGAAGCGTTTCGCCTCCTCTTTTATACCGCGTACATCGACTAGAACAATTTGCCAGCGGCGGTGTTTCGGTCGGACTACAATTTGAGTGTGCCTCAGGGCGAGAGTGAATGGGCTCTTAATAAGCTAGCGCGCTTTACCATCAACGATTGCTTACCATTAGGCGGAATTGCGGTCAAGCACTAGTTTATAATTTATAAAACCAAAAAAAATCAACTAATTCTCTAGGCTAGACGGTAATAGATAGATGTGCTGTTATTTGTACCTACTTACTTAAACTAGGTACAGACGAACATCAAAAGTACAATCTGTCACATATTTATTGGGTTTTAGTTAACAGTTAAACAGAAACATTTTGCTTCATCCATACCTACTATCCATATCTACTAATATTATAAATGCGAAAGTAACTCTGTCTGTCTATCTGTCTGTCTGTTAAGCTTTCCCGCTTAAACCTCTCAACTGATTTTGATGAAATTTGGCACAGACAATCTTTAGACCCTGAGAAAGAACATAGGCTACCTTTTAACCCGGAAAAAATTGATATTTCCGAGGGAAATCTAAAAAACGCGATATAACCGAACTCCACGCGGGCGAAGCCGCGGGCGGAAAGCTAGTATTAAATAATTTTAAAAAGATTGGTCTGTACAGGAATCTAAACCACGAATCGAACCGCAGTAGTACACCGCTTAGTCAATGTAGCCAATGATACAGCGAACTCATCGTAAGTACAGATTTCTAACTTAACAGTTTCCCTCGTAGACTCTGATGAAAAGCAGCTGAGACCACAGAGATCTTTCCGTTGTGTGGATGTCATGGGCACATTATACCGGCGCCACAACGACCCGTAGTTAGCGCGTTGGCAGCTAACCGTAGCGTTAAATTTCGAGGCGACACCGCCGATCTGCAGCTGCTGTGCAGTTCCGATGCGGGTATAATGTACAACACAACGCACACAAAGCCGTACAAACCTAAACATAAAATAAAAATAAAGAATTATATTTACTATTTATTATTTACTATTTATTTTATTATTTACTCGGTATAGTAGGCCATAACATCCACCAGAAGTTACCATCCATCAGACAAAGTTTTGCCGCTAAGCGATTCGTCGTATTCCGGTATGATGTCTGGTGATGCCGTACAGAGGACGGGTCTGAGCAGTTGTGTTGCGATGTGTGCCGGGTACGATGCGCCAAATGTTGTTGTGTTGCGAGTTTGGTCGTGGAGGGTCTCCAGATCAATCTCCCTCTGGCGCAGCATCTTTGGTCGTGTTTGTCTTGGGTTTAACATTGCATCACCGCGCTCAACTGCCGTCATCCTTCCTATTCCTAAGTTTTTTAAGTGAATAGGCTTTAAACTAGTGCGCTTTACCATCAACGATTGCATAACTGCTTACCATCAGGCGGGATTGCAGTCAAGCACTAGTTTATAATTATAAAAAAAAAAATATGGGCGTGCCAAATTGTTAAAATGCTAGACACTTAAAGAAGACACCCATACTTGTCCAGTAGGACTGTCGGTAGGTTTCTTTTAAGGATACCTATAGGAATTAACAGAGCCATAAAAGGTTTTCAGGTTTAAAATACCTAATAGAAACAAATAGGTAAATATGTACTATTATAATTATTTATTAATTTATATAGGTACCTATACATATTTTATTTGAACTATCTAATATGCTTATTGCTTATCCAGCACATCTGATTCCATCTGCCGTGTTTTTAACTATCCAGTCGACGTAGTTACTGACCTCCGTGTAAATACCTGAAATAAGCAGTTCTATGAGAAACTAGTTACGAAAAATCATTATTATTTTGTCACCTCATACTCAGGTAAACGGGATAGCAGGGATATCGACGACAACTGACTCTTAAGATCTTGGATTCAGTACACGACTCTCAAGGTGCGTATTACAGAACATAACTCAAAACTCAAGCTAACTAAGTCTCGTTTCAAGCCATTTGATTGGTTGAAACTAGTTTTAAGTAATGTTTAAACAGAGATCAATGCTTGAGTTTCCTTCTGGAATACGGACCTAAAATCCTGAACTTCATCAGTTGTATGTATCCTTGCCATCCTATAGACAACGTGCGACGGAAAGTGTATTAGTACTAGCACAGATTACAGAATACTACGTAGTACTACGTCATCAACTTGTTTATCGTACCACTACTGGGCACAGGTCTCCTCCTCTCATACAGAGAAGTATTGAGCGTAATCACCACGCTTGCTCAACGCGGGCTGGCGATTTCAGACTTAAAGTCCTCAAGCCCAAGTCCTAAGTTTCCTCAAGATGTTTTCTTTCACCCTTTAGTCAGTCATTGGTGTCCAAGATATACTTAGAAAGTACATATAACTTAGATAGACTAACTTAAACTAAACTTAGACTTGATGATGATGAACTACTTGGGCGCTTACTAGGCGGACAGAAGATTTGTTACGTGTACTAACTGACCAATACGTTTGTTACGATTGAATTTAAAAAAACATAGACAATGGGACCGAAAATTTGCATCAAATTTTTAGATTATTTTAATAAAAGTTAAAGTGAGAGGACAGAGAGGTATTTGATTTTCCACCCAACCAGTCTAGCCTGGCCTATGTGGCTGCCTGTGCGGCTGAATGTGCGACTGTGCCCCAAAAGCCAGGGAACCCTTTCAAACATCCGTCCATGAGTTGAAAAACCCTTCCAATACGATATTGGAAGGATTTCTCACTCATAAGCCGCGTTATGATATCCAGCAAAGCTGTGCCCTTGGTATCTATATACCTAACCTTTCCGTTACACGTTCACGTCGCAGTTGAATTCTTAAACGAACCTTGAACCTGGACTTCGCCTTTTATCAGACTTTAGTAGAAACACGTTCGACTTTTATATGACAAATCATTTTCTTAGTTGTGTTACCTAACAAAGTTGTAGGAAACTGCGACGTCGTCATAGCGCATAACAACAGCATGGCAACATGGCTATGAAATATTGAGGCGAGGTATTCGGGTAGGTAACGGTTTTAAGAATGGTTTTCCAACAACTATTTGCTGTAGTTAAATTCCATCATTATGCAGCAATGCAGGATTTTATTCTGAATTATCTTGAATCTAAAGGAGTATTTAAAATAGCTGTAAGTAAAGACAAGCGTGACGCGACACACTGCATGCCATTTGATTGAATAAATCTACAGATGAATGGCGAGTGCAGAAAGTTTTCCAGTGAGTTAAAACCTGGTTATAAAAAAATACAACTACCAAATAAAATGCCTCCTAGTTTCTATAATATGTCATTAACTACACTCATCATTTCAGATTTTCCAGAAAAGTCGAATGTTGGCTCTTACAGTTTGTTACGTAAAACCCTGATAGGACTCAGTATATTATGTAGTCATCATTCGGAAACCACTAAACTGTTACGCATAATTCTGAAAATGGGCGATGGAACTAACTAATGGGTTGAGAACAATGGGGCGATCCTCACAATTATTTAACTCATTACCCAATAAGTATCATTTCATCAGCGTAACTCATGTTTGGCATGGCTAATTACACAAATACGCACACCACACAGACCAATAAAACCTAATGTAGGTAATGTATTTCGTAGACCCTACACCGTACTGATTCAAAAGGAAGAACTCATTCTTCCCTCGAACTCCTGCGACTAGTGAGCCATAAACAAAACAGTAGAAACTTACCAGGATATCTGGGATCTGCGCATCCGATACCCCAAGATACGACTCCTGCATACAAAACAGTCACATTAAACAGGGTTAAGGTTTTATCGACTGGTACTCGTTAGCCACGTGCATGTAAATTCATTAATTACATCCTTTCAATTGTCTCAGCAATTACTTTCGTTTCTATTATTTTAAGCCCAGCCGGATGCAGTTGAGTGGTGTGAGTGAGTTAATCAAGAAAATTACAATCGCTTATCAATTAAACGTTAAAGTTATAATCGTAATTGAGAAATGAACCAATTTACAACGGATTCTGTCTGAAGCGTGTCATATCAAGAATACATTAACCATCAAGCAAAAGATTTGTACGGGGTTGCAAGTAGGCTCCCACATTTTGACCTTATATTTCAGGAACCGAGGATAAAGACTCATTTTAGTTGAATTGAATAGTTTGTCTGGTTACTTGACTTAGTTACCTATATCATAAAATGGCTTCCCAGGTTATGCAAGGATATATGTGCAAGCGAAGTGCAAATTTTACTAGATAAATTTTTAAATAACCATACTCTGTGTAGTAGAAAATAAGGCAAAGACAATTTGGTTTGGGTTTGGTTGGTTGGTTTGGTTTTTGGGTATATGTTACGATTTAAGTTGTAAATTCATCAAAAGGCAATTGTTTCGGTCCATATGTGGAAGAATTTGATGTAAAATATTGTTTGAGGATACTTTATGTCGCCCTCCGTGGCGCAGCGGTCAACACGCCTGCCTGCGACGTGGAGGCCCGGGTTCGGTCCCCGGCCAGGTCATGATGGAAAACGATCTTTTCCTGATTGGCCTGGGTCTTGGATGTTTATCTATATATGTATATATTATAAATATAGTATCGTTGAGTTAGTATCCCATAACACAAGTCTCGAACTTACTTTGGGCCTAACTCAATCTGTGTGATTTGTCCGTATATATTTATTTATTTTTTATTTATACTTTACACGATATTTTCCGTGACAATGGTCCCGACTCCCATGTTGATAAACTAAACTTATTTTAAGTTCAGTGCATATCTTTTTCTTTTTATTTAATTAATTAAAAGGTCCGAAGAAAAAGTTTTAGTTTAGACCTGTGAATTTTATATACTCCATAGACAGTGTAGAGGCGATTAAAAATATGTCGCATCGATTCCTTAATTCGCAACAATGATATCGGGACCAATGACGAATTCGGAAGTCTGTATCTTGTGTGTGTTATGTACGGATGCCACCAGGTCAAAATACACAAAACTGTCAAATATTTCCAATTAATCTTGAGCCTTATTGCGATAATTTGACAGATTATAGTAGCTTAATGCGATATCGTCTGTACGAACTCTACTCATTCTCACGTAAAACAGGTAAAGCGTCAGATAAAAATATTGTATTAATCATTGGCATCCAAGCTATTAATTTGGGCGGTGAAACTTTTATTACCTGCTTGGACATATTTTCCTTCAGGTTGAAAGACTAATAACGGCCCACCACTGTCGCCCTGAAAAAATGCAACAAACTTATTAATAATTAATAAAGCCTATAATCATGGGCGGGGATCATGGTAGTGAGGGGCGGGGGAACGGGGGGCAAGTCGGTTTAGTGGGGAGGGGGGGAGGGGGCAAGTAAAACTTTTAGAGTGGGTAATCTTTATGCGCTATAGTCGCTCGCGGTTTTTTGGCAATTACACCTTACATTTTGTTAGTGTCTACTGCGTGGTTTACCTAAAAGTTAGAGATAAGTCCCCGAAGGGTACGCCCATGCCTATAATTTAGTAGGGGAAAAGTGATAACCCTGTGTGAAGATGGGAAGAGCCGCGATTTTACGAGTTATAAGGAATTGTGTAAATAATTTCATCATCTCTGTCTCAAAACCATAAAGGAAATCACTCGTGAGGAAACCGGGCTATCCTAGAACCAAAAGTTCGAATATACAGAATGTATCTGACATCGTAACGCAAACTTCGCAAAAAGGCTAGACCGCATGCCACTAAAAAAGTATAATAAGACTACCGCTGTAGCCATCAGGTGATCGAGTCACGTCTTTTCCCGCTAAGTGAATAAAAAATACTAGGTATCACTTTTCTACTTACAAACACTCTTAAATTAACAATAAAATTAACATTCAAAACACAAGGGTCTCGTAATTCCATTCCAATTACCTGACAACCATCCTTTCCTTTCGAGAAAGCACACATCATAGTTGGCTTGAGATGCTGCGAAAGTTGCGAATTCATGCAGTCTTCTTTCGAAAGAATTCGAAGACTAGCTTTTAGTAAAACCTTTGATGACGACATGTTTACTCCGACTCGTCCCCATCCCACAATCGTTCCTACTCTATTTGTAAAATCTTCACCTAAAAGCATTTAATAAATTAAATAAATGATAAATAATTAAATTAATTACCCACAGTACTTCTAGGCGACTACGCATTATAAAAATATTTTTATTTTCAAATGGCACAAAACCAAGGTGCCATGTCATAAAACTAAAAAAATATGTTCACTGTTAATTTGAGCTGTGTAGCTGTGAAACAAATTAGCAAGCTGTCAGGAAAAATGCAGAAACAAGTCGCTTACTTGTTTTACCGACTAAACAAACGGTGATTAACATTAAATATGTCGTGGATCGTCGAAATTATTTGAAGAAAAGTTGCTTGCATTTGAGTTACATAGTAGTGGGGTAGACTATGGGTAAACGCTATGGAGTTATTTTGTGTTGGCGGCAGAGAACAGAGTCGGTTGGAAATTGGGGACTGTCGAACGGTCACTTCGGATTGAGACGCGGACCAAGGCACATCTCCGAGGCGAAACTGTCGGTTTGCTTCAAATTGTGTTTGTCAAGATTGGAGAGTATATTTACACTTCGTGCTAGATTTCAAAACTTCACCTACGACATAAAGCCCTTACCACGATATCAAGATGCTGACGACCCTATTGCTCCGCCGTCACTCACTCAAATACATTATGAATAATTGGAAAGCTTATTTGGAATGAAGAAAGTATTCTGTTCCAAAGATAAATCCCGTGTTTTAGTAGAAAGAAAAACGTAAGAAAAAGTTTGATAGAAAGAAACCTGAAAAAATCAATTAATCACTTTCTTAAAATTTTAAGCTTTTTACAAACCTAGTTTTGGCAAACATATAGGGACAATACAGTCACTAAATGTGACCGGTTTGTTCAACGTCACTATGGCGATATCATTTTCATCTCTAATTGCAGTTGACGTAAATAACTCGTGAATCTTCACGCTGGAAATATTTCGCTTTTCCACATCCTTCAAATTGTCCATATTGTCCAATCCGATTAGCACTTCCATTGTCATGATATTATCCCTGAAATCAAAAATATACAGTAGTAGGCCCAAATATTTCTTGAAACTGGAAAATATTTCCTGAAATCAAAAATATACAGTGGTAGGCCTTCTTACCTACAGGTCTTTTTTAGTTCCGTGGTTTTTTAAAGCACACAGAATTATCTGCGCACTAAATAATACAATAATAAAAATATGGAAACGAAAATTTTGGAATGGTTAGGGAATAATTTCGCACAAATTGCTTTATTTATCAGTATAAAAGTACTATCGACAGCAGGTCAAGCTACCCGCAACATTCAAAAATTGCTAATCAACCTTGAGCCTTAATGCTTTATCGGTAAAGTTGAAATTGTAATAAAGAAATCTGACAGATTGTAATAGCTTGATGTGCTTTCGTCTGCGGTAAAGCGCGCTAGTTTAGTTTAGTTATTTTAAGCCTATTCCATTAAAAAACTTAGTTAATAGGAAGGAAGATGGCAGTTGAGCGAGGTGATGCAATGTTTAACCCAACAAGACGACCAACGATGGTGTGCCAGAGGGAGGCTGATCTGGAGACCCTCCATGATCAAACTCCCGACACAACAACATTTAGTGCATCGTATCCGGCACACATTACAAAACCGAATAAACTATCCTCCGTACGGTTTCACCAGACATCATGCCCGACCACGACGAATCGCTTGGCTGCAAGGCTGCTTGGCTTTGTCTGGTGGGTGCTAACTTCTGCCGGCAGCCGATATTAATGGTAAGTGGAAAGCCAACCACCATTCACACAATCATCATTATCATGCTATTAAAGGTCTTAATAAAAAAAAATTCTACAATCATGTCCCTCATCCTTCCGTTTCACTCACACTCGTTCTTTCCCACACAATGACAAGCGATCCTTATAAAACTCCTTGGTGTAAAATTATTGATCCCTTTATGGTTCGTTGGCTTAGTAGTTCTAAGGCCTGCTAGTATGGTATTATTTCCTCAGTTATTGGGTATTTTCATCTGAAATTTCTCAGTAGCAGGCCGGAGTCTGGATTTGTGCCTTATCGACGGTAGCAAGCTCAGTCTCGATGACATGAAACTCAAACATAACGTGTTCTATTCACCCACGTTATGTTCTACCAGGTCTACAGTCGTGATGTTATGTTACGTAGGTATTATTTTGAGTGCTTACCATTTAAAACAATGTCCTGCACTTAGGACGTGCTTGTTGGTGACTATCGCTCCACCACAGTGCATGCGGTCATTTTTGAGGATGGCCACAGTCCAAGGGAACGAATGTGGCGCGGCTCTCCTTCCTCCCACTATCCTCATTGATACCACAGTGTCTGAAGGCTTGCCACATTCTGCTCCGATTACAAAAACATTATGCCTGAAGATTGTTATTCTATAGAAAACATCAGCCTATAATGTTCCCACTGCAGAGACAGAGGCCTCCTTACTGTGAGAAGGGGCGGGGGGGGGCACCTTGCGGACCCAGTGCAGGTTAGTAGATATCACAGGATTTCGAATTTTTAGTTCTAGTACATGCCAGTTTTCTCATCACCCTTTTGAGAGTAGTAGCGATGAAATAAAAACTTTAATGCCTGCCTGGGTTTGAACTCATGACTTAACTCCTAAGTTCACCACGGCTCCCTTCTAATAAATATATATTTTCTAGTTAGTTGATAATAAAACCTTTGTATACGCAATGGTACAGCCATTGCGTAAACAAAGGTTTCGTTAGAAAGAATTTGCGGGTAAGAAAAAGGTGACTTTCTGCTTTCAAAAGTACTCATAAAATGTTTACCTGAATCATAGTCAGAATAAAAACAAATATCCATTAACAATTAAAAACATGATTCATGCGTCACCATTTGTCCTATTTTATTCAGGAATTGATGTTGATTGCCTCTGCCTCTCTCATATCTCATGGACAGTTCATTGCTTATATTTTTACTTTTGTGTTAAAATCTGATTTTTACCTAGTGCGGAATGTCTACATAATGTGTTTCGTTATAAAAATCTCTAACATATGAAATTCTCTATAATTTTTATATATATAATTCTGCTGTACGTGTGTATGTCATTGAACTCCTCCTAAACGGCTTGACCGATTTTAATGAATTTTTCTGTATGCGTTTGAGTGGCGACCTGGATGGTTTAGATTCACAAATCAGCCCGGCAGATGGCGCTGATCGCTTGAAGAAGCATGTGATCTCTGAAACGGCCCTAACGATTTCGCTGAAATTTAATATGTGGGGGTTTTCGGGGACGAGAAATCGATCTAGCTTAGTCTTATGTCTGGGGAAGCGCATATTTTCGAGTTTTCTCTTTCGCAATATTTCACGCATAATATGGGCGCTAATTTCACGCGGCTTGACATAGCGGCTGTGGCGTAGCCGATAGTGGTATGGTCTACTCGCGATGGCTGGTGTTCCTCGGTTTGAACCCGGGCAATCACAAGTTCTTTTTTTTTTTCGTTTTTAGACAAGTTTATAGTTTTTTAAATTTTTGTAGTTACTTAAAAAGAAAATTGTACATAAGAACTAAAAGAGAAAAAAATAAATAGAAATTAATAAATATTTAAGATTTTTTATTTAACTTAAAGAGACTGAAACAAGAGCTCTAGGGGTAGAGAGAGGTATGATAACTTTGTTACAAATGTAGATGACAATGCTTTCCATGGGTATATTCCTAAATCTGCTGTACGTGTGTACGTCACTGAATTCCTCCTAAAGGGCTGGTCTGATTTGAATGAAGTCTATGTATAAAATGAAAGTCGTGTTAGTTACTCTATTTATAACTCAAGAACCGCTTAACCAGTATGGCTCAAAATTGTTAGGGAGGTAGATAAGAACTGGGAGAAGGATATCACATAGGATACTTTTTATCCCATTCCGTCCCGTTCTGTCCCTTTGTTTGATTAAATCTTTAATTCTGCGAAACAGATTTTGATGAGGTTTATTTTAATAGATAGAGTAATTAAAAAAAAACGTATATTTGTGGAGAAACACTATCCCTCGCCCACATGTGGGACTGACGAGAGGAGGCATAACTCCGTTGCCGCGAAAAATCGCAGTACAGCGGACAGAGCTCCGGCGGGATCTCATGGCGACATGGAAAGTGTGATTGTCGTAATCCAGCACTGAGCACGCCACAATAGCGGCGGTAAGTCCTCTCTTTGACGCCAGGGTGACCACTGTGTGCATCGCCCTGACGACACAGTGGAGCAAATGGTGGAGGTCTGCCTGGCTTGGGTAGAGCACAACCGTGTCCTCGTGGCGGCGATCGGTGGCGATCTCTCGCGTCCGACCCTGGTTCGGGCCATAGTCCGGAGCAAGAGTGCATGGTAAGCTTTCACCTCCTTCTGTGAAGCAGTGATGCTGGCAAAGGAGGAGGCGGAGCGCGTGAGGGAGCGGTAATCCCATTACCCTCACGCCTCAAACCGCCGCAGGAAGCGCCCTGGTCGAGAGGCAACATCGGACTCCCGACCACCGTAGGCGCGGGCTTGCGGGCGGCGAGCGACAGGGAGCTAGCCTCCTGGTAAGAACCAGGCCCGGGTTGACGGCGCGTTGTGTTTCACACGCGCCTCAAAGTGATATCAGCACACTTTGACGGGGTCCACGAGGACTGGTTCACAGGGTTGCGGGTTGGTTAAAAAAGAAACCATGGCACTGGCCGTTGCACAGGCAAGTCAAGGAACACGGGTGGGTTTTAGTCAATAAAAGTCTGACACGCCCTTCCGCTCCGCCCAGAGCGGGAGAGGTCATTTGATGATTTCCCATACAAAACAAAAAAAAAACAATTGAAGAAGAGCAAGAAATTGCACTTGAAGAGCGCAGCCTTAGTATGGCTCGACTTCGTGCTTCTCACTCACCAGAGCACAGGGAGGCAGCCCGTGAAACGGCTTGGTTGGCAATGCGAAATCGTCGAGCAAACCTCAGAGATCAAGCGCTAGATAATTTACGAAGCACAAGAAGAAATTCATCAAATACTGATTTGAATCTGGCAGCGTTTCAATACGCATATAATATAGCGCAATGGCGTTCGCATTGGGCCAATGGATGTTGTTTGCGAGTATTGTAGCACATTAAAGATTTCCGAAGAACCGCCAGGATTGTGCTCCCAAATAAAGAATCATTGAATAATAATATTAATTTATTTAAAATTATCCTAATTTAAAAAGTAGTCATGTGATATTGCCTTTAAGGCGGAACGAAGTTCGCCGGGTCAGCTAGTATGAATATATTATTGAAGACACATTTTTATTGTTTGTTTCTTGTTTCTTCATCGTAAGAATTCTCTACTAGTTATCAGAACTAGAGATCTAGAGAATTGTTTTTCTTTAATTTTGACTGAAATCCTGATTTACATGAAACTGTTTCCCTGTTATATCCTATAGGTACTAAACATTTTTCAGTCTGATGAAATAGTTATTTGGTTCATAGATATTTCTCGATTCAAGCATACTAATATAAGTGAAATAGTATAACTAATAGTATAATCATAAACCTTCTATAACAAAATGCATTAAAAAGTACGAACGTTGGTGCGTACAACCGCCATGATTGAAACTAGGTACATAATGAAGAAGAATTCTGTGAATGAATGTACCTACTATTGAATTTAGGGTATTCATATCTATTTACCAATAGATCATGTGATCTATAAAAGTCTAAAAGGTTTTAGTGGTCGTACATGTGTACGACCACTAAAACCTTTTGCTGTTCATTTATGAAGTGATATCTAGTTATATTGCGTTTTACATGCTACGGCAGCTGAAGGGAGATTTTTGCTCAGAGAAAGTCCATTAATTACAAAATAAGCATGGTTAAATAAGTCGTCCAGATCATTCGGAGGCTAACTGTTCCGTCACATTCGAAACGGGTTCCGGTGTCACGTTTCCCTGTGAATACTGTGAATAGCAACGGTAAGGATTGCGTGTGTTGCACACTCAAATAAGCCGAACACGTGCACAATCCACATATAAAATCCTACGTAGTAAAGCATTTAGAAGTAATAACATAAGGTGCAAATGTCGTATGAAACAACAAACCAAGATAAAATGTGTCTTCAATACAAAAATTCTTTAACAACACGAATTCAATTCCGCTAATTTAATTTAAGGCTGGACTAATTTCAGATTTCGTCTCAGTTTTTCATATTAGTTCCGATGATATCGACATTAAAGTTTTTCCACTCATTATGGTAGAACGAAGTTTTTTTTTTTAATTTTGCCTCACGTTTTTGCTCATTCCAATTTCATTAAGGTATAATAAGTTATCAATTCACTTACGACAGTCTGAGCCATGCACCAGCACCACCTAAAACATGGTCACTTTGTGATTTCGCGTGTACAGTAATTGTGTCGACAATTTTTTAAAATTATACAAACCTGACAAAGCCCGATTAACAAATAAATAGTGCTTAGTATTGTGAACATTTCAGTTATGTATGTTGGACACTGCACTCACTCATAGCCCCTACCACTGCACTGTTTTCTGCAACCGATGCTTGCTTATTTACGCTCTACACGGATTTAAAACGCAGATATTATCCACGCGATAATATCCTTGTAAATTTAACACGCTGGAGGTTATAAATTTTATCGTAAACATTAAGAACTATAATTTCCAATGTCATAATTAAATCAAATAGCCATTAAAAGGTTTAGGTTTGGCCAACAAGAGTTTAATAATATCAACAGAGCGTTCTAATGCCTCCTCAGTATTTCGGAAATTAAAGAAACATTCTTGAGTCGTAAATTTATCAAATCGAATTTTCGATTGAATTTGTTTCTGTAGCCAATTTAACAATTTTCTTATCGCCCAACCGATAAGTTCTCCCAGAACTAACAATGAGAATTCATAATAAAAGGTTAGGCATCAAAAACGAATATAAACTAAATCGTGTTAAATTGTTTGGATAAAAAATTAGGCAAGGATTATTATTTATTGGTTAAATAAGACAATATTTTTCCATATTTATTGTCCATACTATGTTACAAAATGGTGACTTCTTATCACTATACACAGGTCGCCCCCTGTTCCGTCTGCTGCTTGATCCAAGGAATGTACTTTGACACGATTGTGTAGACACCTGAATACATAAAAAAATTGAATAACATAAGTGGCAACAACAGATTTATTATAATTATTATCAGCTGATTGTGTTTTGTTGGATAAAGACCTTTCTACTGACACGTATCCCTATCTCATCGCGAGGTATACGTCGCGAATAGTTTGTTACGCATGCCTCAATCTGAGGCATACGGCGGCGGGGTGCAGTCGAAGAGCCTCCTCGTGGCGCACCCTGGACAACGTCAGTCCCAACTACCCACCGCGTTCTGGTGGACCCTTGTGTAGTGCAATCTTTTAGAATAACAAGAGTCGGCACCTTAATTGCGTTACTATCAGGTGGAAACATTTTGAAGCTTATTGCTATTCGATGGCTCTCTATGTTCGAAAATGTGTCTGCTCAATGCAATTACCCTACAGCAGGGTAATTTTGTAACACACTATCAGTAGCAATGGGTTTAATTTTGACAGTTCAACAATATTCATTGTGTTATTTACGTTGTTGAGCTGACACGTTTTTGGAACATAATAAGCAATGGATTAATAATATGCTTCAAAATGATTCCCACTGATAGTATTAGTGTGTTATGTAATTAGGGTTCTGGTTAGAAAAAGTACTATTTTTTTAATAATTTTACCTGGATAGTCTGGCATGGCGCAGTCTATGCCCCAAGATACAATTCCTAGAACAGATATTTTTTATATTATGATCAAGTCTTTGTGGTTTTCGTTTAGCTCCACGATAACACCGTACAGATTCAAAAAGAAAAAGGTATAAAACGAGTTCGCGAAACTCACCGACTTGATACCATTTTTTGTTGTCAGTTTTTTTGTGAGTAGAAAACAAAGGTCCACCGCTGTCTCCCTAGAATTCATTAAAAACACGTAAGCCAACAGCACAGTATCCAGCAACCTCAAAACATTTAATTTTCTATTTCTGTTCTCATTAATGTGTGACAGCCTCCGTGGCGTACCTAGCGGTCGCGAACGCGGCCGCAAGGAGGCGCGGGTTTGATCCCCGCTCAGTGCAAATATTTGTATGCATGAATATGAATATTTGCACTGGTCTGGTCGTCCCTCGGAAAGCACGTTAAGCCGTTGGTCCCGGTTGCCATACGAACATCTAGTGGCAGTCGCTACGGGTTGTTGGAGCCCTCAAAAGTCCAACAATTTGTTTAAGTACAATGCTTCGATATCGCCTTCGGGTTGTGGAGTTTCTCGCCCGTTCTTCTCCATAGGTACCTACTCTTTGGAATGGGCGACTAGCTTCATCTTATTGACTGACCGACCTTCTGACAATTCAAAAGTGCCTGTAACTGGTTTAATTGAAATAAATGCTTTGAATTTAATTTCTTTTTTTTTTTTTTTTGAGTGTGCACTTGTGCAGTCGCTTCACGGAAAATGTCGAAGTTAAGCCAAAACCATCAGTTAGACTGGTGAAGCGGACCTCAGACTCTAAAGCTGAAAAAAGCTTCGGATGCGACTGGGATAAACGCTGAGATGATGATGACGATGTTCTCATATATCATACCTAAAGTGCAGTGATTACCTGACAAGCATCTTTTCCAAGACTGTATGCGCACATCATTGATTCGCTGACCAGATTTTCCTGATAAATCTTTGACTTTCTACATTTGTCGCTGTCCACAATTTTTACTTTGGCTTCGAGTAAATATCTCGATGATGTCAATGCTCCTTGTCTAGTTTTGCCCCAGCCGGCCACGGTCAAAGGCAAATGCTTAAAATCCATTGCTGGAAGTAAAGAAAATAATTTTAAACTGATTACTGGTTGGATGCATTCTGATGAGTGTGCATGGGAATTACATGATTTAATTTCCGTTTCACCATCGGGCGACCCGTCGTACGGCGACTTTCCACCCTTACGTTGTTAACACCACTACGATCTGGACGAAGCGTTTCGCTTCTTCTTTTATACCACGTACATCGAGGGACTAGAACAATTTGCCAGCGGCGATGTTTTCGTCACACTACTATTTAAGTGTCTTCAAGGCTAGAAAGAATAAATAGGCTCTTAATAAACTAACGCGCTTTACCATCAACGATCGCATCACTGCTTACTATCAGGCGGGATTGCGGTCAAGCGCTAGTTTATAATTTATAAAAAAGTAGCAAAAAAAGTAAATGTAAAACAGAGACAAATATTTCCTGATTGGATTTTAAAAGTCAATTATATGAGTCAGCTCTTGTCTCGCATATCGTAAAATAATAATTTGAAAATTTATATTATTTCTTGTTTTGGCGACAAACTTACTTGGGTCTGGCAAGCATATTGGCCGAACTTTGTCTGTGAACTTGAGTCTCTGCTTGAGAGTCAGGATTGCGATGTCATTGATGTCCCGAACGGCGTTGGACGTGAAGTGAGGATGTTTGACACCGTTCGCAAGACGCTGCGTTGTGTATGACGTGTCCAATCGGTCGTGCATGCCCACGTACACCGTCAGATCTTGGAAATGGACGCTGAAAAAACAGGACATTAACAGAAGCCCAGGGATAATAAATGTCAAATTAGTTTTGATAAACTAACAGAGCTGTAAAAATTCCAACCCGAAAGTAATGCAATGTCCTGCCGAGAGTATGTGCATGTCGGTGATGAGAGCTCCGCCGCAGTGCAGCTTTGGCCCCAGCATGAGGGAGACCAGCCAGGGGTACGCGTGGGGCTGCACAGTGGTGCCACCCACGATGCGCCGGTTGTTCCCGCCGATACCGCACTCTAGGAAAACGCAAACATTAAAACACCCTGACTTTAATGTCTATTGAAAGTAGTCAGAATTCTAAAGCAACTCCTCTAGTATTAAAAACATCGCGATCGGTCTGTATCTTTCAATCGGTTGGATATGACAGAGACAGAAATGATTAGCTGCTAGATTGCTTGGATTGATTTATGGTCGTTCAGGGTGACGCAGGTGCTGTCGGGGCACGGCTGCTTCGGCAAGTACCTGTGTCGCCTAGGCAGGGAGCCGAACGCTCGGTGCCACCACTGTGTCCAATGCGGGGAGGACACGGCGCTGCTCCTCCCAAGCTAAACACTCGGAGAGCGTGTGCTGCGCCGTGTCCTCCCCGCATTGGACACAGTGATGGCACCGAGCGTTCGGCTCCGCAGCACACGCTCTCCGAGTGTTTAGCTTGGGAGGAGCAGCGCCGTGTCCTCACAAATGAAGTAGGAAGCGACCTGACGCCGCAGACAGTAGTGCGGAGGATGGCCGGCAGCGCAGAGTCGTGGGACGCGTTGGTGTCCTTCTGCGAGGACGTGGTGTCGCAGAAGGAAGCTGCGGAACGGGAGAGACAGATCTCAACTCCCTTCCCGGGCCGCAGAAGACGCACCGGGCGCCGAAGAAGAGCCGATAACGCCCTCTTCCGCCCCCCATGAATAGGTCCAGGGGCGAGGGACATGGGGAAGTCCCCGCCCCCCATTCGATGGACCCCGAGGCGGAGGCGCGCGCGAGTGTCAGCGCGCGCCTCGATGCACGGGGTAGCTTAACACCCCACTACCCCGTGCCGGAGACGAGGCCCTGACAGACCGGGCCAGCACGAGAGTGTGGGGCTGCGGAAGAATTTAGACTCCCGCGACCCCACGCGCGCTCATGACAGAAGAGACACCGGAGTGGTTTTAGTCAGTAAAATTCTGACAGACCCCGTCGCCCATCCTAGGGCGGCGGACATCCTATGAGGATTTCCACCCCGAAAAAAAAAATGGTGTAAGCAGAAATTGTTTCAATACTTACCACAAGATACATTTCCGTTGCCTGCGTGAGCCTTAAAACAAAAAGAAACAATGCTACGACTTGTTTGAGAAGAATGTATTAAAAATTTCAGTTGAGCATTTCACAAAGGATAAAATATTAACTACTAATGATTAATTATATATTATATGTAATTTTTATTACTTAAATAAAGAGGTTTTAAGTGTTATTTATATTTCGTTTCGTAGATGTAAATCAAATGTTAAGTACTCACCCAGCTGAATACAAGAGATAGAATGCACAAAATCTGTATCATTTTATGGGCGTACTTAACCCCAGGTTAACAGTCGTCAAGAATTCCATCGTCATCGGCATTGCTGGAATGATTTCTTTGCCAATAAATTGTAATAGAAGTACATACGAATTTAATTAAATTTCTGTTTGGATATCAAAGCTCAATTGTGCGTAGATTATGATCAGGACTTGATTGAGTTTTCCTTTTTTCATTACTAAAACGAGTTTCAGAACAGAATAATAAATTAAACGTTATGCAGTCAACGACATCAAAATTTGCATATTTTTATTCCGGTCGCAATTGAGTAATATACCTATTATGTTTAACAATAAAGGGAATGACTAAAAAGGAAATTATGTTGAGTTGTTTTATTTTAAAATCGACCTTTATTTTATTTTTCTTTAGCATGTCAACATTTCATTCTAGACGAAAATAGTAAACTACGTTTACTATACTTATCATCATCGTCAATCTTCTTATCGTCCCACTGCTGGGCACAGGTCTCCTCTCATACAGAGAAGGATTGAGCATAATCACCAGTCACCACGCTTGCTCAATGCGGTTTGGCAATTTCAGACTTCTATAGTCCAGGTTTCCTCAAGATGTTTTCCTTCACCTTCAGTCATTGGTGTCGATGACTGAATTACTATACTTATACTGTATAGAGTGAGAAAGAAGAGAAGGGAAGAGACTACTATCCAGACTAAGATTAATTATAAATAAACATAAATATTTTTTATTACCACTTATGAAAATAAAGTTTTCGACAAATATACATATTTACTGATTTACAATAAATATGAACGGCTGACAGCAGTTCAAGCTACCCGAAACTGTCAAATATTCAAAATCAACCTTCAGTCTTAATACTTAATTGATAAAGTTGAAAATCTATTAAAGAAATCTGATAAATTGTAGTAGCTTGATGTGCTGTCGTCTTTACAAAGACATATCATACTTTTCATCGAGGATTATTCTTTAAAAAAATCCATGTACCTACCAATACAGGATATATAATTACAAGGACATATCATACATATCACTCTTTATGTATCACTGGTCGTTAGATGTTGCTTGAAAAGGTTCTGTTATGTCGCTAGGCACTCTTAGAAATAGGATCTCTTTTAGTTTTTTTGCTTCGTCAACTTACTTGGAAACAATGCCAACAGGATTTTCAACTCTCGCACAAACTCGCGCTACAAAGGATATCAAGTAATCCTTTAGAGGGCGAATTATTTCAAACAGTGCGCTGATCCAGTAAGCCACAACAGACTATGGCCTGAAATAGAAAAACGAATAATTAAATTCGTTAGTAAAAATATCTGTACCGAATTAGTAGTACTTATTATTAGTTATGTGGTCTTATCATTATCTTGAAACAGTAAACACATAACTCGCTACACAAACAGCAAACGCATAACTTTCTCGGTGGTAGGCCATAACATCAGCTGCCGGCGGAAGTTACCACCCACCAGACAAAGTCTTGCCGCCAAGCGATTCGTCGTGTTCCGGCATGATGTCTAGTGAAGCCGTACGGAGGACGGGTCTGAGCAGTTGTGTTGCGGTGTGTGGCGGGTACGATGCGCCAAATGTTGTTGTGTCGGGGGTTTGGTCGTGGAGAGTCTCCAGATCAATCTCCCTCTAGCGCAGCATCATTTGGTCGTGCTGGTCTTGGGTTTAACATTGCATCACCTCGCTCAACTGCCGTCATCCTTCCTATTCCTAAGTTTTTTAAGTGAATAGGCTTAATAAACTAGTGCACTTTACCATCAACGATTGCATCACTGCTTACCATCAGGCGGGATTGCAGTCAAGCACTAATTTATAATTATTAAAAAAAAACACTCTTTGCATAAGAACTAACTACTCGAGATATTAAGGAAATTCAGAGTAAATTTCAAAAACTTAACCACCTGTATATATGTGTAAGGGATCAGTCAATATAAAATTATCGAAATAATAAAAATTTATTCTCCTTGAAAACAATGCACTTATTAAAATACAAAAAGCCCTTGAGCAAACCGCTTATAAATGTAGACTCTTCATAATATTGTTTTAGTAAAAATACCAACCGAGTACAGTGAAGTAAATAACATGACTGCCAGTGATAACCCACGAAATAATTTAAAAGATAATAAAATAAGAGATTGTAGCCAGACTGAAAATGTTCACGATAATACTAACAAATCTGAGAGCATTGTTCCTACAAAATATATAGGAACGGATTACTCATACAAGCATCAAATAGTTTGGAAAAATGCAATAGGATTTCTTATACTACATTTGTTTGCGCTGTGGAGTTTTGCTTTCATATTCACGGGGGCAGTTTCTTGGAAAACCATTTTATGGAGTAAGTGAAAATACGTTTTGCTATATTTTTCTTATGGATTCTGTGGCTTTTTTTTTTCTTTTTTACATTTTGTGTAATATTTCAGCGCTGTGTGTGCTGTACATTGGCTCAGAAGGTGTTACAATTGGAGCCCACAGATATTACACGCACAGATCGTTTAAAGCCACGCCCCTATTGAGAGCGATAATGATAACTTCGCAGACTATAGCTGGACAGGTGGGTAAACCATGTTTTGCTCAAATAAATTACCTTGTTTTAATCGTTTCAACGTGGTTCTTCACTATGGGCCTCATAAGAAAGCTCAAGGTCGCACAGAGAAACACCTATACTAGGTGTTTCTCTACGTAATCGAATTAGGAATGAGGAGATTAGTAGTAAAACGAAAGTCGCCGACATAGCCTAGCGGATTAGCTCTTTGAAGTGGCCATGGGCGGGGTACATACGATGGCCAAAATGGCAGGCAAGCGCTGGATGGAGGCCGCGTCCAACTGGTCTTTTTGGAAATCTTTGGGAGAGGCCTATGTCCAGCAGTGGACTTCCTGTGGCTGACATGATAATGAAGATGATGAATCGTTTGAACAGTATTTCATAGAAGAATGTGTAGTGATCCAATTGCGATGATGTAACCACCTTCTAGTGAAAACATTGAGTGTAGAATGAACTACTCAATTAATAATACAAAAACTAATTCCAACTCATGCTTAGGATTGACACTTGACAGCTCACTCTAAGCTCATTTCACCTTGTCACTGTGAGATTTATTATAGTATGTATTGGCCGGTAACATTAATTGTTTTCGATCAGGCGTGAGGTAAAGGGCAGAGTTGTCTCGTGGTGGCGATCGGAGGCGATCTCTCGCGTTCGACCGTAATCCAAGCCATGATCCGGAGCGAGACTGCATGGCAGGCCGTCAACTCCTTGTGCGAAGCAGTGATGCTAGCAAAGGAGGAGACGGAGCACGTGAAGGAGCGGTAATTCCAGCGCCCTCACGCCTCTAGCCGCCGCAGGAGACGCCCTGGTCGGGAGACAACATCGAACTGTCGGTCACCGAAGGCGCGGGCTTGCGGGCGGCAAGCAGTGGGCAGCCCTACGCCCGATAAGGACCAGGCCATCGGGTCGAGCCGATGGCCTGGTCCCGCATCCCTGGATGCGGGTTGGTTAAAAAAGAAACCGTGACCCTGGCTCACAGGCAAGTGAAAGAATACGGGTGGGTTTTAGTCAGTAAATGTCTGACACGCCCTTCCGCTCCGCCCAGGGCGAGATCATCAAGTGACCTCTCATTTGATGATTTCCCATAAAAAAAAGGGCTTATTGTTTTTAAAACAAAAAGACGGCAATGAATTTTTAAATGCAGAATTTTAGGCTTCAGAACTAAACAAGCAACCAGGTACCTACCTATAGGCATATATAAACATAGACAGCCAGACATGGCCTTAAAATCTTGGTTCAAATCATCAACAAAACTCAAATCATTTGCCGTGGCCTGCAGTTTTACCGCTAAAATTATGAAACTAGATGTTTGCGGTTAATCTTCTACAGTAGTAATGTTTCTCAATCTGTAATTTTATGTTTGCACTTCGGTACGTAACATCAAAAGATAACCTGTAATAGTATTTATATTGTAATAACTAAGTACAAAAATAAAGGTCCGTATTACAGAACGTCACTCAAAACTCAAGCTCTACTTAAGTCTCGTTTCAAGCCATTTGATTGGTTGAAACTAGTTTTAAGTAATGTTTAAGCAGAGATCAATGCTTGAGTTTCCTTCTGGAATACGCACCTTAGTTGAACTTCTCGCGGCATCGCTGTCACCAAATGTTTGCAGGAAACTAGCAGCACTACTACGTCAAATTATATTGTAATGATAGAGGGGTTTGTTAATTCATAAACGATTATTAAAGTTAAGTGACGTTTAAACTACAAAAATATAGATAAGCTTAAAAAGTCGCTAAGCACTAATTAAGTTTATGTAACTTTTATAAATAAAAGGTAAAATGTCTTTATTTTGTAAGTAGGTTTGTGCAAACACTTTCTATGTAAATTACATTTTTTTGAACTAGACGAGACCGGCGTTTCCTCTCTGGCTAGTTTGAAAATAAAGGTCAAAATAAACTCAGAGGTCAGTCTCTTTCGCGGGCCTGCGGGCGGTGAGCAGTGGGTAGCTCGCCACCCGGTAAGGACCAGGCCCGGGTCGACGGCGCGTTGTGTTTCACGCGCGCCTCAAAGAGCCACGGGTTTACGAAGGCCGATACCTCAGGTGGGTCAGGGTTGCGGGTTGGTTAAAAAAGAAACCGTGGCCCTGTCCGTCGCACAAGCAAGTGAAGAAACACGGGTGGGTTTTAGTCAGTAAAAGTCTGGCACGCCCGGCCTTTCGCTCCGGCCAAAGCGGGAGAAGTAATTTGATGATTTCCCATCCCAATAAAAAAAGGTCAGTCTCTTTTGAAGTCCACACTGTAAACTGTCCAGAGAATAATATATTTTTGCTCGTAATATTTATATCTTTATCATTTTTTTTCGAGCACCAAGACTCATAGTGTTAGTAACAATGTGCCATCAAACAGTGTTAATAAACTAATTAATATAAAAGGTACACAATGGCGCCGATTCTCTTGTTCACTAACTAAACTAATTTTAAGCTAAGTGCATCTTTCTCTCTCTATTTCATTAAGAAAAGGATAGAAGATAACACTTTAATCCTGTCAATTTAGACGCGATTATAAATATGGGCATCAAAAATACGTCGACACGTCGTCTACGTCACGCACGGACTAATTTGAGAGGTCTAAACTAACATTTATCTTCTTCTTATGAGAATCGGGGCCAATGTATAATTTCGTTCTTGGACAATTCGTCCACGACGAAACAACTTCTCTTTCCGACATATCATAGACAAATTGTCGTTTGCTCAGCACATTACTTATACAGTATGTTAACTAACAGAGGGCGTTCCCGTTAACCCGAAATAGTATAGCATACATACATGCTAAAAAAAATATTTCCATTCGAAAACAAAATGTTTTAAAATTTTTTCAATATGAAAATATTCAATAAAAATTTTACATTGACATGTAAAAGAAACACACTGTACACGCGAACATGAAAGACGGCAACATCGCAATTTATTTATGAATGACGAGCCGCGTATGCGGCGGCGATCTAAGATCTAATTGATTGATGTGTGTTGGTTGATGTGTGTTGGGCAATGCAACGTTAGGTAGATACTATTCCGCGCTACTATTTTGATTTAAAACAGGAGGTTTCAAATTTATTTTCAAATATAATTTCTTTTTATTCGGATTATTTTATGCTTATTTTTCTGTGCTGATATTTTTATTTTAATCTATTAATGATATATATTAACGAGTTTAAGGGACCGCCCTCTGTTATTTAACATACTGTATAATAATAATATTAATTTTTTTTACTAGTAGATTATATTAGCAG
Source organism: Sesamia nonagrioides (assembly GCA_017933935.1). Classification (NCBI taxonomy): domain Eukaryota; kingdom Metazoa; phylum Arthropoda; class Insecta; order Lepidoptera; family Noctuidae; genus Sesamia; species Sesamia nonagrioides. Next base: position 260,562 of record JADWQK010000863.1, on the reverse strand, counting down.
CACTATATTTAGGCCTTACCCTATGAAAAAAATTAAACAATATTCAATATTGTTTAAATTTCGTGTGAAAAAATATAAACAATATTTTTCATGTATTTTTTATTTGTATTCACCCATGCAATCAATGCATATTTGGCAACTCAGTGGCAAGTTATTGATTCTTAAAGAAATCAGTTGGACGGGAAGTAACAAATTCTTCAAAGGCATTGTGTACTGCCTCTGCCGCCTCGGGTATTGATTTTTATTCCTTCCAAGAAATTATCCAAATTCTGGAAAAAGTAGTAGTCTGTAGGCCAATTTCATAGGTAAAGACCTATTAATAACAGTAATGAATTTATTCCCGTCTCTCTATCACAGGAGTCAGGTTGTCACTTAAACGTAAATTCAAGTTACTACGTACAGGTTACAACAAATATACATAATTATATTGATCATTATTGTGCTATTTTAACAGAATTCTATGTTCATCTGGTGTCGGGATCACCGGCTGCACCATCGCTATTCGGACACTGATGGTGACCCTCACAACTCTAAGCGTGGTTTCTTCTTCTGCCACATGGGATGGCTAATGTACAAGAAACACCCCTACGTCATCGAGCTCGGTAGACGGATCGATTTGAGCGACTTGAAAGCCGACTGGATGGTGATGTTTCAGAAAAAGTATTTTTTGTTTTATTTTATTTCGTTCTGCGATAAACGGAGACCATATATTTTGCCATTTCTTAAGTAACAATAATGTGTTGCACGGTGCACGAATTCTAATTTATATGGCAATTAAGGACCAGGTCACTCAGAAAGCATTGCGACAAAAAGTTTTTATGTATGAGAAACTGGCCAGTTATAATTTATTTAAATTATAAGATTATAATTTTAACTACGGTATAGGTACGTTCCAAATTCAAAAAATCCCTCTACATTTTTTGCCAGCTAATTAAAATTATCGTGTCTCTTTGAAAAGTGAATTTGCGTCGAGACCATTTTCGCGCAATGATTTTTTACGATTTCAAATATCGCCTGAAACCAGACAAATCATACGATGAGACTTCAAATGGTATTTATGGATGAAGGCCCTTCTCAGGCGGTTGACTAACTTTGGGGGATGAAGAAAAAAGTGGTCGTCCTTTGAGGGCTGTTACAGAAGAAAACGTGCTAACAGTGAAAAGTTTGGTCCAAGACAATAGACGAATTACAGACCAAGAAATTCAGCATAAACTGCAGATTGTATCAAGAAGCCTTCATGAGATTTTACACGTGCATCGTCGGTTGCGGACGATAGTTTCACGCTGGGTGCCGCACATCGATGCTTAGAACCAGGGACGGGTGGAATGGTGCCATGATATGATAGACAATTTTGAAGCAGGCTATATAGACTTTATGACTACAATCGGGATTGAAAAATTAAGATTTTTTGCTTTTTGTTTTAATATTGACTTGAGTCAAAGAGATTTGTAAATATAATTTTAATGTCTCTGACCTGAGTTCATGATTGCTATACCCCTATATTTTGACATGCTTAATCAGAGTATACTCTAGCCGAGAATGTCGTTATGTTTCTTAAACATAGATAAAAGATATTTCTTTATTGAATAGTAGATACCTATCAAATTAGATTACTACTTACTTTTATTTCAGATACTACTACGTTTTATACTTGATGCTGGCAATATTCCTCCCAATTTGGGTGCCGGTTTATTACTTCGAGGAGACCTTGTGGCACTCGCTGCTCGTTACCTACTTCGCTCGCTACGCCATTCAACTACACGGCACTTGGACTGTTAACAGCATTGCGCATCTTTATGGAACACGGCCTTATGATCAGTAGGTTGAAGGTATTTTTATAATCACCCTAGCATTTACAAATCTTTTTAAAAAAGCTATCATTTTCTTCATCATATTTTCTAACATAGCGGCATCACAAAGGCCAGTCCTACGCTGGTCGTACCCAGCTAATTCCCACGACCTTCATCCATGTCGTCGGTTCACCTAGTGAACGTCTTATCCACGCATATCTTTCGATACGCAGTCACCGCCCAAGAACTCCCAAGAACCCGCACCATCAGTTCTAAGAGCATGCCTCATAAAAGATTAATATTAAACCCCTTTATTCATAAACGCTGCTTAAAGTTAACTAGTTATTAGCGATTCTTTAACCAGACATTTTTCACCGTATAACGTCACTTAACTTTAATTATGCTTTATGAATAAACACCACAAAGCTTAAGGGGTTTATTCATAAACGATGATTAAAGTTAAGTGACGTGCAAACATCTAAAATGTATGTTTAAACAATCGCTAATCACTACATGTCAGCCAAATTCGATAAAGAATAGAGGTAAACAAACCGTTGCTAGGCAACGAGTAGTTAATGCCTAAAAGACAGATGTTAACAACCTTTTCTAGCTAGATGATTTTTATGAAAGTAATAAGTCTACTTCCTACTAATATAAACAGCTTATTTGTTTAGATATTTATGATTTGCATAGAACGCTTAACCGATTTGAATGACACACATGTAAGCTAATTTCCTAATAGGTTAATTTTTGATACATATACAACGTGTAACATAAAGGGTATATACAAAACAAAGGCATGTCATCTTTACATGATATCAAACGATATTGGAAGGGTTTTTTAATCCTATCTCTTTAAGTTAGAAAGTTATGAGGAAAAACACCGCCTGTGCTACTATCGCCTAGGCTACTATCATACTAGTCGCACAGAGATATTGAAGACATTTATCGGATTTTGGCAAGTAACTTGACGGGTAACGAGTAGATATTAACGTATGTAGTGTGCTGCCACGTTTGTTATGATTTGATTTTAAGAAACACACGAAACCGAAAATTTGGTACCAATTTTTTGAGTATTTTATTTTGAGTTGAAACCCTTCCGATATCGTTTGATATCATCTAAAGATGCCATGCCCTTGGTATGTATATACCCTTTTTGTAACACGTTGTATATTATACTTAGTCTATACTTGAAAGTATTACAATGCATGTGTTATGCAATTGATTTGAAAGTAATTAAAATATGTAAAATTGTATTGACAAATGCCTTAACTTTATTCATTGGGTGAATTCCAAATATCTTTCTTTTTTGTAGGGCTATCACATAAAATTAATGTCGACTTTTTAATGGTTTTTCGAAATACCAAGTTATTAAGCGTGTTATTTTAGTGACTGTATTGAAATGTGCTGCAGCTGCAATAGGAATTGTTAATAAATAGTTAACATGTAAAAGTCGATAATCATGTAAGTACATAACAGGAGATTTGTAAAACGTAAGTTGTGATAACCCTAAATTGGTTTGTTTACCTCTATTCTTTATGGAGCTTGGCGAGAATATAGTTAACTAGCAGCGTTTATGAATAAGGGGGAAAAAGATTAGCATTTATTTATTTTCCACAGAAACCTTCAACCTGTGGAATCATGGTTCGTGTCCATGATAAGTTTGGGCGAGGGTTGGCACAACTACCACCACGCGTTCCCCTGGGACTACAAGGCAGCTGAACTGACCATGCATTTCAACCTGTCTGCGAGTATCATTCGGTTCTTTGAAAGGATAGGATTAGCTTACGATTTAAAATCTGCATCTCTAGATATGGTAAGATAAAAACAGTTTTCAAGCTGATTTACAATAAAGTGAACATTTTTTTTATTTCCATTTATTGATGCTATTTTTCTCCACAAAGGTAACAATTAGTGTAAAAAAACAGGTGATGGTAGTCACTGCAAGCTCAGTATCAAAGAGGCGCGTGTGCTTCATACATTATTTAGCCTTTCTCTCAATGTCTGACATCCTCGTTGGTCTGATAGTCGCCAGCGCTAATGCTAATCATGATGTCCTGGGTAAAAATTCCAGCTCAAGTTATTGGATTTTCATCAGGAATTTCACAGTAGCTACCACTGGTTGCTGGATTTGTGCCGGTGGATGTCAATATATGGTGCACCTTCAGATACACTTGGTGCACCTCTGTCTGTCTTACATTTCGGGCATTACTGGCGGGATGATATATTGTATATTAAGAATTGCTTTCGAAAGCTATTTTTGTAATCATTTTTGTAATATACAGGTCCGGAACAGGATAATTAGAACAGGCGACGGCAGCCACTACGAGCTTGGCAGCGAGGAGGCGCGCGCTGCGGTGACCGCTTGGGGACCACTGCATCCACTTAACCCCACCTACAATACCACGCTCAAGGCACCTGACGCTATACTTAAACCCGAAGGACTGCCACTAAACCATGAAAACGACTTCCTTAATGTTGACATCAAAAAAAGAATAAACAATTTAGGCTAAGCTATAAACCTTCATGCTATAAAGACGTGATACTGTATACGTATGTGTATGTATAATATTTATGTAATCTGTAGAGGCAAATTTCAGTCATGTTATTTAAAATAATATTTTTAAAATAAAAAGACTATTGAACTGATTTTTTTCACCACACTATAACTTATGCAGCGGCTTTAAATTGATTATCTGAGGAATTTTACAAAATGTAGGAATCTGTTACTGAGTATAGACAGCACCTAGCTGGTTCATTCTGTTAATTTTAATCTATATATGTTAAAGAAAGACATGGGATATCTTTTGTCCCGTGTTGATAAGTTTTGTATTATTTAAGTTTAAGTTTGTCGGTAAAACGGCTGAACTGATTCGGATGTATTCTGGAGCACGGAGGGCCATAATCTGGATTATAACATTTCTATTTTCTATTCTGGATTATAGATTCTAGACTTATAAGAATGAAACTGCGGGGCAAAGCAAGTTAATAATAAGCCAGAAGGTCATCTGGAATAATGTAAATGATTAATTACGTTGAATCAACTGAAGTAAACTAAGCAATGCAAATGTAATTAGCATACAAGAACAAGAGTTCAAGTTCCATCTATTGCAACACTAAATAGGTACAATGATACATCAACAGTGCCCAAGGTTTGATACATTTAGGCCAGGACTGCGGGTTGGTTGAATGAGAAACCGTGGCCCTGGCGCACAGGCAAGTGAAGGAACACGGGTAGATTTAATCAGTAAACATCTGACACGACTTTCTGCTCCGCCCAGAGCAGGAGAGGAGGACATTTCAACTATAGATAGGTTTGTACTTTGAGAGGATTATAAATATTGATAGTGAATCAAGAAGTAAATACTAAGGCCAAAACTAAGAAATAACGAAAATGGGATCGAACAAAATACAAGAAAAAAAATGAGATTTAAAAAAATAATAATAAACATCACATATCCCTGACCGTTAAACATATAGGAACAGATTACTCATACAAGCAGTAAGTAGCTTGGCTGCTTGGCCCAAAGCAATGGGGTTCCTGATCCCACATTTGCCTGCAAATTAGGAAAATACTTTTATCACAACATAAACTTAGAGGCTAAGAAGTTGGTGAATACCGTATTTGATATCGTAACTTGAAACAGATGAAGCTCGATTTTTCAATTTAATGTTAAGGTACGGACAGCAGGTCCAATAAACCCGAAATTGTCAACTATTCCCAATCAACCTTGAGCCTTAATACCTTATCGATAGAGTCGAAAATCTAATAAATAAATTTGACAAATTGTTGTAGCTTAATGCGCTGTCGTTTTCGTACTTTCGCATGTCAAAAGTATAATTTGGTCAAAAGGCTGGTACATAAAATATTAAATATATAATTTGAAAAAATCATGACTTAAATCTGATGTGACAAGCTGATTTTTCCATAGCCAGATATTTTAGGTATCTGAAGAAAACTTTGAATTTTTGTCAATTCGTCCGTACAGAATCTGTCAAACGTCAATATTATTCCCCTAATATAAATTATCTGTCGCTTGACGAATCAGTCCTTAATACAAGACATAAAAAAAAACAAATGATTAGTAAAGCAAAATATTACTTAGTACCTACTCCTCCTCCTCCTCAAGTCGTTCTCCTCATTACTGAGGGTCGTGATGTCCCTGTCTCTTCCTCACAATAGTTCGCCATTTGTTACGATCCCTGGCCGCGAGTATAGCATCATGCAGGCCGGTAGTACCTACTACACATTGCCAATTTGTTTTATTGACATCACAAAATATTTGTATTATTATTAGTTTATAACAATACCTACCAATATTTTGAAATAAACTAATTATTCAAACATAAACACTACGTACTTATTTAACAATAGAAGCCCAATAGTAGGTATGCACCTAATAAGTTCATTAGTATTTATAGATCATTGTCACGGCTAGTGAATTGTTATTCCCGAATTGATTTGCATTATTTCATTTTTTATTCAAGGTTAAATTACATCTATCTTAGTTCTTCCATTTCTCCTTGGCATTTTGTCCTTTTCTCAATCGCCTACACTTCAACATTGTGCATGCAGGTTCCCAAAAAAAAAAAACATAAGTACAAAAACACTAAATTGATATTCGAACTCTTACCGTGTAGACTACTCCGAACTATGTATATTATGTGTTGACATATTTCGGGACCAACACCATATTTGCGTAACGTAAGTACTATTAATCATCATCATCATCCCAGCGTTAATCCCAGTCGCATCCGAAGCCTTTTCAGCTTTGGAGTCTGGGGTCCGCTTTACCAGTTCAACTGCTGATATACTAAACTTCGACATTTTGCGTGAAGCGACTGCCGTCTGACCTCCACAACCCGAAGGCGACATCGAAGCATTGCAGTTAGACAAATTGATGGATTTCAACAACCCGTAACGACTGCCACTAGATGTTCGTATGGCAACCGGGACCAACGGCTTAACGTGCTTTCCGAGGCACGACCAGACCAGTGCAAATATTAATATTCATGCATACAAATACTTGCACTGTGCGGGGATCGAACCCGCACAGTGCACGTAAGTACTATTAATATCCATTGGAAACTTTTTGAAGCATATTGCTAATCGATTGCTACATATGTCCGAGAAATGTGTATGCTCACCGCCGTAAATAACGCAATGAAAGTTCTTGAACCGTCAACATGAAACCCATTGCTACTGATAGTATGTTTCGCATTTACCCTGCTCGTCTTTGGAAGCCGTACGAGGGACCAAAGGCAACTCTCAGAGGCGCCTTCCGAAATTTTAATGAAATCAGGTGCCGAATGACGACAATCCAGTATGCACAATGCAAGTGCACCCAAGAATAAACACACCAGTGATGTAGCACAATTGCAGGACATAGGAAAATTAAAATTTTGATTGATATGGGTTGGTGTGACTAAATTAGTAAGAAAGAAAGAAATATTTTTTATTCCGCACAAACAAAACACATTTGAATTGAGGACTTACTTAATCCCGTTCCCGATCCCGATCCCGTTAATTTACTAGTATTTAGTATCAAATCTCACACTGTCACAGTTACAGATTAGATAACAACTAGGATTTATGTACCTAAGTAAGACACAACAAACCACAGAGTAGAATCAAAACCAACCAGTGTGTATTAATAAAGTGTACTAAGTGTGGGATTTACTTCAATATGTAGATTTAAATCTAGTACACTAACTACTATATCTCCAACAAAAACACTATTCGCTACCTACAATCAACAGTTTATTGGATTTTTTTGTGTTCAACAACACAATCCAGATCCAACGCCTACAACTATTAACACTAGAATAAACGAATATGAGAAAAGTCTTTTGGGCCTAACCACTAACAGACAGCGCCGGTCAATGAAATCTGACCCAACTTATCCCCGACAAGGTAAAAACGAGACCACAATAGAAACAATGTTCTAATACTCCGTTTTGCATACAAAGCCGAGTTCAAGTTTGTTCAATTGCTCAAACAGCTTTATTCTGAACAAAGTAGTCCTTTTATAAGCAGACTCATAGTCTGAATTAACCAGTTGTGGATTGATGAGCTAGAAGCAAGTGTGTAGCATAGACACGAAAATGACTGCTGTAAATTTGGAAGCCAAAGCTCCTGCTTCAAATATAAGCAGTGAAAAAAAAAATGAAAATAATAACACAACTAAGTCAGAATCAATTGCTATACCTAAAGTAATTGGAACAGATTATTCTTACAAACATACAATTGTTTGGAAAAATGCCATCGGATTCTTGATAATGCATATTTTTGCTCTTTGGGGAGTTGGACTTCTTTTCATGGGCTATGTTAAATGGCAGACTTTTTTATGGAGTAAGTTATAAATTTTATTATTTTATTATGTGTTATTTACTTACGTTATGATTCCTAATAAAACGTATTCTTTTTCAGTGCTCGTCATCTTATTCCTGGCTAGTGAAGGTGTCACTATCGGGGCGCATCGTTTTTATACTCATAAGTCTTTCAAAGCTAATGGTTTTCTGAGAGCTATCTTTTTACTTTGCCAAACAATGGCTGGACAGGTAACCAAATCAAGTTCAACATAAATATATAAAACACGTGTGACGTAACTCGTCATTCAGGTTCTAAATAAGGATTAATTTGCAGAATTCTATGTTCATCTGGTGTCGCGACCACCGTCTGCATCACCGCTACTCGGATACAGACGCTGATCCTCACAACTCTAAGCGTGGCTTCTTCTTCTGCCACATTGGATGGCTCATGTGCAAGAAGCACCCCTACGTCATCGAGCTCGGCAGACGGATTGACATGAACGACTTGAAAGCCGACTGGATGGTGATGTTCCAAAAGAAGTAAACTTAAGTTTTCATTAACCATTTCTTTCTCTAGTAGTTTGTCTGTAGTTCAGTTCAATTCAGTAATATTTTTACAATTTCCTTTTCAGGTATTATTATTATTTATATTTTATACTAGCCTTTGCTCTGCCTGTGTGGGTGCCTGTGCATTTCTTCGGCGAACCTGTATTTCAAACTATCTTAACATGTTACTTCGCTCGCTACGTGTTAGAACTAAATGGGACTTGGCTCGTCAATAGTGCTGCGCATCTCTATGGAACTCGGCCTTACGACCAGTAAGTATGCCTTCATGGGTAACTATAATACTAACAAAAAATTATGTGTAGTTATCATTGAACTGAGTCTATTTATTTCTTTGTAATGTTACAGAAAATTGCAGCCAGTGGAGTCATGGTTCGTGTCCATGATAAGTTTGGGCGAGGGTTGGCACAACTACCACCATGCGTTCCCCTGGGACTACAAGGCAGCTGAACTGTCCATGCATTTCAACCAATCCGCGACCTTCATCCGATTTTTCGAGAGGATAGGACTCGCTTACGACTTGAAAACTGCTTCCCCTGAAGTGGTAAGTTAATTTAAGCAGTATTATAAAACATATAGATACATTATTTAACCTCCCCTCTCATGTCTGACATCATCGTTGGTCTGCTAGTTCTCAGCGCTTCTTATCTGTACTACCCAGGTTCATGCTTAGCAGCAAAACATGTAGTTTTAGGTACGAATTCCAGTTCAAGCACTTTGCTTGAACTAGATTTTGGAAAAGTTATTGGATTTTCATCAGGAATTTCTCAGTAGTTGCAACCGGGTCACTGATATGTGCCCGGTGGATGCAAAATAAGGTTCACCTTCAAATCGAAAGGAATAAAACAGAGAGGTGACATGTAGGTGTACCACAAGTCCACCTTGTATACTAGCTTTCCGCCCGCGGCTTCGCCCGCGTGGAATTCAGTTATATCGCGCTTTTTAGATTACCCTCGGGAATTTAAATTTTTTCCTAGATAAATACTACTATTTAATCCAGATTTCTAACTTTACCTAAAATTTCAAAGTAATCGGTTCAGTAGTTACGGTGTGAAAACGCAACAAACAAACAAACTCACTTTCCGATTTATGATATTAGTAAGAATATATTATATAAGTAAGGATTAAGAATTGCTTTGGAAGGATTTCTAATGATTTTTGTAATACAGGTTCGGAACAGGATAATCAGAACAGGCGACGGCAGTCACTACGAGCTTGGCAGCGAGGAGGCGCGCGCTGCGGTGACCGCTTGGGGACCACTGCACCCACTTAACCCTACCTACAACACCACGCTCAAAGCACCTGATGCTATACTAAAACCCGAAGGACTGCCACTAAACCATGAAAAAGATGTTCTTGATTTCAATGTCATGCACAGAGAATCGAGGCGAAGTTAGATAGATCTAATAGTTTTAGGCCAATTGAATTTGTACAGTAAATTTAGAATGATGATTGATTGAAATGTATCTAGTTATAAGTAATTATTATTTCTTCAAGTTTCAAAGAGTCTAGCCGGCTTTGTGTACCTTTTATATTGGACGAAGTTAAATTAAAAAATGACATTTATTTTAATAACAGAATGTTAGTACTTTTAAGAGCATTGAAAATAAACAAATGTTTAAATAGAACTATATTGATTTTTTTCAAAGATTCACTGTCATATCGAAACCTAGTTATTCAATTCTAATGGAGGCTGGATTGAGCTTTGGATTTCTTAAATAGAGACTGCCTTTGACTGAACACAAATCTAAAACATAAATCATATTCAGTACGGAGATTGACAGAACACTATTTTTATAGGCTTCCCGTTGGAAAACTTAAGCATAATATACTACTTAACAATATTCATTGTTAAGTCAATCAAAATGCAAATTTGTTCAATGACCTAAAACAACAGTGGAAGATAGTATCAAAAACATTCGAATTGAGAACACCATTTTTGAAATCAGTTAAAGAAATAAAAAAAAGTAACAAGTTGAGAACAAAGTAATTTCATGTAGTTAGTATGATTATGGAAGCATTTTATTTTGAATCAGTTTGTATGCATTATTTTACAATTTACCATAATTCTGTTTTAAATTGCAAACCAATTTATTTAAATTGATTTGTAATTTTATTGAGAAAATTAATAATCAATTATACAAGGTGGAGTCAACAATAAAAATAAGCAAAGCAAAACTAATGCGTAAGAGTATTTTGTAAATAATAAAATAAATTCGAAGTATATAAATGATTTAAAGGTTTGACAACTCTCTTGAAATTCTATGGCAAACTAAACTCAAACTCCTTTATTGCGAAAATGGGTAATTCAGATTTAACATTGTTATATAAGATTGTTTGGCATCTCCATAATCCACCTGAAGGCATGCAATTTTAATTGGTGTTTGTCTCTACCTATTTTACATTACTAATTATACATTTTATAAATTCATTCAATATAAAATAAAAAGTCTCAGACCTGGCTAACTATAGACCAATCTCGCTGGCTACTGTGATAGCAAAAGTGCTGAACAGTCTTCTTGACAGACACATGGATAGGCACATAAAGCTTCATGATGCTTAATTTAGTTTCAGGCCTGGCCTCTCGACTGAAATTGCCATTCTCTGCCTAAAGTAGACTGTACAGTATTATACAGACAGGAGTACACCGGTCTATGCCTGTTACCTGGACTTGTCCAGGGCATTTGACTTAGTTTCCTATGACGTGTTGTGGCAAAAATTGAAAAATGAAACGGACGTGTCAAGTAATATTATCACTATTTTGAGATATTGGTACTCGAGTCAAAGGAATACTGTGCGATGGGCAGACACACACTCGGACATGTATGGGAGTGCGGGGTGAGACAAGGGGGTTAACCTCTCCTCGTCTCTTTAACTTATATATGAATGAGCTGATCGGCGAGCTCAGCAGAGCGGGCATAGGGTACCATATAGATGGACAGTGCGCCAATAATGTAAGCTACGCGGACGACATGGTGCTGCTGAGCCCGTCGATTAGTGCCATGCGCAAACTGCTAGCAGTTTGTGAAAGATATGCATGAATTCATAGACTCAGATATAATATAAAGAAGAGTGAAGTGATGGTGTTTAAGGCTGGTAACAAATCCAGTGAGCCTCTTGTGTATCTTTGCGTCTAGTTTCAAGTATCTGGGTCACTGGATCTCTGAGGATCTGAGTGATGACTGTGATTTGGAGAGAGAACGCAGGGCGCTGTCTGTGCGCTGTAACATGCTGGCCGCAGGTTTGCACGGTGATCCGAGCAAGTCCAGGTGACTTTATTTAAGGCTTTCTGCCAGTCTTTCTACACTTGCAGCCTGTGGACTAAGTACACGCGGCGTACATACACCGCTCTACGAGTCCAATATAATAATGCGTTCAGAATACTGTTCGGACTACGGCGCTGCTGCAGCGCTTCAGCAATGTTTGCAGAGCAAAGAGTAAAATAAATAAATATATATACGGACAAATCACACAGATTGAGCTAGCCCCAAAATAAGTTCGAGACTTGTGTTATGGGATACTAACTCAACGATACTATATTTTATAATAGATACATATATAGATAAACATCCAAGACCCAGGTCAATCAGGAAATGTCCGTTTCCCATCCCAGGTTTCCATGCCATCATGCGGAAGCGCTGTGCATCTCTCATGAAGCGTATGCGGGTCAGCCCGAACAGCCTTCTGAGTGTGTTCGTGGACCGCTGGGACTCGCCGATGTGGCGGCACTGGATGCGACTACACACGACGGGTGGTCGCATCCTGGGTTCGGCATAACTTGGCACTTCCGTGCGGTTCCATTTGATTCTGTTGTATTTCTGTTTTGTGTAATTACTAACAACAGATTTATAAGGTTTTATTTGTATTTTAATTTTTTGTATCATTTTTATTATATGGATTACGTCTGAAATAAATTATTATTATTAAAATAATAAATGTCAAGAAATTTTGTCATGGACAGGTCAATTTAAAATTCATAAATATGCCAAACAATAATTAAAACAAGTCAACTCAATTAGTTAAGTACCAAATACAATAATGTCATTTACCATTATTAAACATGTCATTTATAAATTCATTTACACTATAATAGGCCTTTTCCACGAGAAATTTTTAAACTGTTTGATAAATATGTTACAGCTTTAGCATACTAATAATTCTTTTAGTAGGTTGTTGTAAACGCGTGGCGCCATACAGAGTACACTATTTTTCATTAATGCACTTTTGTGTTGAGAACAGTTAACTTTTAAATTGTTAGGGTGAAAGAACCAGTGATGGACAAGACCCCAGTGATGGACACTTTTTACCTTTATTGAAAGAAAACAAACCTTGCACACCCATATTTTGATTTATGTACACTTAATCTTAGAGATTGGCCTATTATTCGCCTCATAATAATATATGTCAGTGCGTTCGGCCGTTTTGTTTCAAGTTGGCGAAGTAAACATTAAACCAAGTTTGTGTTCCTCTGGAAAAATCCAAGTTTACTTGCATAATCGTTAAGAAGGTGAGTCTATTTTTTTTAAATAATATGTTTGTTATTTATTGTAACTGAATTCTAATTGATTTTAAAGCTAAGCATTGAAATGAGAGATATATGTAGTTTGTAATTATTCGTCCCGCTCATTATCACGCATTTCTTAAGGTTAAGCCAGTGTCATTAACTGGTTCCGACATACATACTTTCTCCAGTAATGGACATATGTCCATAATTATTTTTTTTAGAACATATTTGAGTTGGTACACCGTTCTGATTCCTTTTTCCACGCAGTTTAATTGCATTTCTAAAATAAACAAATTAGAGTCTAGTAAAGAACAAAGTGTCGATTATTGGATCGAATGAGTGTCCATTACTGGTTTTTGTGTTTTCTTTCAGATGGCTCCAAGAAAACGCCAGAACAGATGGACCACGCCATGAAAGCTATTCGCAATGAAGAGAAGGTTTCCATTGCTGCTAAACCATTTGGGGTGCCTCGTGTAACAATTTATAATAAAATATCTGGAAAGACTCTTATAAAGTGTACAATAGGGCCTAACAATCCTTTTAAATGAGCATGAAGAAATTTTGGTTAGGTGGCTCTTAGACATGGCTGAAAAACACTTTCCCATTTTAAAAGATTGCCTACTAGAGAGTGTGCAAAAAATAATAAAGGATGAAATAATATCGAACCCATTTACAAACAACAAACCTGGAAAAAAGTGTTGCAATTTATTCCTAAAAAGGCATTCAATTTAGACTGCAAAATTGCCGGAAAATCTAGGTATCTATGGCTCGGGACAACGAATCTGAAAAAGATATAAGTAATCGGTTTCAAGAAATAGATGGCTATTTAGAAGAAAATAATTTAAAAGAACTAGTCAAAGATCCAAACCGAATGTTGAATGTTGATGAGAGTGCATTTTTTTATCACCAAAACCAGGCCGTGTTTTAGCAAAAAAGGGGATAAACATCTTTACTCTGCATGTGGTGACAAAAAAGAAAATCTAATAGTTTTATTTACCGGAAATGCTGCTGGACAGCTTGCCCCACCCATGATAGTTTACAACTACGAACGAATCCCGTCACATGTCGCAGTCAGTGTGCCTGAAAATTGGGCGATAGGGAAGTATGAAAGTGGGTGGATGTGCAGCAGCACATTCTATGAATATGTGACTAATATCTTCAACCCATAGCTTCAAAAGGAGAAAATACAGAAGCCAATTCTATTTTTTCAGATGGCCACAAATCGCATCTTACTTTGCACCTCTCGAAATTTTGTGCACAAATGGCATTAAGGTACAGACGGTATATTTAATGGTTATATTCTTTTAATTTAAATTAATATAATGGTTCAAATTGAACTTTATTCATTTATTTTTCTCCTTACAAATCCCAAATACCTACTATTATATCAGTCATAATTTATGTTGTTCGGTGTCCATGACTGGATGTCCATTACTGGGTAACTGTCCGCCACTGGGTATGGACAACTGGATCCTAGGTGTCAATAACTGGTGATTTTAGTTATTTTTTATATTTTCACAATTTTCTAATAATGTATTACCTATACTTCAATTGTACATCATTGTGCTCATTCTTGAGAATATTTATCGTTATTTGCACTAAGTGCTGTTGAACTGAGTTTTGTAGTTTATTTTTTACCACTTTTTATAACAAACACAGTCCTAAAAGTGTCGATAATTGGATCATTCACCCTACGTTTACTTTTTTTTTTTATAAATTTTTATCGTTAAATTACTTCTGACATATATCGCGAACTCATATAAGTACAGACACGGTACTGTCAATATTTTTAGTTTTCTAAAGTATGGTCTACAACTGTCCATTTAATAGAGCTTGCACATTGCCCTTATGCACTTATTTTGTGCTTTGAATATTTTCTCTTTTTCAGTACAGTTTCTTCACAATATGATTCCGTATATACTTAATATACTTTCAACATTCCCATAATATGCCGTCAGAACTGCGACCTCGTTAAGTTTTTTTGTGAACATATACAATGCATAAGATTGAGTAGGTACCCAACTTTAAACAAAGGATCTCTGCGTGTGCTTTCCAATTTAGGCCAGCATCTACATTAAGTTCTAAAAATTTTGATGTAAGTATCTACTACACTAATACTTTCGTCATTATAAATAATGTAAATATTAGTCATTAGGGGAATTCTATTTTTAAATGTCATTAGGTGAGTACCGATGGCCGATGGGGTAGTAAGGTTCTGGATTGGCGGCCACGTACTGGAAGACGCAGCGTAGGGTCCGCGCGTCGCGAACAATAATGATCGGATGTTTTGTTATTTTCGGAAGGTCGTTAATATACATATTAAATAAAAGTTTCCCTATTATACTTCCTTGTGGTATACCCAGATGGGTATACCACAAGGAAGTGTAATAATAGTTTAAATAATTTTAAATAAAGTTAGATAATTTTATGTTATTATTTTATTCAGCGTGGCGCTTTTGTAGCGATATTAATTCATTGGTTTTTCATTGTGAACATATTTTGTTTTCATTAAACGTATTGTTCTACTTTAATTTTGTAACTTCACTCATTATAATACTTCATTTAGTAACTTAAAATTACGTAAAATTAAATGAATTTAGTACATGCATGCTCTTGAGTGGTTTGTGTTCATGTGTGTTTGCTCTGAACTGTAGCGCAGGGGTCATTTGCCGAGGTCACGGATGGTACACATAAATCGCTTGATACGAATGAAAGTCTTAAACTTTCATTCGTACCAGGAGATTTATGTGTGCAAAGTGTAGGCGGTTCAAGGAATGAGAGAAAATTGGAGCAGGCGGTAATTTTCAAAACGAAGTCGTTACATTTTTTACCCGACTACGGCAAAGCAAAAGGAGGGTTATGATTTTGACAGGCTATGTATGTATGTATGTATGTATGTATGTATGTATGTATGTATGTATGTATGTATGTATGTATGTATGTATGTATGTATGTATGTATGTATGTTCATCTGTTCCCTCGTAACTTCTAAACTACTTATCAGAATTCGACAAATGATATATCATTAGAAGCGTCTTAATTGTCCGCTGGTTATAGGCTATATGGGGTTTCACTAAATTTACTGTGGCGCCCTCTAGCGGACAAAACATACAGAGTAAAAAACTAAAGTTAAGATAAATATGCCGTGTTTGGTATCATTTGAAAGCCCTTTACTTGTACATTTTGAATATATATATATTGCTAGCATTTGCGTGTGACTTTACCTGTATTCATGGGCTGGTTGCATATATGTAATTCACATCTTTTCGTTCATAGCTTCTTTACTACTTATCAGAATAAGACCACTGCAGTACCATTAGAAGGGCCTTGATATTCTGTTAGTTATGAGCTATAAAGCTTGTCACCAAATTTAGTATTGCGCCCTCTAGCGGACAAAAAGTTCTATGTTAATATCAAATTAAAATAAATATACCGTGTTTGGTATCACGTGAAAGAGCTTCACGAGTGCTTTATGCTTGTACATAATTACAAGAATGCTTCAATGATGTTAAATATGAGCGATAAGAGTAAAGCGCGGATCACGGGAACTGTGTATCGCTTTATGCAATGTAGAGCAGTGTGAACATTATTAGAATATGTAATGCACTAATGAAAACGACATAAGCTGGGAGTAACTCCACGCGGTGAAGGCGGAAACAGTTTTATAACTGGCTAAATCTCCCATAAAAGGCCTCTGCACTATATGCCTTCGGGCTTATGTTGTTATATGTGCGTGTAGATGTAATATGTCAAGTACCTAGTTTTTAGTTCATCAGTTTAACTTTTGTTAATAATATGCGTCACAAATACACTTTAACACCAAAATAGTACAAATAAAAAAAAGTTAAAAAACTAAAACCCAACTACGACAAAAAACGACGCTGAAAAAGTATAAAACAAGATTTTCAGAATACTGAACTGAACAAAGTTGCTAATGTAGTTGCAAGTAAATGGACACAGTAGTAATGTCATACAATACTACTGAAATGCAATATTCACTATGTAGAGATAAATTTTCATGTTTGGAAAGGCGTAGTCACACGTTGTCAAAGTGCTACGGTAGGTAGGTATATGTAACGTGTGACTACGCCTTCTAAACATGAAAATTTATCTCTACATAGTGAATATTGCATACTTCAGAATAGTATTGTATGACATTACTACTGTGTCCATTTACTTGCAACTACATTAGCAACTTTGATCAGTTCAGTATTCTGAAAATCTTGTTTTATACTTTTTCAGCGTCGTTTTTTGTCGTAGTTGGGTTTTAGTTTTTTTATTATGATTACTGGTCATTACTAGGACCACTTTTAAAGGACCACTAAAAGGATTTTTTTTTAATAAAAAATATTGTAATCTGCAATTTAACCCATCAAAACTAGTTTACAATAAATACGAAATGCTGTCATAAAAGTTATTACAAACTGAAACTGAAAAGCATATTCATTCAATAAGTACAATAGCATCCAGTGTTAGCAATGTTTCTTATCCAGTCCAGATACTTGGTGACCCGGGTATAAACACCTGGGTAGCCGGGACGTCCACAACCGATGCCCCAGGAAACTATGCCTGCAAAATCCAAAAAAGAACGATCATCAAGGCACATCAACTGAAATAAAGAGTATTCCACGAGTTTTAAGAAACAAATGAATAGATTATATTTATATATAACAAATATATAAGATAAATACTCATTTTCACTGAAACGCACAAATCTCAGTCATCCATGGCTCTTGTCCTAATTCCTTTATCACAAGAGCTAGACCACTTAATTTACAGGGAATATGATAAATATGTGTAGATGCCAAGCATTTGCTAAAGCAATGGAGACAATTAGGTTATTAGAACTCAGCACAATGCAACAAAAGAAACATAAACAAAAGGCAATTTGATGCCTCTAGAAACTAACGGGATAAACTATTTTCTATGTATCATAAGTATTCTTCAGAACAGCCTCCGTGGCGTAGCGGTAGCGGACGCGGCCGCTGCGCAAGGTGGCGCGGGTTCGATCCCCGCACAGTGCAAGTATTTGTATGCATGAATATGAATATTTGCACTAGTCTGGTCGTGCCTCGGAAAGCACGTTAAGCGTTGGTCCCGGTTGCCATACGAACATCTAGTGGCAGTCGTTACGGGTTGTTGGAGCCCTCAAAAGTCCAACAATTGGTCTAACTGCAATGCTTCGATGTCGCCTTCGGGTTGTGGAGGTCAGACGGCAGTCGCTTCACGGAAAATGTCGAAGTTTAGTTATATCAGCAGTTGGACTGGTAAAAAAGCGGACCACAGACTCCAAAGCTGAAAAGGCTTCGGATGCGACTGGGATTAACGCTGGGATGATGATGATGATAAGTATTCTTCAGAATGAATATATGAGATACTAACCTAATTGCTCATGTCGTTTGTCTCTCCTCTCAGCTGAAAGAGGACCACCGCTGTCGCCCTGTAAATATAAAAAAAATATTGAACTCATAATCGATAAGCATAATCTACACAAGCAGGAATCAATGAATTCGTGGTGGCCTAGTGGTTAAAACACCAGCCTCTCAAGTATAAGTGTGCGGGTTCGATTCCAGGTCAGGCAAGTACCAACGCTGAAATGACTGATTAAAAGGTGAAGGAAAACATCTTTAGGAAACCTGGACTTTAAGTCTGAGATCACCAACCCGCGTTGAGCAAGCGTGGTGATTACGCTCAGTCCTTCTCTGTATGAGAGGAGACCTGAGCCCAGCAGTGGGACGATAAAAAGGTTGATAATGATGATGATGGTAATTGACTGTGGTAATTAATAAAAACATCAGTTTTTTTTTATTTGACCCACCTGGCAAGTATCTTTATTCCCTTTATCAGGGTAACCAGCGCACAGCATCTTGTCACCAATCATAGTCGGCGCATACTTGGCCTTCTTGCACGCTTCATTGCTTAGGACTGGCAGTTCCACTTCTTGGAGATAGCACGAGTGGTTCTTACCCTCGGCTACGGTGCCCCAACCAGCCGCTATAGCCTTGACGCCACTGTATGCCTTATCTGTGAAATAATTGAAGTATATCTATAACAGTCGGGGACCGGCGATCTGTTCATAAATCTGAAGATGTGCTTGTTGGGTTAGTTCATCTTCATCATCTATAGATAGCTTATCTTCATCATTCTGCTGCCTTTATACTAATTTATTTGGAGTCAGCGCATAAACACTATAGTGCTTAAGGGGTTTATTCATAAACAATGATTAAAGTTAAGTTACGTGCAAACGTCAGAACAGAAACAGTCGCTAATCACTAGTTAACTTTAAGCAACGTTTATGAATAGAGGGTTAAATAATTAACTTTACAGACTTGCAATTATTATTATGAAATGAAATCGTTTATTAAGCAAGTAGGATCACTGGTCACTTTTACACGTCATATTTTTTTTAAAACTAGATGGAGCCGGCATTTCCTAACAGACTACCTCTGAGAAGAAATAACCGAAGCAGACTCAGAGATCATCGTCTTTTTTCAAGTCCAGACATTAAAAATTGAAACGTTTACAATCACTTACGTGACTTAAAAAAAAAACAGGATTTAAAATGTCTTAATTACGCGTATTGCTTAATAACAATGCTTAGCAAAGCGAGCAGCTCAGTCCCAAAAATCTCCGTCCCTTAAATCCAGTGGGTGCACCAAATTCAACATTTTTCATTATGACGGCAATAAGCAAACCGTTATATAGCATGGGGTTTAAATGAAATACCACAAAAAGGTAGATAGATCTTACCACAAAATTTTAAACACTTGTTCAAAGTGTGTCTGGTGTCAGTATTACAGTCCATGCCTATCATACATACATAATCAGCCTATAATCATCATCATCATCACAGCGTTAATCCCAATCGCATCCGAGCCTTTTCAGCTTTGGAGTCTGGGGTCCGCTTTACCAGTCCAAATGCTGAAATGGCTAAACTCCGACATTTTCCGTGAAGCGACTGCCGTCTGACCTCCACAACCCGAAGACGACATCGAAGCATTGCAGTTAGACCAATTGTTGGACTTTTGAAGGCTCCAACAACCCGTAACGACTGCCACTAGATGTTTGTATGGCAACCGGGATCAACGGCTTAACGTGCTTTCCGAGGCACGAGCAGACCAGTGCAAGTATTCATATTCATGCTTACAAATACTTGCACTGTGCGGGGATCGAACCCGCGCCACCTTGCGCAACGGCCGCGTCCGCTACCGCTACGCCACGGAGGCTGTCAGATAATCAGCCTATAATGTTCCCATTAATGGGACACAGACCTCCTCTCGGTTTGAGGGAGTGGGCCGTAATCTACCACGCAGGCCCAGCGTGGTTTGGTAGATGTCACATGTTTTGGATATTTTGCCTCTAGGGTACGCCGGCTTCCTCGCGATGTTTTCCTTCACCGTTTTGAGAGCACTGGTGATGAAATAATTTACACAATGTAAAGCGCCTCATGAGGTTCGAACACTTCGGCGTCGACCTCCGTGGCGCAGCGGTCAACACGCCTGCCTGTGACGCGGAGGCCCCGGGTTCGATCCCCGGCCAGGTCATGATGGAAAACGATCTTTTCCTGATTGACCTGGGTCTTGGATGTTTATCTATATATGTATTTATTATAAATATAGTATCGTTGAGTTAGTATCCCATAACACAAGTCTCGAACTTACTTTGGGGCTAGCTCAATCTGTGTGATTTGTCGGTACATATTATATTATTATTATTATTATTACTTCGAACCTACGACCTACAACATGTAAGTCGCAGCCGATACCACAGCTCCATATATTTAGTAATATTGTGTTTTAAGGGTGGGTTAAAAAAACCGTGGCCGCCAGGGCCACGGGCACGAGGAGGCGGAGCGCGTGAGGTAGCGGAAATCCCACTACCCTCACGCCTCAAACCGCCGCAGGAAGCGCCCTGGTCGGGAGGTAACATTGGACTCCCGACCACGATAGGCAGCTAGCCTCCTGGTAAGAACCTGGCCCGGGTTGATGGCATGTTGTGTTTCACACGCGCCTCAAAGAGATGTCAGCACACCTTCACGGGGTCCACGAGGACTGGTCCACAGAGTTGCGGGTTGGTTAAAAAAGAAAACATGGCACTGGCCGTTGCACAGGCAAGTGAAGAAACACGGGTGGGTTTTAGTCAGTAAAACTCTGACTTGCCCTTCCGCTCCGCCCAGAGCGGGAGAGGTCATTTTATTATTTCCTAACCAAAACAAAAACCTCGCACACTCCCTCTATAGGATGCATTTTGCATCCTATAGAATACCGAAAGGGTGGCTACTCTACGCCTGTTCTCTAGGCTTTGGAGACCGTCGCGAGTTAAATCAGGGTCACCAATCAGCCTCTTCGCATGCCTCTCCACTGAATTCAAAGTGGCCAGGTGACACTTAGACACTTAGCAGCACCAGCCCAGTTGTGGCTGCAGTACTCCACACAAGAACGGACCTGTGCTTTGTACAGCATTAGAAGCTGCCCTGGTGTGAAGTGCTGCCGGACCTTTGCGATAACGCCAAGTTTCCTGGCAGCCATCTTGGCCTTAGACTCAATGAACCGCCCAAAGTTTAGGTTCGAGAAAATCTCAACTCCCAAAAGCTGAAGGCGGTCGGTACACTCCAAGGATACATTTCGAAAAGTAGGAGCCAAGGTGAACGGGCTCCTTTTGGCGGTGAAAAGACACGCCTGTGTTTTGGCGGCATTGAATGCTTAAAACAAATCATACTACCGTCATTTTTTGGCAAGCAGACGGGCTTCACAGTGTCCGTTATCCGCACTGGCTTATTTAGCTTCAGTAGAGCGATATCATCTCTGAAGTTGGTGAAGCTGAAGTTATGGGCGACCAGTTGGATGACGAAGCGGGTTATCGGCCGGTGCGTGGTGTTACAACGGTTGTGCTCACCCAGGGTGACTTTGATCATGAACCACATGAACCTGAAAAAAGAATGGAAGATGAATTAATAAACTCTAATAATGGTGATGAGAATTATGCACCATTACCAAATGATGTGTGAGAATGATGATGACACTGGGTTTATAAAAAAGTCAAAAGAAGACGGTGGTAATAAAAGACAGCGTTGTAGAAAAATAAATATGGCGCGAAGTTGTTGAAAAAAATTCATAAAAGGGACGAGAAGAATTCAATAAGAGTGAGGACAAAATTATATTATAGCATTCAAACTCGTGGATACAACGTTATTCTTTCTTTATAGGTACGAAACCTGAATATGGTTTGTTCAAAGTAAACAAATGAATCGATTCCAATAATTTTTACACCATGTTATATTTTTTCACAAATATATTTGAAAAATGCTGCAGTGTGGTTACCGAGCGTACAACACCGTTCACAGCCGATCATAATATCCTGGGAGCCTTATTTTTGTAGGGACAAGCAGGTAACATAACAAGCTCATAACTTTGTGATTCTTCATGATATCTTTTTGAAATTTTGTACATAAATTCTTTACATAAAAATACTGGACACGTGTTTCGGGATTCGCATATACGAAAAATAACGTTGTATTGATTAAACATACCATTAAGTGTGCAATGTGTGCACACTATCAACAAACGTCGTCGAAATAGGCAACTACTACTGGTTGTATATTTGAGCACTGAGCACCGTACTCAAATACTCGACAGACAAATTGCCGATGGCAGCTGGCAACGCTTATCGATGGATGCAGTTATCTCTGTGCAAACTAAGAATAAACTTTAGGATAACCACATCAATTGTGTTCAGTTTATTGTGAATGGTCAGAAATAGTATAATTGACTATAATAAATATGAAAAGTGAAGGACTTGGGAACAGGGTGATGTCATCTACTAAGTAATTTCTAATCTACTGAAAAAAAATGAAACTCGTCACACAGATAAATGCATCAATCTGCAAAATAACCCTCCTGGCAGTCGGGTAATGAAAACAATGTTAAGAACGACCTTTTTTCTTGTACTTACGTCTTAACACAATGCGCAGCAGTGAGTACATATCTGTCATTGATGAGCGAGGCCCCGCAATAGAACTTGTTGTGGTAGGACAGACGAGCCACCCAGGGGAACTCGTTTACCGCCGTCTCCACTCCGCCAACTATTCGCGAAGCTTCATTGCGTTCACCACAACCTACGGAAGTAATTGCAACAGCTAGCTAGCTATACAGGATAACTTTAAAATGGCTAGTTAACCTCCGGAGAAGGGACCGGTATATGTATTTGTCGAGTCTTTGACCTCTGTTCAAAAATCTGTTTTTTTTTTTTCTATCGATATCCAAATGAAAGAAAACAATTTAAACTCAAAAAATTATAATTCAAGTAACAACTCTCCCAAATAAACCAATATCAACTAGCCATTTATAAGTAGGTACTGGACAATCGAGGTGTATGTGGCTAAATCGCTCACCAATTATATAAATTATGATATATTACAAGATGAATGGGACAAAATGTTAATGGGTGATATTGATTCTATTTTTTTATTTCATTTCAAAAACAGATTTTTATATGTTAATTTTGATTTAACGACACACTGAAAAATACATAGAGATAAGACAAAATTATAATCTGAGTACACAGGAAAGCAGACCTGCGAAGGGAGAAGTAAAACAAATATGTAGAAAATAGCGTAAGAACAAGAAGAGAAAAATGAATGTGCTAAAAATAATAAAATATACCTACACATATAACCTAAAAAACAATAATTACATAATATTAAAATATATGGATAAAAATACATAAACATACATATTCTCAAAGTATAACAGAAAGGTAATAAAAAAATATTATATTAAAACCTTTTAAAGTAGAGCTTCTTCCGCAGCGACTAATAATATTCTTCAGAACATGAAGCTAAATAAATTAACTCTCGTAACTCGAAAACTTCTTTATATTTCAAAACTCGAAACTGTTGCAGGAATTTAAAAAAAAAGTCAGTTGGTATTTATAATGGCCATACAGCAATTTGCTAAATTAAATTAAACTTTTTGCCTATGGCAAAAGCTATCCCTGATGAGGGCAATGTTTAAACCAGTCTTATAAAAAATGTATCAGGTACTTACGACAGTTACATTTTCGTCCAAACTCCTCAGCGTCAGGCGTAGGTTCTGTGGTTGTAACAGTCTCATTCTCTGCTCCCACCTTGAATCATTTTATATTTACCTCAAATGTTTCTAAACCGCTATTTATTACAGGTATCATTATGTTTATTAATTTGATTTCGTTCCTATACTTATTAAGACTTTTAACCATCGTAATATGAAATTGTTTTAAATGTTTCGGTAGAACCGTAAAAAATATATCAGATTTTGTTTTTTTTTTACCTTCTTTGTAAAGATCTAGTATCATAAAACTGTGCATTCTAGACTTACCGCATACGTTGTGCACACACAAATTATCATCACTAATATTAACTTCCACATATCGGCAAAATGAACCATTTGATTTTCGAGATATTTCTAATTTGTATTCCGCACAGGTATTTATAAAACCAGGCTAGACGTGCAGATCCCACAACGGGATGCCGTAGACAGGAATGGGGACGTTGCACTCTATCGAACCAGTGCCATAAACTTGAACTTGTACCATTCAGTATATACTAAAACATCTACATCACACAAGTATAGAGATTTAATTTAAAGAAAATGTTCCAAAGTCAAATTCTGCTATACATTTCGCGTTCCCGTCTAGAACACTTATCAAACAGTCTTCGTAAAGATACAATAGACATGGAAATTGCCGACTTTTTCAAAGAGACAGTTATCGACTTCTTCAATCGATATTGTTATAACATTTCCCTATAAACATTATATCAATATCGCTAAGTAAAAATACAAATAAACCGTTACTTGCGTACGCGCATTGTAGTAAAAGATGATGTCATGATGACATTACCATACCAATGACAAAAAGAAACAAAAAATAATATTCTGAGAGAAGTCAACCAAGAACCGTTGCTTCAACAACGAACTTTTATTTTAGGTCCTATTCAAATAACTAATTTAATCAAAATGTTTTATCAAGTGACAGAAACTAATTTACAACCGTAACGGTTCCTTATATGTTCCTTATATTATATTAGATGGAAAATAAAAGAACAAACTACATCTTGCAAAAAATATAAAATTTATTGCGTTTCGCTGTCACAATTGTTGACAGCAATTAATAGCGAGGTTTGAGAAGAAACACATTACTATGTACAATGATACCCGGAATTACGCAAATTCTTCTAGGAGAAACGCCAGGGTACAAACCTCTAGCTTCATATATAATCCTATTGAATAATTATTCATCCTTAGGTATACATATACATTCATACATGTTTGTGGTGTACAGTACACAACAGTAAAAAAACGAACACTAAAATTATGCAATTAGCCCTTATGAGGTTTTATCGCTTATTTTGATATCTTCCCGACTTTTTCATAAAATACGTACAATGGGATTATATGAACATAAATTATTCTATAACATACTTGTTATACTCACGAATTATATTTTGTTCAGCATGTAGGTATGCTGAACAAAATATAATTCGAGAGTGACATTGACATGCAAATTGCGAGAAACGTAAGGAAATTAGATTTCCATGGGCTACTTAGCGCATGCATAAGTAGGTATGACGTAAACGTTAATCTTTTACTTCCTAAAAGATTAACGTTTTCTTTTGAGACCTATTTAAAAATGCGTTGCTACAAAACTAACACATCTATTAACATGGGATCACGAAACCCACCTCTCCCTCTCTCTCTCTCTCTCTATCCTTTAGGTGTGCGTCATTTAATGTTTCGTGATCTGTATATGGTAGCTGGGACATAGATGTGTCATCAGTTGCAAGTCAAGGATTGATCCTTGAATCCTTGAACAGTATTGTTTTTTCAAATAATTATTTGAAAAAACAATACTGTTCTATATATTGACAGGTTTTGTAATATTCTATGAAATAGCTGATATTTTTTTTAAAACATACTATAAATGTCAGCCATATCTATAGAATATAGTAGTGTACTATAGAATATACCTATATGAAATATAGAATCATAAAATGAATTCATGGTTACGTAGACTTTGCTCAACGATATCCCTCGTGCCCAGTATAGTTTTATAAAGCATTATTATTGCGTAACTCTAGAGCATGAGAATACAAAGTATCTAAAATAAGACGACTCACATGGCACAGTTGCAGAGCACCGTGAGTTCTGTGCTTTATCATTGGTTCAACACCAGCACCAATACCAAAAATCACGTGATCGTCACTTGATTTTTGGTACAACTGTTTTAAAAACAAGGTTAGTACGTTTTTATGTGTAAAGTGATAAATTATCTCAGTATTTGCAGTAACAGCCTTCTTGGGTGTTGTCTCTAATCCAGTCTAGGTACTTTGTAACTCTTGTGTAGACTCCGGGATAGCCTTTCCTGGCGCATCCAAATCCCCATGACACGACTCCTAAAAATTAAAATTTATCGGTTAGTATTAAGACTATATGGGATGAAAAGTTAAATGAACATGATTTTGTAGATCGGCTCTTTACGGCTTCGTCAATGTAGAGATTTTAAATTATCTCACGGGAACTGGGTTAACACACAGGACTTTTCATGCCGGTAGTACGGTACTGCAAACTTATGAAGATTTGATATAGAAATATTTACCTATTAGGTCATACATGTGGTCTTCATTTTCTGCAATCAATGGACCTCCACTGTCACCCTGCAAATGGAAATTTCAACTAATTTTATTTGAGTTGGTGGCTAAATATACTCACAATCATCCAGCTATCTCAAATACATCTACGTGTGAGACGAATCTTTAGTAAGTAACTAGCTACCAAAAAGACAACATTTGAAACAAGAGGTCATTGAATTTCCTTAAACCATTCGTCCAGCCTTATAAGTAAGCTCAAGGCCAAGCAAAGGGCAATGAAGAGAGGGGTAAGTATGCTTGGGGTTTCACTGCGTGATCAAATCTGGAATGAGGAGATCCGCAGAAGAACGAGAGTAACCAACATAGCCCGAATAATTGCAGTGAGCCAGGCACATTGCCCGTAGGACCGATGCCCGATGGCGATGCCGACGGGTTCTCGATTGGCGACCACGCCCCGGAAGACGCAGCGTGGGTAGGCCTCCGACAAGGTAGACCGACGACCTGGTTAAGGTCGCAAGAAACTGCTGGATGCGAGAGGCGCAAGCTTGGGGGAGGCCTATGTCCAGCAGTGGACGTCTTTCGGCTGAAATGATAATGATGATGATGATTCGTAAAACTTACCGTACAAGCATCCTTATGCGCTGTTTCAGGGAATCCCGCGCACATCATAACCTCCTTGATCTGAGAAGTGTTGTATTTGGTGTTGCGACATTCCTCGTTACTCAACACCGGCAGTTCGGCCTCCAACACAGTGCACGACCACTTCCCTGTCTCGACCATTGCTCCCCAACCAGCGACTACTGCTTTTGTGCCAGTGTAGAGATTACCTGACATAAAAAAGGCACAAAGTTATGGCATATTGTGTCACAACACTAGTTTTAATATTTCAACTGGCAACACTCAATGTCTCCGGCAAAAAAGGAGTTGCGAGAGCGGAGGTTTTATCGCTCTCGCAACTAAAATCACATAGTTATCTCTAATTCTCATTATGTAGTTTACGACAGCAGGTCAAGCGAAACTGTGAAATATTCCCAATTAACCTTGAGCCTTAATTCTTTAGTGAGAAAGTTGAAAATCTAATAAAGAAATCTGAGAGATTGTAGTAGCTGGATGTGTTGTTATCTGTACTTGGCGTTTTGTTACGTCTAGAATAATCATAATGATAGTGGCGATTAAATTTATGTTCCCGTATCCACAACTTTTATTTAGAAGTTTACCTCCATAAATCTAACAAATAGAAGTTCTACTTGGAACTGCAAAGTTATTGCGAAATACAGTACCAGTAGCAATGGATGTCATTTTGACAGTTTTTTTTTATATTAGTTATAAACTAGTGCTTGACTGCAATCCCGCCTGATGGAAAGCAGTGATGCAATCGTTGATGGTAAAGCGCACTAGCTTATTAAGCCTATTCACTCAAAAAAACTGAGTGAATAGGAAGGAAGACGGCAGTTGAGCAAGGTGATGCAATGTTTAACCCAACAACACGACCAGCGATGCTGCGCCAGAGGATGGTCTGGAGACCCTCCACGACCAAACTCCCGACACAACAACATTAGGCACATCGTACCCGGCACACATCGCAACACAACTGCTCAGACCCGTCCTCCGTACTGCTTCACCATACATCATGCCGGAACACGACGAATCGCTTGGCGGCAAGACTTTGTCTGGTGGGTGGTAACTTATGCCGGCGGCTGATGTTGTTGCCTACCGCCAACATTCATTGTGGTGTTTACGTTGATGAGCAGGTACGTTTTCGAACATATAGAGCAATGGATTAGCAAAATGATTACAACTGATAGTAATGGTGTGTTAAGCAATGATGGTGCTGATAAATATTAATTTTCTTGAGTATTTTTCAAGTCACCAACCAACATGTTGGTTGAGCTGAGAGGATTAGCAAGCTGAAGTGGCAATGGGCTGGTCACATATGCCGCAGGACGGACAACCGTTGGGGTAAACGAGTCCTTGAGTGGAGACCGCGTCTCGGCAAACGTAGCGTGGGACGCCCTTGGGCGAGATGGAGCGACGACATCAAAAAGGTGGCTGGTAGTGGCTGGCGGAGAACTGCTCAGGATCGAGCTTGTTGGCGTGCCATGAAGGAGGCCTATGTCCAGCAGTGGACGAGTAAAGGCTGATGATGATGATGAACCAACATGTTGCAACGTTAAACGAATACAAATCTTCTGTTGTGAACATTAGGTACAAAGTCACCTGTCACATTGTGCCGTAAACGTTTTAAACACAAGAACAACCGAATTCAACGAAGAATACTTTTATACCATAAAAAGGACCGTCGATAAAACAAATCCGGCCATTATACTCAAAACTGTATTCCATAAGTAATTTATTTATGTCCTTACTCTTTATTCAATTATTACACGTTATAAAGCCGAACTCCACAATGACGCATAAACGTAAAAGTCATCGAAAAAGAAGTTATAAAAAGTGAATAAGTTTCCATGGAAATAAAATATTTTAAATATGTTGCGGACAGTATTAAGCCATAAATGTAGTGGTTTGAACCTTTAAATTATTTGGAATAAAACAGGGCTCGTGAAGGAACAACCGGTTTCGTAAAGTTTATTGAGATCTGACAAAGATTTGAAACCCGTAGCGATTATTATTTGTTTTCTCGCGAGGACCACGTCCCTTCCGATTAGCCGGTATTTACTTTATGATATTTAATAAAGGTAAGGTAAACCAGCAATTTACGTTATTATTTTTAGGTAGCAGTTCCAAAACAGTAGCATTTTTCTGCTGATGCATTTTGTCAATATTTTCCTAACTTTTTTCTTTTAAATCGTTCCAACACACTTGGAATAGGGATATATCCAAGGTACGAAAATCAAAAAAATAATTATTCCGTCATATAGACGATAAAAAAAAATTAAAACCCGTATTTTTTATCATGTCGAAATTATCAAAAAATACTGAGAAATTAAAGTTACGGAGTGGGGGCTAATTACGTCACGACGTGGTATATTTTATACCACGGCGTGACGACGTGCGACATTTCAAATCAATATATCTTCCTAAGTATTTGAATGAAAGAAAAAATAAAAAATACGTGTTCAATATTTTTTATAAATCTATCTGATGGACATTACATTATTTTTTAGGATACAACCCAATTACTCCTGTATCGTAGGTAAGTTTACAAACATTTAAAGTCACATACACAAACAGCCAAACCCGGAACCTGTAGGACATACAAATATTTGTTCCGTGCGAGAATCGAACCCGCGACACGCAGTGCAGCAGTCGATCGCTTAGGCACTACAGCAACTATGTCTTCAAATGAAATTAATGAAACCAAACTCCTTAAACATTATCGTGAGTAAATCGTTACATATTCTTCCTGTCACCATAAATGCAGTTACCGTCACTCTTCGGCAGGCACACAGGACTGATGGCGTGAGTATACTCAACAGGCTTGTTCAGCTTCAACAGCGTGATGTCGTTGCTAAGGTCAGTCAGTGTGAAGCTCTGTGCTATTATCTTCACTACATAACGAGTCTCCGGAGATCGTGTTTTGCCGCACCGGTCGTGTTCACCCAACTTGACACGAAATAAGAACCACATGAACCTAAATAGAAAAATATAGGTGATAAAAAACCAAGAAATATGCAAAATACAAACGTGGAAAAAGGGCTAAAAATAAACTTAAAAATTTTTAACAAAATTTTCTAAGGCAAAGGATCACTATTTTTCCTTCAAAGTTTAAAAACTTAATAAACTTCCTAAAACGCCCTTTAATTATCGATGAATAGTATTTTATATGGAATAGAAAAGTTGGGCAACAACTGTCTAGCAACTATGGAATTTTTTTTGGCGATATTAAGTGTCTACTTTTCATACTTAGAGATTGACGCTGCTGGCGGCTATTTTATACATGAACTAGCTGCGCGCCGCGGTTTCACCCGCGTAGGTGTCGATAGTTTTTATATATGCTCCGCTCCTATTGGTCGCAGCGTGATGTTATGTAGTCTAAAACCTTCCTGGATTAATGAGCTATCCAACGCAAAAATATTTTTTCAAATCGGACCCGCAGTTCCTGTGATTAGCGTGTCACAAACATTCAAAGAAACAAACTCTTTATATATTAGTATAGATTCATAACTTGAGATCTCCTAAGACTTACCCTTTCACACAGTGCGCTGCGGAGATGACAAATCTGTCATTGATGAGCGAAACAGCACATCCAAAGGCCTTTTCATAGACCAGGCGGCCCAGCCAGGGAAACGCATTCACGTTGGAGTCCAGGCCACCTACCACCCGCGGCTCCTCGTTGCGTTCTCCACAACCTGACAGAGGGAAGTTAGCTTTTATTGTGACTTTCTAAGAAAGTAGTAAAATAAAAAAGAAAATCGAGGCACGTTTTTTTAAATAAACCATGTCCATGCACTTCTGAATTGTCAAAGGGTGAATCCAGCCCATTCCAAAGCATAGGTCTCTATTGAGAAGAATGGACAAGAAATTCCATGGACATCCTTTGGAATCATAATTTTTTTTACAAAATATTGGATTACATCATTCATTTTGAAATTAAGCATGTGAGAAGGATGCAGAAAGATGAGTACATTAAAAGCGTTCGTTAATAATAATAATAAACCTTTCGTTTCATACGAAAGTATGATACATGCATAGTTTGAAGATTAAAAAGAAAATAGTGATATATCTGTAAGTAGCTCACTTATTTTAAAAATAAGTTAAATGATACATTTTTAAGAGAAGTTGTTATGGTTTGTCTGCATGAACTCCTCTTCAAGTGAAGATGAAGACCTCCTCTAAAGAAGCTAAGAAAAACGTTAATTGTAGAAAACATAAAAACAATTCAGAAATGAGAATAAGTCGTGGCAGTAGGAGATGACCAGTGCCCAGTGTCCGTTCACGAATATGACGTACATATGTATCAGCTCCATTCAACTCAACCACTTTGAAACACACACGCCACCACTAACGAGACAATGAAGAGACAATACCCTATAGCAGCCAGACCACATTCAAGTCAATGTAAGACGTACCCAATAAATAGTAACTTTACAGCAAGTCCATAGTAATTTTTCGGAGTTCATTATAACTATGATATATCTACCTCTTATGCACTGACACTTCGCAAGTGCTGCGACCATGTAACGTTGACATGTGTAGATAATATTCACAATACAATGAAATTAACCATTTACGAAACCTCTTCTTCAGTGAATATTTCAGAATCGTTCATTGCTAAAAGGGCTCTATCCTTTTTTGTAGGGTTGTAACGGAGCTTCGCCTCCGCTTCCGTTACTGCGGAAATTCCGCAAGAAATTGTATCTTCGCTTCAGCCTCTGCCTCCGCACAATTTTTGCGAAGTTATAACGGAGGTTTATTTACGTATTTATAAAATAAATAACTCGCAAGCTGCGATGCTCGACAACCGTCCGGCCGCGTTTGAGCGCGAAATGGTCAAGAATCAACTAGTGCGAGGCGGGAAATGCGACAAACACAATTTGTTTCTCCTTAATTTTCATTACAAGAAGGTAATATTTTTTTACCAAGTATACTACTATTAATGTACGTATTTAAAATAAAACTTTTGTTTTAATTAACCATAAATTTTAATTTTTTCTATATGTACTTTCACCTCCGCCTCCGCCTCCGTTAACCTCCGCATCCGCGGAGGTGAGACTCTTCGCCTCCGCGTCCGCCTCCGCCTCCGCTAACAAGCCTCCGTTACAACCCTACTTTTTTGTCGCTTCATTACTTGGTTGTTAAACAAAGTAAATAACTTGAATCAAGACCAGATGAAACTGGATTTGTGTATCAATATTAGATTCATTGTTATTGTCTACGTAAAATATCATAACATGTGTTTTTACCAGAGATGAATAACGATCATAACACATACACTACGTAGTAACCGCCTGATTAGTGATAAAGTGATCTTAGAACACACCTGCTCTTCGGTTCATCAACGTCCATTGAACTCGCGGTTAACGTTTACCTTTCGTTTACAAGTTAGTAGTTACAGTCAGAAGTACTCTCTTGAGACGTAACATCTTAGTCAAATAAGAAACGGATAGGTTTGTGTTATACATACTTAATATGTATTTACACCGTAATATTTTTTGCAACTTAAAGGAAATTGAATTTGGTTGACATTCGAAAGGATTCTTAAGTATTTATGTTGGTAATTTTGATACGAAAGAAAGACATATAAACACTTAATCTATATTCTATAACTATACTAATATATAAAGCTGAAGATTTTTTTTGTTTGAACGCACTAATTTTAAGAAGTACTGGTCTGATTTCAAAAATTCTTTTTGCGTTGGATAGCCCATTAATCAAGGAAGGCTTTAGGCTATACTTATAAAATTACGCTGCGACAAATAGGAGCGGAGCATAACGAAAATTTAAAATGTATGCTGTATATTATGATCTATATGTGTAATAATGTATCTATAGAAATTGACTCTTTTGGGGTTAAGATAAAATGTTCAAATAACTAACTCCACGCGAACGAAGTCGCGGGCGGCCGTTAGTTTTGTATAAGTTTCATGTGTTTTACTAAACAAAGGTTGTTGTTATTAACTACATTTTTGTTCTACTGATCTTCACAGGCAAGGGGTCGGTGAACCGTTATTAATTATAATTTATATATATTTTACTACCGACCCAATAAGCGTGGTTTTGCCAAGAAAATTATTTCTAGGAAATTTTAATATCGCCATTAACAACAGGAGCATTTGATTCGAAGTTGTTTATGTTCTTGTTGGGTCTCCAATGCTAATTAATAATTGTAAAATAATAATAACAAAAATGTTAAGGGTGGACCTTGAAGGTAGTAGGTATGGTTCTTATCACTTAGACTTCAGAGGTATTAAAATACATAGTACCTGATTCTCAGACCTACTGAGTATGATAACTAACATTCTGAAACGATTTTATACATAAGATTCTTTTTTCACATGAGGCAATCATTGCCGTAACATTTTATGATTAAATTCTAATATCAATCATTACATTACCGTAATATTTTATGATTAAATTCTAATCTCCAATGAGGAAAATTTAACTGAAGATGGACTTCAATAACCTCCATATTCCGCAAGATTATGGAGCGAATATTGAACTCGCGTCTCTTGGCTTACCTGGAAGGTAATGATCTCCTCAGTGACCGACAGTACGGGTTTCGACGCAATCGGTCAACTGGGGACCTACAAGTGCATGCCGCTCACTTTTGGGACGAGGCCCTCGAGAAAAATGGGGAAGCGATTGCTGTCTCCCTTGATGTCTCGAAGGCCTTCGACCGGGTATGGCACGCTGGCCTTTTGAGTAAGCTTGCAGCGTACGGCATTTCCGCTGGCCTGACTGGCTGGGCAAAAGACTTCCTGACTGAACGGTCCCTCCGAGTTGTTGTCGACGGATGCTCATCGGAGCCCATGTCGACCAATGCCGGTGTTCCTCAGGGGTCAGTTCTCTCTGCAACTCTGTTCCTGCTATTATATTAACGATCTGCTGATGCCCGGTATCTATGGGTATGCAGATGACAGCACAGTTGAAGACAGATACCTGTCGGAAACTCGGGCGAGTAAGGAATCCATCCGGTCCGAAAGAGAGGCTATGACAGCGTACGAGTGCTGCACTACAGGCAGTCTTCGAATGGGGCAAAGCCAATCTTGTAGCATTCACAGCCGCCAAAATACAGGCGTGTCTTTTCACCGCCAAAAGCCCGATTCACCTTGGCTCCTACTTTCCTGAATGTATCCTTGGAGTACACCGAACGCCTTCATCTTTTAGGAGTTGAGATTTCCTCGAACCTAAACTTTGGGCGGTTCATTGATCCCAAGGCCAAGGTGACTGCCAGAAAACTTGGCGTCATCTTAAAGGTCCGGCGGTACTTCACACCAAGGCAGCTTCTAATGATGTACAAAGCACAGGTCCGCTCGTGTGTGGAGTACTGCAGCCACATTTGGACTGGTGCTGCGAAATGTCATCTGGCTACTTTGGATTCAGTGGAGAGGCGTGCGAAGAGGCTGATTGGCGACCCAGATTTAACTCGAAACGGTCTCCAAAGCCTGAAGCACAGGCGTAGAGTAACCAGCCTTTCGGTCTTCTATAGGATGCATTCTGGTGAGCGTGCCAGGAAATTGCATGATTTAATTCCCCATCTCCATTCCACCATCGGACGACCCGTCATACGGCAACTTTCCACCCTTACGTTGTTATCACCACTACGATCCGAATGAAGTGTTTCGCTTCCTCTTTTATACCGCGTACGTCGAGGGACTGGAACAATTTGCCAGTGGCGGTGTTTCTGTCACACTACAATTTGAGTATCTTCAATGTTAGAGTGAATAGGCTCTTAATAAACTGGCGCGCTTTACCGTCAACGATCTTATCACTGCTACCATCAGGCCGCAGGCGGGATGGCGGTCAAGCTCTAGTCTATAATTTATAAAAAAAAACAGCATAACGAGGTTTAATTCTTTTTGTGTCTGAATAAAATTAGATAATTTCATTCAACGTAACAAAACAAATGAATAAGATTTTTGGTATTTTAAATAGATTTCATAATTGTACGCAAGTTGTTGCGGAGATTAAGAATTATACTATTAAGGGAACTCTAGTGCCGAGAAATTTGGGAAAAAGGTATTTGAAGAAACTGTTGCCGTTGCGCTGCTTCCAACCTCTCCCGATAAAGTGCGAAAAGGACAGTTGCAGCTCAGGCTGAATCTGACCTACAAAAACGTTGACCAAAAAGACGTTTCGTATTCCGCTGTTTTCTTTTTCAAAACACGACAGATCTCAATTATTTTTAAACCAAAATTTAGAACAAAGGTATACCTATGCTTCTATTATTTTGTTTTTTGTCAAAAACTTATCACGTTTGTATAATAGTCATCTGAACATCACGGTAAAAATGGGTTATTTGTCGGGACTTTTAAGTATCGTATTTCTTTTATTAATTAAGTTTCGGAAAAAAGTAAATGATACATATAATTACGGTGTAAAAATATTTTTTTTTTTTTTCGAATAATTATAAACTAGTGCTTGACTGCAATCCCGCGTGATGGTAAGCAGTGATGCAATCGTCGATGGTAAAGCGCACTAGTTTATTAAGCCTATTCACTTAAAAAACTAAGGAATAGGAAGGATGACGGCAGTTGAGCGAGGTGATGCAATGTTAAACCCAACACCAACACGACCAAACGAAGCCGCGCTAGAGGGAGATTGATCTAGAGACTCTCCACGACCAAACTCCCGACACAACAACATTTGGCGCATCGTACCCGCCACACATCGCAACACCACTGCTCAGACCCGTCCTCCGTACGGCTTCACCAGACATCATGCCGGAACACGACGAATCGCTTGGCGGCAAGACTTTGTCTGGTGGGTGGTAACTTCTGCCGGCAGCTGATGTTATGGCCTACCACCGATAAAAAAATAATTGCACTAAAATTTTCTCGGTGGTAGGCCACCAGACAAAGTCATGCCGCCAAGCGATTCATCGTATTCCGGCATGATGTCTGATGAAGCCGTACGGAGGACGGGTCTGAGCAGTTGTGTTGCGATGTACGTGCCGGGTACGATGCGCCAAATGTTGTTGTGTCGGGAGTTTGGTTGTGGAGGGCCTCCAGATCAATATCCCTCTGGCGCAGCATCGTTGGTCGTGTTGTTGGGTTTAACATTGCATCACCGCGCTCAACTGCCGTCTTCCTTCCTATTTACTCAGTTCTTTTGAGTGAGTAGGCTTAATAAACTAGCGCGCTTTACCATCAACGATTGCATCACTGCTTACCATCAGGCGGGATTGCAGTCAAGCGCTAGTTTGTAATTTATATATATATTATTCACGAAGAAAACAGCGGAATACGTTTTTATAGAGACAGCACCACTAGAGTTCCCTCTTAACTAGCGACCGCCTGCGACTTCGTTCGCGTCGAGTTAGTTATTGATCATTTTATTTTAACCTGTAAATATAAAGCATACATTTAAAATTTTTGTTATGCTCCACTCCCATTGAAGGTCGCGTGGTGTTATATAGCTTAAAGAGTTCCTGGATTCATGGACTATGCAACACATAATTAATTTTTCAAATCGGACCAGTAGTTCCTGAAGTTATTGCATTCAAACAAACAAATTCTTCAGCTTCATATATTAGTATAGATATCAGTATAGATTAGTATCCTTACTAATAAGACGGAAAGTGAGTTTGTTTGTTTGTTTGTTGGGCTTTCACGTCGTAACTACTGAACCGATTGCTTTGAAATTTTACAGATGTTAAGTTAGAAGTCCGGATTATAGTATCCGAATAGGGTACGTTTTATCCCGGAAAATTTGATATTCCCGAAGGAAATTTAAAAACCGCGATATATCCGAATTCCAAGTGGGTGAAGCCACGGGCGGAAAGCTAGTAGATAATAAACAGTTTCAAGGCGTGGAGCACTGTAGGTACTAAGATACCGTGAAATTAGTTTTTTCTTATATATATATATTTTAACGCCCTCTTTGCATTCATTAAAGAATAAAAGAATGGTGTGAGAACTTCAATTCTCTCCAGTTTTGGTCAAATAATCTTTACTAGGTGTTTGGTATCTATGCTGTTCCGGTTACCTACATTTATTTGATAGGACAGTGCGGACTATATCCAGGTATTTTTATAAAGTTTCACTAGTCGCAATCTTCGTGACACAATTACTTTTCTATCCTTACCGAACTTAATAAAGGTTGTCTGTAAAAGATCGCTCTTAACGATCGCCCATTGTGTCACCCTTTGTAAAATATTTATATTTATGTTGTGTAATTTATATGACATCATAATAAAGAGTTTTCTATTCTATTCTTAACATCATCATTATTAATTTATTCATAACCCTTACCATTATGTTGAACATTATATATAAATATTAAAATAGAATTGCCACATACTTAAAAAAATATAGAATTAATTGATATAAGATAATGAAAAATGTTTAGTACTTAATGTAAAATATCGAATCAATTAATTATCTCAATAGGTAAATAAATCTTATGTCAACAATAATGTTTAGATACAGTCAAAGCATATTGTTACTGTCAAGATTAATTAATTCAGTTGAAAGCGTGTTCACTAGTATTTATAGTATGGACATTATTTATTTTGCATCATTTGACATGAAATCTGATACTGAGTACAAATATTTTTTCAACACGAAGGTTGAGATAACAGATGAGGGGAAATGGGAGATTGGCTGAAAATAATTTAATTTCCATCAGATAGATTTATAAAAAATATCGAAGACGTATTTTTTATTTTTCCTTTCATTCAAATACTTAGGAAGACATATTGATTTAAAATGTCGCATGACGTCACACCGTGGTACAAAATATACCACGGCGTGACGAAACTAGCCCCCACTCCGTAACTTTAATACGCTATATCTCAGTAGTTTTTGGTAATTTCGACAAAAAAGAATACGGGTCTTAATTTTTTTTATATTATAAATGCGAAAGTAACTCTGTCTGTCTGTCTGTCTGTTACGCTTTCCCGCTTAAACCTCTCAACCGATTTTGATGCAATTTGGTACAGACAATCTTTAGACCCTGAGAAAGAATATAGGCTACCTTTTATCCCGGAAAAAATTGATGTTCCCGAGGGAAATCTAAAAAGCGCGGTATAACCGAACTCCACGCGGGCGAAGCCGCGGGCGGAAAGCTAGTTATCTATAAGACGGACTAATTACCTTTTTGATTTTCGTACCTTGGATACATCCCTATTCTTTCTCACTTCAAGCTCTAAGGTCCGTATTCCATAAGGAAACTTAAGCATTGATCTCTGCTTAAGCATTACTTAAAACTAGTTTCAACCAATCAAAAGGCTTCAAACGAGACTTAAGTAAAGCTTCAGTTTTGAGTGACGTTCTGTAATACGCACCTAAGTTTTCAGGTTGAGTTTTGACAGAACAGGGTGGCAAAATTTAATTTAAAAAAATGTTTGTTGAAAATTTGCGGTTCCCGAGAATATATTACCTACTGTGTTCACTTACCACAGTCTTCACATGGTAGTAATGCTCTTTTAACGATGCGTGTTGACCCGTTAAAAGAATTTTCAGAAATCCTGACGTCATCCTGTTGACAAAATGAAATCAAATTGATTCGAGTCTCTGATGTTACCTCCCATAGGCCATTTGATTACTTTTCATGTGATTTAAGGTACCTATAAGTGTTCAAACTATTAAGATACAAAACCTTAAAAACATAAGCCTAAAGTTCGTTTTTTTTTTAAACCCAGAGACTCATGTGAAATTTAAGAAATTTGTGCTTGCGCTTTTTATGTAGTATAGAAAGATGATGTTTCATTTTGGGCCACTATTATGTACGCTATATAGATAAAAAGAAAACATATAGAAGATTTTCATAAAAATACTACTAAATTAATTTGAGTAAAAATACAAGTATATATAATTAATTATTTGAAACGATTCTTTTATTGAGATAACCCTGTATTAAGGTAGCCATGACACTGTTTGTGACGTTTGATTGGCGACTTTGACAGTTCCATTTTCCCGTTGTGTTCGTGTCGAGTGTTGATTGTGTTTATTTAATGGGCCGTATGTTCGAAATTCATGTTTTGTTTCTTTTCGCAGTCGTATGGTAAATAATATAGATACGATAGCCTTAGATACATGACACTTGCTGACCACCAAATTTATTAGTAGTTATGTTGCACTCCTTGGCCGAGTTAAATTGAATCTGTATAAAAACTAAGCCAAAATATAGGAAGTTAACATTAAAAACAGTTAAGTATAGCGTAACTATACCTAGCATTAAGTGTACAATGTGCTGGCCCAGGCTCCATACATTTCTGAAACATCTCCTTTGACATTACACTTACACCTGACAAATTAGTTTCTGGGTTTAAAAAATTGGGTACCTGGGACTATCAAACCCCATTTAAGACCCCTAATTAAGGGTTGACTTTCTATAACAGAACGCTTTAATAAATTTTGAATTATTAGCAGAAAGCTTACATTCCCTTTATATAAATTTTGCACAAATTCCTTACAATTTTCTAAGGAATGTTCGTGTTTCCTGTCCAATCGGTTTTGTCTGTGGATTGTTTGGCTGTAAAATAATGAATTCTGGATATTTTTATTCCCTTTTACACTGATGACAAAATACATATAAATTTTCTTAGCCTTGTGATGTCTAAAATGCTTATTTAGAAAATGCTTCCAGTAGGGGTAAGTTTTAAAATAACAGAAAGAAACAAAATCATCCTTCATGATAAATCTATAAGTTTCCTTTAATGTGACAATTTCTGTCATTATAAACTATCTGTTTTTATAAACCACTTTTAAAATAAGAATGGACTTTTAATAAACCATTCCGCATCAATAAATCCTAAAATGATTGATACGAATTCGTAACACCGAAACTAAGTGAGTAGGTAGCTTAATAGATTTAATTTATAACATCGAAAATAAATTAAGAAGGTGTGTCCCCCCCCCCCCCCTGATCTGAAACTTCTCCAATAAATAACATATAAATATAAAATACGTAAACATAGTGTGACTGTTGGCCACATGCGTTATATCAATAGTTTAAAAATGACAAGTTACACGATGTCAAACTCTTACCAATCCATTAATTTCTAATCTTATGGCCTGTCAGCCGACCGTAATTAAGAGCAAAATATCCTATTATTTTAAGTTAGTAAAAACAACACAAAAGCGTCTTAGAAAGCTATTCGTTGATATTTTATGGGCATCCCGAACTCAAAGAAACCCTTAAAATAAAGCATTTTAAGATTTTGGACGAAATTCTTAGAAGGTCGAAGTACAGCGGCCGGCATCGGCCCGCACATGTTAGCAATAACTTAGAGCAATTCAAGCCGACGGATTCTGTGCAAATTCCTAAAAGAATCGGCCTCCCGAACATGTGCATCTGGGACAATTGACGGACGGCTACAGAAAAAATGGTAGAATGACTCCAGCATGGACCTTTTGGTAGTGTGGGATTTTATGAATTTTAAACGGAGAGACGGGGAAAGGGCAGTTGGTTTCTGGCCGCGACGAGCGACGGTTGAGGGTCGATCTTGAACTGCGATAGGGCGAGGGCTAGTGTCCAGGCTAGTTAATTTAGGAGATTTGGGAAGTAGCCTATGTCCTAGTATATCGCGAAGTAGTGAGTGAAATAATTACGTCAGACATAGTTGGGTTAAAGCCCAGATTAGATTAGTATAGTATAATATAATATAGAATATTAAGTGCGTGTAAGTGTTGGCGTGATTGGGTGAGTCATTTATTATAATAACTATCCCAGGCTGATGAAGTTACTATAGTTCCTGTAATTAAGCAGGCAGATACGTGTCCCTATTTATTATAATAAATGTATTTATAGTTTGGATTCAGTACGGGTGATGCAGCAGAGAAGCTACTAATGATAATTTATTCCAGACTGACTCCAGATAAACCATTTATGTGATTGTATTCAATCATTGGAGCCGTTCTGTCTTGTTTTATGTGCCCATATCCTGGTCCTTACCTTAGCGGATATCTATCAGCTTCGGCTGGCTATAGGGAAAGATCGTATGTATGGAGACAGCCCTCCGCCTAACTTGACCATGAGCTCTGATGCTCTGGACTCTAGACTCCTGACGATTACTGACTATAACAGGAGGGCAGAACCGTAATACACGCAGCTCATTTAAACCTAACTAGGCAAACCGCCTATCTAGAATCAGATTACCAGCCAAACGTTATTGATAATGTCCGCTTCCAAAAAGGTCTTGTCACAGAGCACTTGCGTGAAGATTTGATGCGCACACATCCCCAGGGAGTGGGGTAGGCATTACTAAGTACCACTAACTGAATCAGTAGGTGTCAAAAGGCACTAGGGAACGTATTTCGATAAAATCCAACCCGTCCGTTCTGTAGGACTATTTATGAATCGTCACTGTTTATCGAAACACGAGTACTACAAGATGCAATGCGTCTTTCGAATGGGGCAGATTAAGGGGATGTGAGGATGACGAGATTCCACCTCGGTGTGCAGCAGGAATAATCGCAATGAGTTCTGCTAGAGACTGAGTCTACGGTACGCTTGTACTAACTTGTGTAATACCTTAGAATTGGGACGGTTTGTCAAGGGTGTCAATCACATAATATATTTTCAAGTCATAAACTCAGAACTTGTCTCCCTCGACAACAGGGAGCTTCGCAGTTCCCCTGTCCTAGGGTGGAAGGAGACATTTATTTAGTGTCTAGGGAGCATGTTCTGTTAGAATCGTAATAGTATCCTCAGAGGTTCTATGCGTTAGGTCTAACAGAACACGTGCAACGAAGCATACGTTAATATAACGGTTCCCGGCTTCACTAAAGTGGGTATAATTCGTAGTAGATAAAGTAACGTGATCTAAAATTACTTATAAAGTGCAAGCGTAACGATCCCCCACCACGCCACATAATAAGGTTTATTACAGATGGCGGAGAAAGCCCGCGTGCAGCATTTATATAATAGTTCTTAATATATTACATTATATAATTTTGCTTTTCCTCTCGTCTTCTTAGCGTCATATCATATCTATTATTATAAATTGTATACTTGTGTGTCCTAACTGTGAATTCCATACTAACTTCCTCTGACCCCCTCCGGTCCTTGAACTTTATAAGCGGGAACCGGGGGTTTAATACATGGGAATTCATTTCTTATATCGGTGGGAGGATAACCAAGTCTGGTGACGAATTCCTACAGTTACACGCGGGGTTGGGGCGTGTTTCCTCTCCCGCAGGGAGAGCCGTATTTAACTGTAATATTATCACAATTAGGAAAAACGAAAATTTTATCAGCCTAGGATAGTTTAGGTACACTTACATGTGGTGCCGTGACCAGGATTCTCGTCATTAAATGTACTGATTCAATTCAGTGCAACGAGAAAGAACAATGTAAGGGTTACTACGAAATAAAGACACAACGTACACAAAAGAGCCAAAACTATTGTTTTGTCAGGAACGATGGGTTTATTACCCAACATAATTTTATGCTTCTCTACAAAAAAGTCGGTAACAAAAAAAAAAGGAAAAAAAAATGTTACGAGTTTACGACGTTTACAATCACCCATTATGTTATCGTTTGGTAACGATGGTTGAAACAGCCAGCTGTTGACGAGCGGGTTCGATTCCCGCATGATTATTTGCTAAGATGCTTAGATTGCATTACCATTCATATCGTGTTTGGTCACCAGTGGAGTTATTATGTCTGTAATTATTTGGAATTTCTGTGTCACGGCTTGTGGGTTCGATTTCCGCATCAATTGTAGGATTTCGATTACGGCGTTAATATATTTAGTGGTAAGAATGTTGATTGGGTGGCTGAGTTACTTAATATTAAGTTCAAATCTCTGCAGAATTTTGTATCTGGCCGTAGGTACCTATATCTAGAACAAAGGGTTCGATCCCCTAAAATTGTGAATTTAGTACCTTTCGGTAAGTGAAGACCTAGTAATATAATACGTTTTACTCAAACCAATAAAGGTGAAGTCAGTGTCTGAGAGGTTATATCAGTTATAATGGGTTCGACTCCCTGCAAATGTGAGTGCTGTATCTGACAATATGTGGATTCCAGTAATAAAAGTTTCGAATCTCTGACGATGCAAATATAGTATTTGGATATAAGGAGGTGTTTGTGCATTTGAGATTTTATGCGTGTAATGAGAATGCGTTCAGGAGTAAGGTACGCCTTATTACGAGTAGTTCTAATACAATAAGCGAATGATACCGATGGAACGTGAATCTTATTTATAATTACAATGTATTTACTAAGGAGGTATATCAGCTAAAATCATTAGAAAAAAAAAATAACTCTCTCCAGCTCGTTAGGGGGCGATGCATGTATAACTGAATAGATACTCGTTTGGCCTTATTTTAAATTCCAGGATGTTAAGTCTACACTCTGCTGCCACTACGCTAGATGTGCCTGAACCTCTGGGCACTTGATTTGTGAGTTGCGGTTGGTTTAAGGTTCCTTCGAATCCAGCTGACATAAGGTGACTTCGACGGCGGT
This sequence comes from Sesamia nonagrioides, assembly GCA_017933935.1. NCBI lineage: Eukaryota > Metazoa > Arthropoda > Insecta > Lepidoptera > Noctuidae > Sesamia > Sesamia nonagrioides. The sequence continues at coordinate 216,731 of JADWQK010000863.1, read as the reverse complement.
AGCTGAGGCGTGTCTCCTGTTACGAAGCTAAGTTTCATTTTCGTTACACACACTTCATTAACTATAGCTACGTGGAATATTTTGTTATCTCATAAAATATTGTAAGTTCATGTTTTAAAACAATGGTCTATAGTCATAAACATAAAGATAAATTCATAAAAAAAAAAAGGAATTAGGAAACAAATAAAATTAATGTCACCACGAGAAACAATAGAATAGAATAGGATAGAATACTCTTTACTATGTACACCATATAGATTACAAAAACATAAATGTAAGGATGTTACAAAGGGTGACACTTTGGGCGGTCTTATCGCTCAGAGCGATCTTTTGCAGACAGCCTTTGGGTGGAATAGTAAGGGGAAGGAGAGAGAGATAATGTAGGTAGTCTACAGGGTACTATTTACAATTTTACATAGTTTATATAATAAATATGCACGTTAAGTGTATCATACTGGTCTAATAAATATATACATCTAATTAATGAAAATCATACAAAAGCAAATAAAATAAAAATAATGACATGACTATCATAAAAATAAAACTGAGACATAACAATGCATCAAAGTCTGTCAATATAAATGCTTCTGTCAGAAATTCATCACTATTTTAGGAAGCTTATTGTCAAATAAATATGACTTTAGTTGAGGTATCGAGTGTACACTCATCAGCTCCCTAAAATTCTTAAGCAACATGATAAAAATAATCGGAGCCATCGGAAAAAAAAAACCACTCTGGCGCATAAGTTCTGTTCTGCCCCACTTGATAACGTCTGTTTCTTGTGAACTTATCTGCCATTCCCGAAAATGTCAATGTCAAAATGTGATATCGAATAAAAATAGGGTTTACAACTATACTACTAAAACTTTCTTCTCTTTTGGTATATATATTAACTTATTCTGCTTATTTCTGCTACTTGTTTTCTGTCACTTAAATAAAATTTTAAGAGCTCAAGGACATTTCCTCTTATGTCATAAGCGTCACTCAGTATCAACGATTGGTTACCGCGAAAGAATGTTATGATCATATAGCAGCTAGCAGATTAGTGTTCTAGTAAGACGATAACTGATTGCACAGTATAGGATGTCTTTTCGAATTACTATAACTTGCCAACTCTTATAGGAATTCAAAACTGTTCTCGCCTCTTACAATCAGAGGGGGGCATCTAGTTTTAATCGAGTCTAATATGCTCATGTGCGAACTATTTCAGTGCTTCCTGGATATATCTGCCGGCAGCTGAAGTAAGCTGACTCAACATGAGGAGCATAAGGAGAGGCCTCTGCCAGCGGTGGCTACAACATGCCGAGTTTAGAACGAGCGAGCACCGTAGGTAGCGTGGCTCAATAACACAAATACTCTTGAAGAGATCCTGGTATGTAAAACAATATTATAAGCATGCACAGGATTCTGGACTTAGATGAGGCGCGGTAATGTTAGTTGAATTAATATACAAAGAGTATTTGCAGAACAGTATTAGTTCGAATGTTATAAAACGATTGATACGTGTATTAGGTGAAGATTCTTCTGCGACATAGTAAGAGCAGACCTTGCATCCAGTTGGAATCTTGTAGGATTGAATACAATAATGCTAATAATACATACATAATTACAATATTCTAGTTGGTATTTGATTAGATGAATGCATCAGATAAGGGTAGGTCTACATAGGCATAGGTCATCCTATTGTGAAAGCTCAAACGCTGTACTGCGTCACGCGTCTGATTTTCAGAGGGGGGAATGTGACTGTTGGCCACATGCGTTATATCAATAGTTTAAAAATGACAAGTTACACGATGTCAAACTCTTACCAATCCATTAATTTCTAATCTTATGGCCTGTCAGCCGACCGTAATTAAGAGCAAAATATCCTATAATTTTAAGTTAGCAAAAACAACACAAAAGCGTCTTAGAAAGCTATTCGTTGATATTTTATGGGCATCCCGAACTCAAAGAAACCCTTAAAATAAAGCATTTTAAGATTTTGGACGAAATTCTTAGAAGGTCGAAGTACAGCGGCCGGCATCGGCCCGCACATGTTAGCAATAACTTAGAGCAATTCAAGCCGACGGATTCTGTGCAAATTCCTAAAAGAATCGACCTCCCGAACATGTGCATCTGGGACAATTGACGGACGGCTACAGAAAAAATGGTAGAATGACTCCAGCATGGACCTTTTGGTAGTGTGGGATTTTATGAATTTTAAACGGAGAGACGGGGAAAGGGCAGTTGGTTTCTGGCCGCGACGAGCGACGGTTGAGGGTCGATCTTGAACTGCGATAGGGCGAGGGCTAGTGTCCAGGCTAGTTAATTTAGGAGATTTGGGAAGTAGCCTATGTCCTAGTATATCGCGAAGTAGTGAGTGAAATAATTACGTCAGACATAGTTGGGTTTAAGCCCAGATTAGATTAGTATAATATAATATAGAATATTAAGTGCGTGTAAGTGTTGGCGTGATTGGGTGAGTCATTTATTATAATAACTATCCCAGGCTGATGAAGTTACTATAGTTCCTGTAATTAAGCAGGCAGATACGTGTCCCTATTTATTATAATAAATGTATTTATAGTTTGGATTCAGTACGGGTGATGCAGCAGAGAAGCTACTAATGATAATTTATTCCAGACTGACTCCAGATAAACCATTTATGTGATTGTATTCAATCATTGGAGCCGTTCTGTCTTGTTTTATGTGCCCATATCCTGGTCCTTACCTTAGCGGATATTTATCAGCTTCGGTTGGCTATAGGGAAAGATCGTATGTATGGAGACAGCCCTCCGCCTAACTTGACCATGAGCTCTGATGCTCTGGACTCTAGACTCCTGACGACTACTGACTATAACAGGAGGGCAGAACCGTAATACACGCAGCTCATTTAAACCTAACTAGGCAAACCGCCTATCTAGAATCAGATTACCAGCCAAACGTTATTGATAATGTCCGCTTCCAAAAAGGTCTTGTCACAGAGCACTTGCGTGAAGATTTGATGCGCACACATCCCCAGGGAGTGGGGTAGGCTTTACAAAGTACCACTAACTGAATCAGTAGGTGTCAAAAAGACACTAGGGAACGTATTTCGATAAAATCCAACCCGTCCGTTCTGTAGGACTATTTATGAATCGTCACTGTTTATCGAAACACGAGTACTACAAGATGCAATGCGTCTTTCGAATGGGGCAGATTAAGGGGATGTGAGGATGACGAGATTCCACCTCGGTGTGCAGCAGGAATAATCGCAATGAGTTCTGCTAGAGACTGAGTCTACGGTACGCTTGTACTAACTTGTGTAATACCTTAGAATTGGGACGGTTTGTCAAGGGTGTCAATCACATAATATATTTACAAGTCATAAACTCAGAACTTGTCTCCCTCGACAACAGGGAGCTTCGCAGTTCCCCTGTCCTAGGGTGGAAGGAGACATTTATTTAGTGTCTAGGGAGCGTGTTCTGTTAGAATCGTAATAGTATCCTCAGAGGTTCTATGCGTTAGGTCTAACAGAACACGTGCAACGAAGCATACGTTAATATAACGGTTCCCGGCTTCACTAAAGTGGGTATAATTCGTAGTAGATAAAGTAACGTGATCTAAAATTACTTATAAAGTGCAAGCGTAACGATCCCCCACCACGCCACATAATAAGGTTTATTACAGATGACGGAGACAGCCCGCGTGCAGCATTTATATAATAGTTCTTAATATATTACATTATATAATTTTGCTTTTCCTCTCGTCTTCTTAGCGTCATATCATATCTATTATTATAAATTGTATACTTGTGTGTCCTAACTGTGAATTCCCATACTAACTTCCTCTGACCCCCTCCGGTTCCCTTAACTTTAAAGCGGGAACGGGGGATTAATTCATGGGAATTCATTTCTTATATCGGTGGGAGGATAACCAAGTCTGGTGACGAATTCCTACAGTTACACGCGGGGTTGGGGCGTGTTTCCTCTCCCGCAGGGAGAGCCGTATTTAACTGTAATATTATCACAATTAGGAAAAACGAAAATTTTATCAGCCTAGGATAGTTTAGGTACACTTACAATAGGTAGAATGAATCACTTTATTACTACTTAGCAGGCATAACCACGCATGATAACGGGTATATTATGTAAATCAATATATCGCCTATTTTCGAAAAGTCGCTCACTGTAGCGTGGGGGGTAACACCGTATGGAATTCTAAAATAAATATTGTCAACTACTGTTATTCAACCTACCTTATTGAGACTGAACGGAGAGCTGCTGGTTACCGCACATAGAAAACAGAACATATAACACCACCACATGGCTTTATTTATTTTAATTAATTAAAACCAAACAACACACAACTTAACTCCGCAACTTAAATATTGAATTCTCTTTAGAAAGTAGCTTGTGCTAAAGGTTCAATGTTTTTGATACACTAAGTCATGTCTTCGATCTCGACGCACTTTATGGGTACGGAGATTTTAAAATGTTGCACCGACGCATCCGAAATTAAATAAAAATGACAAGTTTTAAAGCCCGTGTCAATAAATTTTGCGCTGTCCGCTACTCCCCGCTAGCCATGTAGGAGTAGCGGGTCTTCCGAAAATTTGTTATAATACATGTGACTTTCTGGTTATTATTCTAATGATGCGATGCGTCATTTTAGCGTTCCGAGGGCTGTGCGAAAGAACGTTTTATTTGGCAATGACCTCCGCGGTCATTCACACCGCGGAGCCGTAGACGTTTAGCTTGTGACCATTTTGAATCTTATTAACTGCTCAACAAGGGTGTAGTTGCCTAAATATTTTTAATGCATTTACGTCGCAATACAAACCAATCAATATTTGGTTGCGTTCCCTTCGCATCGATATCATTGCATATTATTATGTGAACCTTTATAGAATGCCGAATCTTAATTACGGCGACGAAACTAAATGACCCTTGAACAAATTATGTACGTTCGCTAATTGTTTGCTAAAAACGAATATGCAGTAAGCCTGCTGTGTCACTGACACGAGGCAGTAAGGTCTTGTATCTTACGCCATCACTGAAAAGACCACTTTTTCAAAGGAACCAGTGTAAAACATGCTTTATACGGACTTATCACAAAAATGATAAACTAATACAATTCAAATAATCAAAAAATAAATAGATGTTAAACAAAACAAAATAAATGACATTATTGAGATAGCTGTTGAACACAAGGTATGCGGTATTGTTTCAATAATTCGATGAAATTCAAAATTAGTCCTTGAGCAACCACAAACTGTTTTCTAATAAAAGACATCAACGCACAAATGGGAATAGGTATATCAATGCTCAAACCGTAATATATCAATGCTCAAACCGTAATATATCAATGCTCAAACCGTAATATTATTTTGCGACTCACGTGTCTATAGTTCACTTGGTGTTGATGTGTTAATATTTCTTGATCATTTTTGCGATTGGCTTCCTCGAACGATGTTTTGTCCAATTACTACTTGAAAGAAAAACCAGCCAAAATCACAGTTTTAAACAAATATTGAGAGCCTCGTAACCGTAGTTTAATATTGGTTTAGCTACGCTATGACAACACAACGTCCTCCTGACCTGGTGCGGTCTTTTCCTTCCTTTCCTTTTTCTTTTTCATAAAAAAGAAAAAGAAAGAGTGAAAATCATTTATCCGACAGCTTTTTTTTCTGAAATCTTATCCTTCTTATTTCTAACTAGCTGCGCACCGCGATTTCACCCACGTAGGTTTCGATATGCCTAAAACCTTCCTGGATTAAGGGGCTATCCAATGCAACAATATTTTTTCAAATTGGACCAGTAGTTCCTGAGATTAACGCGTTTAAACAAACAAACTACTCTTCAGCTTTATGTATTAGTATAGATAATTTGATGAAATTGTTTTCTAATAAAAGACATCAACGCACAAAGGGGAATATACGTATTAATGCTCAAACCGGAATACATCAATGCTCAAACCGTAATACATATATCAATGCCCAAACAAACCCCCTAATATTATTTTGCGACTCACGTGTCTAGTTCACTTGGTGGAGTAGCCTTCAATGAAGAGTTAACGTTTCTTTATATTTTATTAACCGACTTTCTTTTTTTTTATAAAATATAAACTAGCGCTTGACCGCACTCCCGCCTGATGGTAAGCAGTGACGCAATCGTTGATGGTAAAGCGCACTAGTTTATTAAGAGCCTATTCACTCTAGCCTTGAAGACACTCAAATTGTAGTCCGACGGAAACACCGCCGCTGGCAAATTGTTCCAGTCCCGCGATGTTACGTGGTATAAAGGAGGAGGCGAAACGCTTCGTCCGGATCGTAGTGGTTTTAACAACGTAAGGGCGGAAACTAGCCGTACGACGGGTCGTCCGATGGTGTAATGGAGACGGGGGAATTAAATCATGCAATTTCCTCGCACACTCCCCAAAATGCATCCTATAGAACACCGAAAGGCTGGCTTATGACGCCTATGCTCTAGGCTTTGGAGACCATCTCGAGTTAAATCAGGGTCACCAATCAGCCTCTTCGCACGCCTCTCCACCGAATCCAGAGTGGCAAGGTGACACTTAGCGGCACCAGCCCAAATGTGGATGCAGTACTACACACACGAACGGACCTGTGCTTTGTACAACATTAGAAGCTGCCCAGGTGTGAAGTACTGCCGGACCCTTGCGATAACGCCAAGTTTCCTGGCAACCACCTTGGCCTTGGACTCAATGAACCGCCCAAAGTTCAGGTTCGAGGAAATCTCAACTCCCAAAAGCTGAAGGCGGTCGGTACACTCCAAGGACACATTTCGAAAAGTAGGAGCCAAGGTGAACGGGCTCCTTTTGGCGGTGAAAAGACACGCCTGTGTTTTGGCGGCATTGAATGCTACAAGATTGGCATTGCCCCATTCGGAGACTGCCTGTAGTGCAACACTCGTTCGCTCAACCATAGCCTCTCTTTCGGACCGGATTGATTCCCTACTAGCCCGAGCGTCCGGCAGATATCTCTCTACAACTGTGCTGTCATCTGCATACCCATAAATACCGGGCATCAGCAGATCGTTAATATGCAGCAGGAATAGAAGTGCAGAGAGAACAGACCCCTGAGGAACACTGGCATTAGTCGACATGGGCTCAGATGAGCATCCGTCGACAACAACTCGGAGGGACCGTTCAGTCAGGAAGTCTTTAACCCAGCCAGTCAGGCTAGGGGAAATGCCGTACGCTGGAAGCTTACTCAAAAGGCCAGCGTGCCATACCCGGTCGAAGGCCTTCGAGACATCAAGGGAGACAGCAATCGCTTCCTCATTCTTCTCGAGGGCCTCAAGTGAGTGGCATACTTCAAAAAAAAAGGAGGTTATTAATTCGACACGTACGTATGTAAGCCAAATTTCAAGTGTATGTATGTTTTTATGCTTGTGCGCACATATTTCCGGAACTACAAGTCCGATATAAGTAATTCTTTTTTGTTGTACTACTTGTATTGTTCAACTTAGGGAATGTTATTAATTTCATCAAAATCGGTTCAGTAGTTTTTGAGATAGGGTTTTTTTTTCGTATTGATGATAACTTATTCTAACATGGGTTATGGCTACCACTATTCAATTGTTATGAGGTGAAAAAAAGTAATTTTAGAATTTCGATTAAGAATCCCGAGGTTACTGTTGTTTAGCTCGCCACCGAGATCTAGAACCATAACAAAAGTAAAATTATTTTTTCCTTTTAAGTGTTTTATTTATAGTGTGTATAGCTCGTAGAGCCGATGGCCGATGGGGCAGCAAGGCTCTTGAATGGCGACCACGTACCGGCAAGCGCAGCATCGGACGCCCACCAACTAGGTGGTCGGATGATCTGACCAAAATCGCAGGGAAGCGCTGGACGCCGGCCGCGTCCAACCGCTCCTTTTGGAAATCCTTGGGGGAGGCCTATATCCAGCAGTGGACTTCATGTGGCTGAGGTGTGGTGTGATGGTGTGGTGTGAACTGTTTTTTTGTAGTCGGTTTTTATTTTTTTATAAAAAGTTTTTATGCGATTGGCCTCCTCGAACGATTTTTTGTCCAATTACTACTTGACAGACAAACCAGTTAACATCACAGCTTTAAACAAATAAGTACTCAGAGCCTCATAACCGTAGTTTTAATATTGGTTTAGCTACGCTATGACAACGGAATGTCCTCCTGACCTGATGTGGTCTCTTCTTGGACTATGTAATAGGACAAAGAGTGAAAGTCATCTAGCCAACAGCTTTTTTTCTGAAATCATATCCCACTTATTACAAAACATGGATTTTTTTTATCAGGTTTAAACCTATATGGTTAATGAAATATGCAAATGCAGTTATATACAACTTTATTGTTTGTATATGTGAAATCCGGTGCCCAGTATTTTTAAGTAAAGAATCTATGGATAATATTTCAGAAATGTATCATGAAGTTATGAGCTTGTTATCTTACCTGGTTGTCCCAACAAAAATATGGGCAACACTCCACTCGCCCGGCCGCGACTACAGCGGGGCCCTGTCTCACGCGCCTAGTAGTTACTATGATCTAACGTCAGCTGAGTTGTGAGCTCGGTAACCACACTGTAACAATTTCTCTCTCTCTCACATTCTGTAAACACTATGTCATATTTTTTTTTTCCAAAATTATTGGAATCGATTCAGTTGCTTACTCTGAACAAACTATATTCAGGTTTCGTATAAAGAAAAAATAACGTTGTATATAAAAATGACAGATTAGTTCGGTACCAAGTTGTCAGTTTTGTATTAAGAACTTTGACTTAACCTCAATAAAGTTCGAAATACAAATACTAAATCAAAGTTTAAGTTTGGAACTAAAGTTAGTTTCCGTTTTGTAATAAGAGGATATGAGTCTAGACATACTTGTCTAGACCCATACCCTCTTATTAGAAAGTCGTTTATTAGAGAGTCGTTTTAGAAACACGAAACTGCTACTGTAAGTAATCGCTTTTAATTTAATTCGTATTTCTAAAACGACTTTCAATAAAACTCCCATAAGGTTTTCGGTATTATATTAAATTAAATTGAAATATCATGCATTATGTATGATTACGGATGACGTAGTTTGAAACACCCTATGTGCGAGTGCAGTTCGAATCTTGTGTTCGAAAAATAAAATATTTATGAAAATTAAAATGTTAAAAATGAAAAGAACTCATGTTATTATTACTTTTTATAATTATAAACTAGTGTTTGACTGCGGCCCCGTGTGATGGTAAGCAGTGATGCAATCGTTGATGATAGAGCGCGCTAGTTTATTAATAGCCTATTCACTCTAGCCTTGAAGACACTTAAATTGTAGTCAGACAGAAACGACTCGACGTACGCGGTATAAAAGACGAGGCAAAACGCTTCGTCCGGATGTAGTGGTAAGTAAGACTCGAATGGCAATAGATGTGGGCAAAGAGAGACGCAAAGAAACCCTAGATATTTTTTTTTTATAAGAACTTTGCCACACATTAGTAATTACTCCTGTATATGGGTACGTTTCATCATCATCATCAGCCTCTACTCGTCCACTGCTGGACATAGGCCTCTTCCATGGCACGCCAACAAGCTCGATTCCGAGCAGTTCTCCGCCAGCCATTACCAGCCACCTTTTTGATGTTGTCGCTCCATCTCGCCCAAGGGGGGAACATTTTAACTCAGATACACAAACAGACAGACCTGGATCTACTACCTGACGGCCATACAATCATTTTTTCCGTGCGGGGATCTTGGAGTCTGATACAGAAGTATCGATAGCTTTAGGAATGACCGAGAATACATTACTACTTCAGCCTTCATCATCATCATTTTTGGACTCATTTCGGATACTATTTATTGGAATGAGTAGTAATAATTCATTCGCATCTCTGTCAACAACTGGCCGAAAGTGAAATAGAACAATTCATCTCAGAGCTGAAGGATGATTGTTGGTAGGCTGGGACAATATTAACAATAAAATAATTAGTTTTAAACACATTTTGGTAAGTCTTTTAACGTGCATTTTTCAGATGTACCACAAAGAAGGAATTTTTTCTAAAAGTCCGAAAACAGCGACGGTCATCCGTATTTTAAAAGTGGATGTAGAGATGTAGTGATTAGTGTTAAATATAGACCAATATCTTTTTTTTTTTGGGATGGAAAATCATCAAATGACTTCCCCCGCTCTGAGCGGAGCGGAAGGGCGTGTCAGACTTTTACTGACTAAAACCCACCCGTGTTTCTTCACTTGACTGTGGGACGGCCAGGGCTACGGTTTCTTGTTTAACCAACCCGCAACCCTGACCCAGGAGGCATCGGTCTTCGTGGACCCCGTCACGGTGTGCTGAAATCTCTTTGAGGCGCGGGTGAAACACGACGCGCCGTCGACTCGGACCTGGTCCTTACCGGGCAGCGAGCTGCCCACTGCTCACCGCCCGCAGGCCCAATATCTGTACTGTCTTCTTTGTTAAAGATACCTATGTGATGGATTTATAAAGTTCCGTAAGAACCTATACATTACTAGTTCATTGGAATAAAAACTGATATTAGTACGTGCTACCTGCCTCTGTATAACAGAATAGAATACATTATCTTTAGTGTGATGAAATGTAATGGTAATTTTGTTCAAAATCTAGATCACTGAATAAGTACTGAAAAACTGAAGTGTGACTGTGCTTGAAACTTGCGCCTGCGCATTTAGTCATGTAACTCATGCGCCGACAAGCAACTCTGCCAGTTTGAGTATAGACATACTTAGGTACTTATTACCGAACTTTTTGCTATGGGTCTACTGAATTGACGATCAGAATAATTAAACACAAAATAATTTAGATTTAAGGTACTTTATTGGCTTGAAATTCGTTCAATATTAAAATATAAGACATCTTACTAATAACTATAACTGTGGTTACTTACAATTAAATATTTATGGCAATACTTTGACATTACTAGACCTTGATAATTTCCTGAACGAGAATAATAAACACTCATAATTTACTAATCAATATTTTTGTACATTTCAAAAGGAAGTTATAGACACAATTTAATACCTAAATAAGTTATAATAAATATATCTTTTAGCTTATTTAATTTTTCAATAAATACGAATTTAAATACATAACTCATCGTGTAATTTTCTCCAAATATTTGGCTAGAAATTACTTACCACATAACTACACAATAAAGTAAAACTAGGATACATAATATTACGTATACTAAACTTAATTTGGCGCCATCTACCGTGATACCTTCACGATGACTTCACGACACAATCAAAATCAGTATAGATGGCGCCAGTTAGTATATCCTAAAAACGTAGGAAATAAATGCATATTATTTTTACACCAGTAATGGGCACTGATAGGTCTCTTATAATCTAATCGGTGCAGTAGCAGCCGTCTTGTGTGTTCTCACGTATCCATTCAAGGTAGTTAGTGACACGACTGTATACACCTGGATAGCCTGGTCTTGCACAACCGTTGCCCCATGACACGACCCCTGCAAAAAACGTTGTGCTTAGAAAGTTTCCAGCTATGGAAAAATACATAAAACATTAAGCGGCCACCTTTGTTTTAATGTTTTCACTGGAAAACAAGAGACAAAGGCATGATTAATGAGATTTTCTCTACTTTCGATTCATGATTTGGCTTCTTGAAATTATTGTGTTTTTTTTATAATTTACCGGCAAACTTAAACCAAACTGCAGTTTCATTCAAACAATTCAGAAATGCAGCGTACCGATAACTATCTAGTAATGTGTGTGGGAAAACCGTTTACCGAAGATACGTTTATACGATAGGTAGTAGGAAAGGAGTCATTAATGCGATAATAACACTCCTTGCTCATGAATCAGCACTCCATCCATAGGTTTTTTTAATATTTATTAAGGATGTCCACGCTTCTTCAGCCACTCACTCGCTCTCTCGCTTCTGTCATAACACTTTGACTTTAGCTGGCCTAGTGTGGTATGTAGTTTCATTAGAGTAAGAGGTATTTTATACCTATGACGCACAATTTTTACATAACGGTAGTCTTTATAGCTAGGCTAAGCCAAGGAGACACCACAATAGGCATTCATTAGAATATATCTGTATTCATTACCGATCAGTTCGTAGCGTTTGTCGTACTTTCTCTCAGCTATCAGTGGGCCACCGCTGTCTCCCTGAAACATAAAGACATTTCTTGGTTAAGTTAATATTAACATCGAGGCGATGTTTCCTTGCACTAGGAATTTTGTAGGCCGATCGTGTTATGTACAGACGACAGCACATCAAGCTATTAAAATCTGTCAGATTTCGTTATTAGATTTTCAACTCTATACTTAAAGTAATAAGGCTCAACGTTCGACGTTCGTGGGAATATCTGACAATTTCCGGTCCGGTTTCGGACCTGCTGTCGTCCGCACAGGGTCCGACATTTGAAGTGTAACCAATTAAAAAGGCTATAAATTCAGTTTGGAAAATTACTCTTACTCAATTCAAAGTACACAATGTGTAAAAATATGACTAAATTTAGAAACAATATAGTTTTGCTCGATATGACCACATTTTGAATTGACTATGGCCTTGAGACGGTCCAAAAACGAATCGCAAGCTGCCCGATTGTGACTATAAATCATGGCCCACTCGCGGACAACAGCTTTCTTCTTTCAGTTGAAGAAAGTCACTTTTCGAGGCAATTTTCGAGGAAATCCTAAGAGAATAATTAATCGGATTCGCGTCAGGTGGAATCGATAGCCATTGTTTAGATGTCATGAAGTTCGGAATGTTGTTTTTCAGGCATTCTTGGTTCACTCGAGCTTTATGAGACGGTGCCGAGTCCTTTTAAAGCGTCCTTGGTCTGCCACCAAAATGTTTGTCTGCCCACGGCTTCAAAGTAACCTCCAGAAAACTTTCTCGATAATATTGCGCATTTACCTTGTCGCCAGAATCGATGAAAACGATTGGAGAGCGATTTGTTTAATATTTTAGTACCAAAATATCACTAAAATTTTTGTCCTCTATTTGTTTAAAAGGTGATTTTCAAAAGTCGTACCTTGGTGTTCATAAGCATTTAGCGTAATCAACCTTTATAATCCGATTGCTGGGACACAGGCCCCTCTATTAGGAAACAAATCGTAAATCAGCACGAGAGCAAGTGCGGTATGGTAACGGTTCTGACTCAGAAGATCGTCAGTTCGGACCCAGACATATGCTTTACTTTGTGTAAATTATTCCATTACCTTGAAACGGTGAAGGAAAACCGTTTCCTAAAACGCCGTACCCTCCCAGACCGCAAAATTCTAAGACATATGACAACCACCAATCGGCTAACTTACTAAGCTTGCATATTAAATTACAGAGCACCCCGTCACGAAGAGCCAATCCCAGTGTCCAAGCAGTGAGAACATTATACGCTGATTATATTATTAGTTTGTATCTAAAACAATGGCCGTACCTGACAGGAGTCCTTCTGCCCAGTCTTCGGGTATCCAGCGCACAGCATGTTATCGGTAATCATCGAGGAGGTATATTTGGTGTTGCGGCACTCCTGGTTGCTGATGACTGGTACTTCCACCTCTTGCAGGGTGCATGACACCTTGCCTTCTTCTGTGAGGGTACCCCAACCTGATGCAACAGCTTTTACGCCAACGTATAGATTCTCTGTGGAATGAAAGAGGATTAAGTAATTAAACACAGTCAGAAGTTTTATAGTTCAGAGTTTTAGGCTTATACCAACAAAAAAAAACCGTTTAACTCAAGAAAATCGACCTACTGTCATGCCACTGAACAAAGGCTTCTGCTATTAAGATGTACGTCAACTGCACATCAGCTAACACTGGAAATTATATCTGGTTTGAACTAGTATGTACGTCAGAGAAAACTTACTATCATTAGTAGGTAAACAGATAGGTTTGATGGTCTCCGATATAGGCACTCGCTCGTTCAGTCTAAGCAGAGCTATATCGTTATCAAAGTTGGTAAGTGTGAACTTGTTGGCGATGGCGCGCAACACAAAGCGAGTCTCCGGCCGCACGGTTGCGTTGCAGCGGTTGTGCTCCCCGAAGGTCACTTTGATCATGAACCACATGAACCTGAAAAGTTATAATACATATAGTAGATATCTTCAGGTCATAATAGTAACATAATGCCGCGAAATTGGTGCAGGGATACACACAATTGAGAACTCAGAATGGCACCTGCATGGTTCTCAACAATTCATCCTTAAAGTCTTAATTAAGACTATAGTTGTGGCATGTTGGCATTTCCCTATATTGTACATACATATGTAGGTAAATCCAAGTTGAGAAGATTTCTGACGTAAGTTAGTTGGTAGAAGATAATTTGATCGAACGGTTGTGCGAGTTACCATAAGCCTCTTGTATCATTTATCGAAAATGTAAGCTCTGAATCTGAATAAATCCATGTAACATAGGTACACCGTTATTTTTTGTGTCTATGAGAAACCAGAATACAGTTTGTTCAGAATAAGCAACTGAATCAATTCCAATCATTTTACACCATGTTATATTTTTACCCAAATACATTTAGAAATTGTTGCAGTGTTGTCAGTGCAGTGTGTTCAGTTACCGAGCGGTTACGATAGATCATAGTACTTGCGCGCGCCACAGCTGACGCCAGAGGTCAACGCACCGCACTCGCTAGCCCGAGCGGAGCTTTGATCATATTTTTGTTGGGACAACCAAATAGCAAGCTCATAACTTTGTGGTTTTTAATTATATCTTTTTGAAATTTTATACATAGATTCTTTACTTAAAAATACTTCTTACTTTTCTTACTTTACTTCTTTTAATACGGGTTTCCCATAAGCAAAAAATAATGTCGTATATGAATAAAATGTAAAATAATTATCTAACTTTGTATAAGTAAAATTACTATTAAAAACATTACTAAAACCTACAATTATCCACTTCCCGAAATTCTACATTCGTTTCAATATCTTGAAACCAAAATTTTTGTAGGTTTCATTTACACCACGTGTGAATTGCACACGTGCTTATTTCTATCTCGCCCTTATCGGTTTGGTGCCGTATTTTAAGGAAAGGCACTAGTAGCATCCTTTCTCCTTTTTCCTATGTTTCTATGCCTTGTTCTTACAAGTTTGACTATGGACGTAGATAATCATGTCTTACTACGTCGCACTACAAAAGTCGTTTAATTCCCAATGAAAAAAAAAGTAGTACAAATTCAGATAACCTTTTGTGTAACTCACAAAAACAAACTTATAAATTAACAGCAAATAGTGTGTCATCCTTGTTTTTAGACTAAAAGCTAAGGATTCGCTTAGCTTTTAGTCTAAAAACAAGCATGACTCACTGGCCCCAAGATAAAATATCTCCCTCATACAAATATTTATGAGCTATTTTGATTGGTTTCATCCCATGCCTCGCATCTTCCTCCGTATTAACAATAATAAAAGTCAATCATCAATCTTCTTCATCTCAGCGTTAATCCCAGTCGCATCCGAAGCTTTTTCAGCTTTGGAATCTGGGGTCCGGTTTACTAGTCTAACTGCTGATTTTGGCTAAACTTCGATATTTTCTGTGAAGCGACTGCCGTCTGACCTCCACAACCCGAAAGCGATATCGAAGCATTGCAGTTAGACAAATTGTTGGACTTTTGAGGGCTCCAATAACCCGTAACGACTGCCACTAGATGTTCATATGGCAACCGGAACCAACGGCTTAACGTGCTTTGCGAGGCACGACCAGACCTGTGCAAATATTCATATTCATGCATACAAATATTTACACTGCGCGGGGATCGAACCTCCTTGCGCAGCGGCCGCATTTGCTACCGCTATGCCACGGAGGCTGTCAAATGTCAATCATCAATGTTTAGGTAATATCCATTTTTTTTCGTTCACGTACATATCGTAAAACAAATTGGTAAAAGTACTCGTTTTAACGTTAGTTTCCTGCCAGCGAAAGCCCCGCCAAAATCGGTCGAGCCGTTTTGAAGATTAGTCGGATCAAACAGACAGACGGCTTTTTAAAATATATATGTATTTTTTTTTTGTTACAAGTACCGTATATTCATATGCACTTAGTGAAACACTGTTATTTTAACATTTAGCACAGACACTTCAATTTTATTTCTTTGTGTACATAGTGTTTTAGAGCGGTGGCTTAAGTGTTTACTCAAGGCACTGCTCCACAGCAGTCCGCATTAATAACTTCGCTTTGTATTAAAATGTATGTGAGATCTTCTACTTCGACCCACGGCCATACTAAGTAGACAAGCCACGCAGGCTTGCAAACAAATGACCAAACTCTGCCTACATATCTTACGTCTCAGTGGTAAATCGACTTTATTCTGACTCAGTTCTGTGTATCTTGATTACCTTTTCTACCACTAAAATAAAATATTTTCATGAACTTTCTCAACTTCTTCGTATATGAATTTATTATCTGACACGGTAACAGTAAGTACTTACTGTTTCTGTGACACATAATAAATTCACTCGGTGTTCATCTATTGTGTAATTGATTGTTTATTTTCGACGACAATTGTCTGTGGCAACACTAACCAAGTCAAGTTTATGTCCACATTGAGCGAAAGTGACACTCAGTGTTTTGGCGGGCCACGGTCATGAATACTATTAATGATCCTCATTTACGCTTTCACTTGCGTTCATTGTCAACCAAAACTTATGAGCTAAGACTTATGGAAATTGACACCTTTTGAACCCTCCGGAATTGCGCATTAGCGGCCTGTTCTAAAAGTCTTGTACCTGAGATTAACCTGTCGCCCAAACCAAAAAGCGCAACTCTACACAAAGCGCCTAAAATGGTCATTTGTCGGGGATAATGAACTTTTAAGTTTGGAGCCTGCTCCTGGGCCGGTTTCAAGGTGAACGTACCTATCGATACTGATTGGTATTCACACTTTTGTACCACGAATTTATTTTGGACTTGTTTGCCAATTCTTAGGTTATCGGACTCGTTTACTGATGATTAACGATGTCATTTTGCAGTTTGATCCTTTGGTATTAGTCATTAAACATATTCAGATCAATCAGAATTGTCAATTAAGTAGTGAATTTGACTTTTTTGTTAGTATCCAAATTGATTATGATATGTTCAAATATAACGCAGTCCATACCCATAGACATCCTTAGAAAGGAAGGGCTTACACTAACATACAAAAGTACTTTTAATCACTACTTTCATAATATGTTGGTCACATTTTTAATATGAAACTTTTCCAAGACTTCGCCTGGTCTGATCAAGAGCTACATCTGGAAAACAAAAAATACTTTTTGAGGACACTGATCGATCATTCGGAACGATTTGAAATTGTTGTTTTTCAAGTTATATATCTTGTACCTACACAAATACAGAAAATAGAAAAAATATTGCCACAGTATATTAAATAATGATTTGTCATAGTATAATTTATCATCATTATATAGTCATTACCCTACTTATAAATATTTCAATAGGTTTTTAAATAATTCCATTGTAACTAATATTTGTGTCACTCTGTTTCGATTAGCCTTAATTATAGATATAGAATATAACCTTTATATAAATGTACATAGTAGATAAAAATTTAGACATTTTCATATACCTATGAAATATGAATAGGTATAGGTTGTGTTCCGAGTCAACATTCTGCAAGTGCTTGGTAGAACAAACATACAAACATGTTCACGCGTATGTGCCGTCATAAGATACTTCGCACTTAAAAATTATTTATTTCTATAAACAGCAAGGCTGTTTTCTCGGTGGTAGGCAACAACATCAGCCACCGGCATAAGTTACCACCCACCAGACAAAGTCTTGCCGCCAAGCGATTCGTCGTGTTCCGGCATGATGTCTGGTGAAGCCGTACGGAGGACGGGTCTGAGCAGTTGTGTTGCGATGTGTACCGGGTACGATGTGTCTAATGTTGTTGTGTCGGGAGTTTGGTCGTGGAGGGTCTCCAGATCATTCTCTGGCGCAGCATCGTTGGTCGTGTTGTTGCGTTAAACATTGCATCACCTCGCTCAACTGCCGTCTTCCTTCCTATTAACTCAGTTTTTTTTTAAGTGAATAGGCTTAGCTAGTGCGTTTTACCATCAACGATTGCATCACTGCTTACCATCAGGCGGGATTGCAGTCAAGCACTAGTTTATAACTAATAAAAAAAAGGCATATATAAAAGTAGGATTACGGAAAAATATCCATTATTTCTAAAATAATAACGCTACTAAAGACCTGAATAATAATTCCATTTAAAATTCCTTTTTAGGACACAATTTATTTACAAAGTTAATAAATATTTTGATGGAAGATTAGATACTGTATGTCAACAAATATAGCCATAATGGGCCGTTTTAGATGACTTGTAGTCGAATCTTCGCATTTTAAAAAGCCAAAAACCTTTCGAAACTTTGGGTCAACACCTTTCATATAAAATAAACGTACCCATAGATACTCTTAATAAAAGACTTAGAAGTTTAAATGGATAAATTCTTATTTATCTAGCTGTTCCTATCTCGTAATTTATTATTCTGTATGGCTTTCCAGATTAGTTTCAAGTTCAGTTTTAAAAGGAATAAAGGCATCCAAAAAAGCTTCTATAGACAACAAACCAGTCAAAGCACAGCACGTACTTTCCAAAGACATTACCAGACGTAGGAATGACAGCCTTCGTGGCGTAGCGGTAGCAAACACGGCCGTTGCCCAAGGAGGCGCGGATTCGATCCCCGCACAGTGCAAATATTTGTATACATGAATATGAATATTTGCACTGGTGTGGTCGTACCTCGGAAAGCACGTTAAGCCGTTGGTCCCGGTTGTCATACGAACATCTAGTGGCAGTCGTTACGGGTTGTTGGTCTCAAAAGTCTAACAATTGGTCTAATTGCATTACTTCGATATCGTCTTCGGGTTGTGGAGGTCAGACGGCAGTCGCTTCATGGAAAACGTTGAAGTTTGGCCAAAAAACAGCAGTTAGACTGGTAAAGCGGACCCCAGACTCCAAAGGTGAAAAGCTACGGATGCGACTGGGATTAACGCTGAGATGATGATTACCAGTAGACGTAGGAATAAAATGTAGGTACAAACGTTATTAAGTGTTTAGGTTAATTGTGAATTCATTTTTGGGTTGCGAAGTACTAAGCGACAGTCAAACTTGTAACATCAAAGCGCTTGCAAATTATTTTGTAAGTTTCATGTAATAGGGGGCTAGACTATTCTCATAAATAGTAGATCTTCTAAATTATTTTCACCCTTTAACGCAATGCGCGGCTGTAAGCACATATCTGTCATTGATGAGCATGCCTCCGCAGTAGAACCGCTTGAAGTAGGAAAGGCGAGCCATCCAAGGGAACTCGTTGATGCCAGCCTCATCGCCACCCACGATACGGGACACTTCATTCCTTTCGCCGCATTCTGGAATCATAGTCAAGTAAAAATTTAATCATTCATCTTTTATTGAAAGTTCCAGCCTCGTCATCAACTGGATTCCCATATCCAGTTGATGGCGAATCCTCGTTCATTATGAAAAAAAAACGTTTATCCTTGATGTAGCTAATATACCTTCTGTATTATGAAGGTATCTATTGCAACCAAAGTTTGAAACACTCTGTTAATGTCTGTATTCCAGACTTTATCTATGTGCTTTTAAATCCACAGTGGCACGCTTGATCCATCATATACCTCATTTATCGCTTTCCATCAGGCGTTACAAAGGTCAAGAGCAACCTGCTCTTCATAAAAACATGAAAAAAGATTATAATTTAAAAAGAGAAACTGAATGCGAAATCGATGTACTTAGTATATATAATCGAAGTAGAATATAATATAGTATATACACTGTTACATTCAGTATCGCCTAAAGCTCCAAAGCCTTTCACGTTATAGAGGACACTCTCTCGTAAATGGTCATAAAACTCTGACAGAGTTCGCAAATAATCGCTAATTGTGCTTAATTTATTTTGTTTGTGAGGCAACGCATTCACACCAATAAAACATTGTCACTTCTTTGGCGTTTCCTCGTAACGATTTGCCTTTTTTGAAAATTAAAATATTTTAATATTTACTGTACCGTGGGCGCAGTAAGTGCCCGTAAAATTAATGAAAAGTACAATTTCTGCAGTGATGAAAAGGCAATACAATTTTTGCAGACAGATAAGTGAAATTTCGAATCTTTTGCGACTACCTACTTTATTTTTACATTAATCATTAGTCTTGAAAACATCGCCTTAATAGGTAAGCCCAGCAGGGGCGCTCGCGCATGACGCAAATAAATTCTTGTTTATTTATTTATGATGAGCATAAAATAACCAGATTTTAAATCCATCACGAAGATAAAAGGACATCGAGATGTAAATAAATTGTGAAAAATTATGTATACATACAATATGTAAAGAAAACCTTGTCCGAACCGTGAAGGTATTCTTAGGTATCTATAACTGATTCTACTAATGCCTACAAAGTCGGGCTCAACTTCAAAAAAAAATCTCCCTAAAAAAAAAATATTAAGTATTTCGCAAATGTAGGTAACTTAATAGATGTGCGGTAGGCAATACATGTACGGGCGAAGGGGGCAGGGCACACGGCACGCGGTCGCATCGCTAATAATAATAACGTCGATAAAGGTGTTGTCAGTTTTTAAAAAAATACCGAATTTGGGGAAGTTGCAGTAAATTCGCGGAAAAAAAAATATTTCAAAATTCGTTAGTATTGTTAATATGATCATTATGCAAAATTTCATATTTTATTTGGTCATGTGTTTACCTAACCTTTATTATCATTATGGGCAGACGGGATTCTCTTTACATATTGTATAAGTAGGTACATTTTGTCAACCACTGCAACAACAATGCATAATATCTATAGATAATCGAGTTGTACTAACTGCAAGAGCACGTGGTCCTCGGCAGGTTGGCTTCCATCATCGGTGGCCGATTGCCCCACAAGCCACCGAAGATGTTTTTCGAGTACATATCTCTCGCTTCCCGGACCACATCTCCCTGTGACAAAAAAATACAAGATTCAGAATAGGTGGTGGCCTAGAAGTCGTGGTGGCCTAGTACGTCGTGGTGGCCTAGTCGTTAAAACACCAGCCTCTCAAGTATGAGTGTGCGGGTTCGATTCCAAGTCAGGCAAGTAACCAATGTAACTTTTCTAAAGTTATATGTACTTTCTAAGTATATCTTGGACACCAATGATTGAAGGTGAAGGAAAACATCTTGAGGAAACCTAGACTTTAAGTCTGAAATCGCCAACCCGCATTGAGCAAGCGTGGTGATTACGCTCAATCCTTCTCTGTATGTGAGGAGACCTATACCCAGCAGTGGGACGATAAAAAGATTGATAATGATGATGATGATAATAGGTCGCGGTCCAACATGCAGATATTAAAATATTATAATCGGCCTGTAATTTTCCCACTCCTGGGACATAGGCCTCCTCTCGGTGAGAGGAAGTGGGCCGTAATCTACCACGCGGGCCCAGTGCGGGTTGGTAGATTAGCTATTAAATGCTGTCACATAATACAAGTCTTTGACTAAATGACGGCCAAGATTAGTTCAAAGAATTCCGTCCATAAGCGCCATGAGTTGACGGTATCATCAAAGTCGTGAGAAACACCAAGATGAAGCGGGCACGTATCGGGAATTAGGCTACATATGGCGGAAAAAAAGCGACTTCTATAAACATCAATTAAAGATTGATTATTACCTTCCCAAGCTTCCTATTTAATCGTAATGTCGCGCACATGTTCTTTCATAATTGCGCTTTTTAAAAGGATATAGCAATTTCATTAATGGAGCAAAAAATGTGCTGTTTTCATCCATACTTTGCCCGGTGGACATCGAACGAGTGGCGATGGATCCCGCATGCTCATGCATCCTGGAAGTGCATCATTTCTCCACAACTCTTGGTCACTCTTTCCATATTGCGCACAAAAAAAAACGCAACACTTAAAAACGGAAAATTTTCAGGTGTCATTCTACGTAACTGATTATATTATTACTATTGTATTATTATAATATTATTACCGTGGCGTAGCGGTAGCAAACGCGGCCGCTGCGCAAGGGGGCGCGGGTTCGATCCCCGCGCAGTGCAAATATTTGTATGCAAATGCATAAAAAATGCATGCAAAATGCCAGTGCAAATATTTGCACTGGGCTGGTCGTGCCTCGAAAAGCACGTTCCGCCATTGGTCCCGGTTGCCATACGAACATCTGATGGCAGTCGTTATGGGTTGTTGGAGCCCTCAAAAGTGCAATGCTTCGATATCGCCTTCGAGTTGTGGAGGTCAGACGGCAGTCGGTTTACGGAAAAATATCAAAGTCTAGCCAAAATCAGCAGTTAGACTGGTAAAGCGGACCCCAGACTTCAAAGTTATAAAGCTTCGGATGCGATTGGTATTCACGTTGAGATAATGATGATGATATCGTAGACCTATATCAATACAGGATAGTAGGACATCGACGCGCAAACTGAATCGATGAATGTGTTAATTTAATAGGTTACGCATTTCTATTTAAATAACATGATAATCTACAGACGTTCAAAATATAAATTTTCATCAGTTGTTTCCCCACTAGAAATAGTTGTTGTATGTAGAACGTATAACATTTTGTATATAGGCGTCATTGCGTTTATCGTCCGGTTAAGTACCAACGGAGTTTCATTCAGATTTAAATCGAAATGCTCATTCAATATAAGGTCGTGGTGGCCTAGTGGTTAAAACACCAGCCTCTCAAGTATGAGTGCGCGGGTTCGATTCCAGGTCAGGCAAGTACCAATGTAACTTTTCTAAAGTTATATGTACTTTCTAAGTACATCTTGGACACCAATGACTGAAGGTGAAGGAAAACACCTTGAGGAAACCTTTTTTTTATATATATATATAAGTTATAAACTAGCGCTTGACCGCAATCCCGCCTGATGGTAAGCAGTGATGCGATCATTGATGGTAAAGCGCGCTAGTTTATTAAGAGCCTATTCACTCTAGCCTTGAAGACACTCAAATTGTAATGTGACGGAAATACCGTCGCTGGCAAATTGTTCCAGTCCCTCGATGTACACGGTATAAATGAGGAAGCGAAACGCTTCGTCCGGGACTTTTAAGTCTGAAATCGGCAACCCGCATTGAGCAAGCGTGGTGATTATGCTCAATCCTTCTCTGTATGAGAGGAGACCTGTGCCCAGCAGTGGGACGATAAAAAGGTTGATGATGATGATTCAATATATAATTATGATCAGCAGTAGGTACTCACAGATATTTATTTCTGTCTAACTTGTCCACCTAGTTTGCTACTACCTACTGAAATACAGGCCTTCTGTGAGATTCGCCACCCGGAATCCAACAAAGAATCCACGCGGTCGCAGACAGGGGTGGTAAAAGTCCAAGACATTTCTTGATTCTAAGATGTCCTAAAATCAAGAAATGCCAACTTCACCGTTTTGAGAGCAGTGGTGACGAAAATATATGCACAAGTTGCCTTTGTTAGAACTTTCTAAATTGTGTTCTTTTTAAAATAATTTGGCCGTAATTTACATTTAACAAACAAATTAGTTACCAAAATGAATAATCAGCCTCTACTGTTTTCATTGCTGTAACCTAAGCCTTCATAATTATGAGGAGATACGGCTGTACTTCATCATATAGGTCCCGTTATAACTTTTAACGAAACTCTCTCTTCATCTTCTCTTTCCAAAACTCTCTTCTAATCTTTCTCTCTTGATCTTTCCAAAACACTATTAATCTTTCTAGATATCCTCAGGTGAGAAAGGAGAGCGTAAAGAGTTCAAACCACGTTTTCTTACCTTAACGCAAATTAAGACAATCAAATCACAGGTCGTTGACTTTGACTTGATACATCCCGATCGATTTTAAAACCATCTTAAGACTGATTTACATGGTGCAATTTAATTGCCTATAGCTTCAATTAAGTTGAAGCAACAGTAAAATTTGCATTGTCTAAACACCATTTAAACGATGCAAGTCTTTTGTTGCATCAATTTTATTGTATGCAATAGGCAATTAAATTGCACCGTGTAAATCAGCCTTTACAGTGAAAAGTCAGGTAAAGTGAGCTTAGAGTAGGGATGTCAATCCCTAACCATAACAGATTCCTCCACGCTCGCTTTATTTGTGATGGTTAGAGAATAGGGATGTATCCAAGGAATGAAAATCAAAATAATAATTAGTCCGTCTCATATATAATAAAAAAAATATAAACACGTATATTTTATTTTGTCGATTTTACTAAAAACTACTGAGATATAGCGTATTAGAGTTACGGAGTGGGGGCTAATTACGTCACGCCATGGTATATTTTGTAGCACGGCGTGACGTCATGCGACATTTCATATCAATATATCTTCCTAAGTATTTGAATGAAATAAAAAATACGTGTTCAATATTTTGACATTAAATTATATTTTAGGATACAACCCAATTGCACTGCAATTGGTACCGTCCGTAACAACTGCAGTGCTACAGCTGGTCAAGTTACCCGAAACTGTCAGATATTCCCATCACCCTTGGCCTTAATGTTTTAGCCATATAGTTGAAGATCTAATAAAGATTTTTGACAGCTTGATGTGCTGTGGTTTGTGTAAAAAAAAACTTTCACTTGCGTGATAATATCCCTTTTTACATGTTGGGCGGTATGACCATGTGACTTAAATATTATCCAAAATATCAAAGTATTACTTTTGTGTTATTATTTGCCTTTCTAGTCTATTAGTTAAGTATACTTTTTATATCAGACCTGTAGATGTATATATTGATAGATCTACATATATGTTGATAGTACCAATTTATCCTATATAAGGAGATAACAAATAACAATGATTAAAAAAATATCCTAATTGACGACATGAACATGTCACACGCAGCACAAGCACAAGTCTGCCAGCCGAGAGCCTAATAAAGGGCCCGTAAACCTTGTTCGCTAGTGTAGCAAAAATACTAAGGTTACCCCGAAATAATCGAAACATCAACGACGCCATTGCCCAAAGGCAAAACCGAGGCAGCCCCAACAATATCCTCAGAGCACACATTGTATGTGCAAAGCATTGTAAACCTTCTGCGTATACCGCACCCACAAGCTGCACTTGTAAAACGACTGGCAGTAGGTTCTGAAGAGTCTCAGTTTTACCTTCCCAGTGCACCGCGCAAACCTGCGGGCAAGCATATTTCATCGGACCATCAACGACTTGCGCTCCCTATCTATATCCTGGTCTTCCATGAGAGAACCATATGATTGACGTATTTAAATTGAGTGACTACTTTTAATGGTGTTCCTTGTAACGTCACCAGTGGTATATTCGTTGACCAGAACCACGACCACAGACCGCATACAATTTTTCATGAAGTCGAAAAAACCTTTAAATTGTGTATGTAGTTTCTTTTTAACAGTAGTTTTCCGATTATCGGAACTCTAAATAATCATCTAAAAACCAGCTCAACACACCTTCAACCAAGAGTTTTACAGTTGTAAACAAACAATTTCGGAACAAGTTTTAGGAATAATGAAGCATTCTTTATTGATATCGTGTCCAGAATTGCCAAAATCAAGATAATGTAGTACTTATCAATAAAGAACTGAAAAGTATGTAAATGCGAATTAATTAAATTTCTCCACGAACTAATTCAGCAATGATGGTGGGCAATGTATATTTTATGTCCGCTAATTAATCGCCGTCTGATATGAAAGGATTAAACACGCACAGGACTTTTAATAAACATGATCAAAACGAAAGTTACCAACCTCAGAGCAAGTGAAAGTCAGAGTCACAACCACTAAAATAAATAAGCACTTCCACATTCTGATTCTGGTTTTAAAAAATAAACAATAAAAAAAGAAAAAATACTAAATTCGAATTCAGATTTTGGCGCTCTACAGGCGCATGGTACTGGTGGGTGAACTTGTCGCGCGCGCTCACTACACACACTGAGATGCGTTGCGTCCACAACTGTGTTCCAACAGCGGACGTGTTTGGATACGTCAATTCGTACCCCACTAGTCCAATACCATTTTATACTCATTTTAAACGATAGGAAACAAATCAGGCGCAATGTCAGAACGATTACACAAAACACCGCGAAACAGTTCACCATGTGGAACCTATGGGGATTAATTTCAGAGCACCTACGTACTAACCTTATAAAAATAAACACTAGTTTAAAAAGTTACTATGCAAAGATCGTATATCCTGGAGAGCCAGGTCAGTCACCTTTTGATAGTTTCGTCACGAGGTGGCTTAATAGATCTTATTTAAAGTGCAAATTGAATTTATTGTCCTCCAAAAAAACTTCTATCTTTTATAAGGATACTTGGCGTAATGTTACGGGGTTCATGACTATATACTGTAGCTGTATCATGCTGTGACTGGAGTTAAGTTATTATACGAAAGCTTTTTGTAAAGCTACGTTTTCTGCTCAGAGATTACTAAGGCATCTTCGTTTCAAAATATAATCGCCAACGCTTTTCAATTAGACCACCGAGTGCGGTTTGTCATCGGATTTTTGACACACTGGCAATATATCTGTTACAACAGACAGACGACGCAGTGCAGACATTTGGAACAAAGAAGGGCTCATATAGTTTTGTATTCTTCATGTGTAGCGTAATACTCACAATATTATTTGAATTGAATATCTAATTTCGTACATAGGCGTACCCAGGGGGGGGGGGGGGGGGGGGGGGCAGTTTTGCCCCCTGGATATCTCGCAGAACATGTATGCACTCCTCTAATTGCTTAAGAAAGTATAAACGAGGACTTATCTCTAACTTTTAAATAAACCACGCAGTAGACACTGACAAAACGTACAGTGTAATTGCCAAAAAACCGCGTGCGATCGCTCTAAAAATTTGACTTGCCCCCCTAGGCGTGACTTGCCCCCCCAGGCCTGTCCACCTAGGCCAGAAGCTGGGTACACCCATGATTTCGTACTATTGCAAGATGTCTGTATGATATTGATTACGCGAGACATTTTCCCAACTTAAACGTATTGTTTTAAGTAGGTCCTATGTATATAAAACGCAAAAACTACCAAAAAATTAGAATCTTTCCTGAGAATGTAAAAACAAATTCTTCAGGTCTCAACTGTGGCTGCGGAACGGGATCCATAAATATATCTGCCAAAAAAGTGTGTTAAACTAATGCGCATTTAAGTATTCTATACTTGAAATCGACTAGATAGCTGACCAATTACCAATGCATAGAATAACGGTACCAATACATATTTATCACTGGAGCAGTTTTTTGCATGAATGATTCAAACTACATACAGAATTTAATTAAGAATTGGCGCCATGCTACAATTAATTAAAGTAACAACTACGCAAAAAATTAAATCGAAATCCGTGTCGCCTGAAAGCTGTGAGTTGTGCTGTGGCCTAACTACAAAATACATACATATTAAATTGCACTAAATCTATCGCGGACTTTGGCCATTGGCATGAAGCAGTCTAACAAAGAAAGACTCTAGACACTAAAAAGATTTGCGCAGAACTGCCCTCTAAGATCGAACTTGGTTCATTAAAGGGTGTATAGTTTTGGGTATTTATTTATTGCGATCTCCAGCGAAGGATAAACATACATATACAATACAATAGTGGAGGAACAACAGTCAAAAGCAAAATTGTATCAACTTTCTTAAAAGACTTAGGATTAATCTCACGATGCTCTGTAAAAATCTATTCTTATCGCCTATTAAGAAGGTCGTTGCAGGTGATTAAAGAAGAGATGGAGTGATGTGCGATTGATTCGGCGGCGACCGGTTGGCGTCGCGGCGAAAGTGTCACTTTCGAACTAAGTACGTCACAATGGCTCGCTGTCTTTTTGCACATTCACTCGCACTGCGTACATCTAAAGAGCTTTAATTATGTCGATGAGTGCGGTTTTACCCAGCTCTAAATGTTGACCCATGACGACTTTTAGAAGATCCTTTTGAACTTGTTGCTCAATACAAATTGTTAAGATTTTTATACTATACTCTCCGCGGTCTATATCTGTATCCTTGGCCACTGTATAAGTAAAAACTACTTACGTATTGTGTTGTGTACCACCAACCTTTGGACAACCTCCGTGGCGTAGCGGTAGCGAACGCGACCGCTGCGCAAGGAGGCGCATGTTCGATCCCCGCACGGTGCAAATATTTGTATGCATGAATATGAATATTTGCAATGATCTAGTCGTGCTTTGGAAAGCACGTTAAGCCGTTGGTCCCGGTTGCCATACGAACTTCTAATGGCAGTCGTGACCGGTTGTCAGAGCCCTTAAAATTCCAACAATTGGTGTAACTGCTAAGCTTCGATATAGCCTTCGGGTTGTGGAGGTCAGACGGCAGTCGCTTCACGGAAAATGTCGAAGTTAAGCCAAAATCAGCAGTTAAACTGGTAAAGCAGACCTCAGAATCCAAAGCTGAAAAAGCTTCGGATGCGACTGGGATTAAGGCTGAGATGGTGACAATCATCAACCAGAATAATTACAAAAAAAATCGGTGCTAATTATAACAGTCCTGATTAAGCTGAATCCGAATACAAAATACAATAATCTTTCTAGCCTTATTCGGACAGTTGACTTGAGAACATGAGGTAGTGGGTTTATTTATATGGGTTCAAAACAAATTAGCAAATGTATCGTTTCCATGCCTACTTTCAGGTCCAAATTCCCATCAAAGCTTGTGATTTTCCTTAATACACCTTTTACCACCCGACATAATCACATAAATATCACGACTTAGGTAGTAATAAAATCTTGAACCCTACACTTAATGGCATAAGATAAAAATAAAGTCATATTTTTTTTAATCTGTTTATTGTATAAAAGCACCTCTATAAAAATTAAGGGTAGTTTACATTTTTGAAAAAAAAACAAAAATGACGTTATAACAAAGTTAGTTAAATTAGTAATTAGAAATAATTTGTATTTAGCTTATTTTTTTTATTGTCTTACAATAAATATTTATTAATTAAATCTAAAAATAAATAACTATCGTTATATTGATAACAATTGTATCGTGAAAGGGATCACAGATGTAGCCTAAAGAGCATTGATTATTAATCTAGCGTTAAGTCTAAGACGTGCTACATCTACATTGTTAATCGTCAGTTTTAACGGCTAAGATATGATCAAGTAATTGATAGTTCTGCATAGTTAACATAGATGGCGTTACTGATATCATGTGTATGAGTCACGGTTTCAATATATTCTTAAAAACCTTATTTGATTAGACCTTTGAGGAAAACTGTTAATACCTAATCCAAAAAAAGAACTTAATAAGGAAACAAGTTTGGCGACAAGCCAAAAGCAAATGAAGCTGTTACACGTCGTCAATACACAACTAAATAAATTCTTTTACGAACAAAATACATTAATCTCCTTTGGTTTTATCCTTTTACTGTAAACTTGGCACATTCCTCGTCACGTCACGAAGTCACGATCCGACTTTTAAACACGCATGCGAAAGTTTCGAGTAAAACTGATAATTGCTAAAAAGAAACGATTTTTGTCCCAAAAGAGACTAAATTATGTAACGAATAAATTAACATTATGTACAAAAAAATGTAATGAACACTTAGGTAGTTAACAACGTCTTAAATTCTAATGGTAATCTGCACCACCGGCCTGTCCGAAGTAATTTAACTTACGGTTAGTTAAACGAGATTTAAAAGTAATTAAAAATAAAAGTAGGTATTAAAACTTAATTGTCATGACTTTGTCACATAAGGCGAAAACTTAAAAATACATCAAGCGATGAATTAAATAACAACCTTTTTATTAAAAAATAACTATTCACTTATGATCTATTAAAACAGAAAATTATAAATAAATAATGAAGAATACCAAGTCATATAAGAAATCAAAATGATGTATCCAAACTGTTTTAAAGAGAAATCAAAATTTATTATGGAAGACAAAAAAAAACCGTAGACAATTTTGCATTTTTTTTTTATTGTATTCAACCAGTGCTTGCCCGCGATCCCGCCCGATGGCAAGTAATGATATCTATAATCGTTGAAGGTAAAGCGCACAAGCTTGAGAGCCTATTTCACTGTAGCCTTAAAGACACTCAAATTGTAATCAGACGGGAAGACCGTCTCAGGATTTTTTTTAATAATTATAGACTAGCGCTTGACTGCAATCCCGCCTAATGGTAAGCAGTGATGCAACCGTTGATGGTAAAGCGCGCTAGTATATTAAGAGCCTCAAAAATCTGAGTCAATAGGACGGAAGACGGCAGTTGAGCGCGGTGATGTAAAGTTAAAGCGAACAACACTACCAACGATGCTGCGCCAGAGGGAGATTGATTTGGAGACCCTGCACGACCAAACTCCCGACACAACAACATTTAGCGCATCGTAACCGGCACACATCGCAACACAGCTGTTCAGATCCGTCTTTCGTACGGCTTCACCAGACATCATGCGGGAACACGACGAATCGCTTGGCGGCAAGACTTTGTCTGGTGGGTGGTAGCTTCTGCCGGCAGCCGATATTATGGCCTATCACGGAATAAATGGATACATGGTAAAAAAGACGAGGATTTTATTTATTAATACCACCAAAAGACTAACTAATGAGTTTCAAGATTTCTAGATGAACTTAAAAACAGTTCTACTTTCGAGGTTTTAAAATCAATTGAGTACAAGGACTCAACCCAGTAACATTGTTTACACTGGCCATGAAAACTTTACGTGCGTACACAGTCTAATTATATATCAATTTTGAAACATTATTCTCACCATCATCATGAGAATTAAATTACACAACTTCATATTATTAGTTAGTATTACAAGTATCATTTTAAGAAAAGTATAATTTTATAGAATTACTTCTTATAATCTATGGTGCCAAATTCGACATAGTTTTTCTTCTACTATTTTAGCTTCTATTTATTCAAATTCGCAATGACTACTTAAATTGAAACATCTAAACTAAGAGTATTATTTCAGATTTGGCTTTTGACTCTAACTCATATGAAATGTTAGGTACTCATTACATTTGAACATATGTATATTTAGCTTGGCACTACAATTATAACATTGAAATATAATATTTACATATATCCTAGTAATTAAAAAACCTAACTTGTAATAACTTAGTTGTCGATAAAAAGATCTTGTATATTCTTTGTTCATATGTCTTTAAATACAAATATAATATATGATCTACCAAGAAAGTTACTCAAACTGGGGGGCAATCGCGTTAAAATAATTGAACCAATGCAGAATTGCATCGCAACCAAACAAAAAGTTATGTTTCGTATCGCGCTAACCTTTTGACAGATGGTTTAATCATAAGTGGATCACAATTGGAACGTACTTAACCGCTGTCAAATTAAAAAGTTGAAACAGTAGGTACTAAATTTTTTTTGCGCCATTTGTCAAACTTGCGTCTAAACGATTGGATTTATTTATAATTTATTCAGTTTTAATTATTATATCTGACGAAATGTATCATACTGATTTTATAGCGGGGTACGAAATGGAATCGAAACTAAACCATTTTTACTCTTTTAAACCAACTTTAACTGGATTAGATACGAACAAGAGTTTAACTTCTACTATTTTAATTAGCGCAATTGCCACCCTGTATTGAATTAATAATTCGGAAAAGTATGTAAAAAAACTTTGTCGTTTTCTAGTTCGATGTAACAGTAACTACTTGCCACAAAGGCAAGTGTCTCTCAAGTTAGCTTTAAGCCATGGTAGATATCTCGTAATCCTTGTGTAGACACCTGGGTAACCTGGTCGACCGCAACCCACACCCCATGATACGATACCTGAAAAAAAGCATATTATTTTCAAGAGGAAAAAAACATATATCTTTTTGCTTACCGTATGGGGTAAATATCTTATTGTACAGCCTCCAGCACATCAAGCTGTCAGATTTATTAGATTTCGAACTTTATCTCCAAAGCATTAAGGTTCAAGGTTGATTGGGAATATTTGACAGTTTCGGGTAGCTAAACCTGCTGTCGTCCGTACATGTATGTGGGTTTGTTAAATCAGAGTCTGTACTAATAAGAAAGCTTTGAGTTTGTTTGTTTGACATACACTAATGTCGGAAACTACGAGTCTGTTTCCAAAAATTCTTTATTTGATAGTCCAATTTATGAGGAAGATTGTGCTATTCTAAGCTCACTAAAAGATTAGAATGGCCTTTATTCTATTGTTGGAAACGTAACGTAACGTAAACGTAACGAAAAGTTCAGTGCATCTTTTTCTTTCTATATCATTAAGAAAAGGACAGAAAATAAAATACAAATTTAGTCCTGTCAAATTAAGATATTCCATAGACAGCTTAGAAGTGATTAAAAACATGTCGTCTAAAAATACGTCAATTTACGCAGACGCTCGCTAATATTGACAGGACTTAAGTAGCTAGGTATAGTATACTCATATAATTATATATATCCTGTCCTTTCTTAATGAAAAAGAAGAAAATAAATAAATTTTGTTTATGAAAATCAGGACCGATGCCACGCTAAACTTATAACCGAGTAGCATATAAAACTATATTGTCTTCCTTTTGCAGCCTAGGGTTTTCAACATTTTCAGATTCGTGAAATACGTCTCTCTGAAGGGGTAGTAGGCCTACATTTCTGGTAACGTATTCGTATGCAGGATGGGTCTTCTAGTAGGTACTTTCGTTGTTAATTACAATTAAATTACTATTGCAATGGTTTTAAGTTAATTACATATTATTGGTCTGCCGCGTTTTGAAATTTTTTTTATTTTATTAGGTAGAATACTTACCAACGATCTGGAATTTGTCTCCTTGTTGTAAGAGAAGAGGACCACCGCTGTCACCCTGACACGAATCCGTTGATGCTCTGCCAGCACATAACTGTAAACAAAACAATGAATTTATGAGACAATGCTTCCTTGTGCAGTAAAAGTGTTTCTAATTACAACTCCCTTTTTTTACCGTAAGTGGAAAAATCCTCATGGACTCTCCTCCGTTCGGGGAGGCGGAGGGGTATACTCATACCGGCTAAAAAACCACTTATGCGTTCGTCACCTGCCTTTCCGGGGTACCGGGTCCTCCCAATTCTACGGTACCCCCGGCGGGCCCTGCCCCGTCGTCGTCGCGAGTTCGACAGGTCTCTTCTCGCGCGAGAAGCACTCAGCTGCTGCTCTCCTCATATAAGTGGTGTGAGCGACCGCATCACAATATCAACTCGGTCATGTGACGGACGTTGGACTCCCAAGTCCTTAACCCGTCGGCCATTATCATGGAGGCAGTAGGTCGGCCTCGGCCTTGCGATAGCGAACCCCGCACCGTCGTCGGGAAGGGATAGAACTCTGTGCCTCTCTCTCTCTCTCTCGGCCGACTCCTTCACTTGGACCATGGCTCTGCAGACAGCCGGAAACGAGAGATCGCTCCCGCCTAGCGCCGCTAGTAGCGTACGGCGCGGCTTGTCCCACGCCGAACACCCTTCCAACATTTCCAACGTATGCCGCGCAGTATCCTCAGGGCAGCCATCGCAGTGACGGCATGCCACCGTCAGCTCCTGGCCGATGCGGCACAGGTACTTGCCGAAGCACCCGTGCCCCCCAGAAAGGATCTGGGTTGTCCGGAAGGTGAGGGCGCCATGTTTTCGGCCGATCCACACTTCCATGACGGGTCTTACCGCCACGATCGTGGCATGCGCTGCGCTGGGTTGCGCAAGTCGAATCTTCCACTCCGCCACCAGAACCTGGCGGAGTTCCGAACTTTCCTTTGGACCCCTTCTGGGAGCAGTCGCTCGCTCCGCTCACAATTTTCGTCACGCCACGCATATAGCGACGCGAGGAATCGAGCCTCAATGTCCCAGGGAAGGATCTGGCAAGCAAGGTAGCCGCCTCATATGAGATCGTGCGGTACCCATGTATCACCCTGACGCCCATCGCTTGCTGCGGTGAGTGCACCACGGCGAACTTGCGGGCCGTCAAAGGTCATAGACCGCAGGATGTAACCCATGTACAGCCTCCGGCAGGCGGACTTAGGTCCCCCCAAGTTGGGCAGTAGCCGCGATAGCGCAGCGGCGGCCCCCTACATTTTAGAGGTCAGCTGCCGGAAGTGCCGCCTGAAGTCCCATCGACTGTCGAAGACGAGTCCCAGGTACTTATAACTCCTTAACAGGACTATGTACTCGTAAGGTCTGCCAAGTCATATCCCATTGGTTTGGTTTAATTTGTTATCAAGCCAAACCAAACTGCTGATATCAGCCCCGATTCCCTTGTTCTTAAATTAACTTAAGTTCAGTGTATTTTTGCTTTACATTTCGTTAAGAAAACGATAGTAGATTATATAGACAGATTAGACGCGATTAAAAACATGGCGCCTAATTATACGTCGAGTTACGTCAGGCGCGGTCTTATTTTGCCAGGACTAAATTAATATTTATCTTCTGTCCTATTCTTAATGAAATAGAAAGGCTGCACTTAGATTAAGTAAATTTGTGAAAATGAGAATCGGGGCCATTATTCGATTTACAGTGTAAATAAAGTAAATATAGCGCAGCTAGCTCCTTCCGAAAATTTTTGAGCAAATTGTTAATTAAGCATTAGTTGCTTGCGACTTCTTAAACGTTAAATTTCGTATAAATCCACGGCATCACATGCTTGTCACATCACATCGTCAAAGTCTATATTATATTCCTCGACTCCTAAGGGTGGCGTTTACTGTAATAACATTCGATAGTCCAAGTTCTCTTGGACTACCAAATGTTATCAAAAGGGTTTAGAGAATTTTTGGGAACCGACTGGTAGTTTCAGACATTAGTGTGTTCAAACATTGAGCTTGACTGCAATTCCGCCTGATGGTAAGCAGCGATGCTATCGTTGGTGGTAAAGCACGCTAGTTTATTAAGCCTATTCACCTAAAAAATATAGTGAATAGGAAGGAACCGGCAGTTGAGAGAGGTGATGTAATGTTAAACCCAACAATACGACCAACGATGCTGCGCCAGAGGGAGATTGATCTGGTGACCCTCCACGAACAAACTCCAGACACAACAACATTTGGTGCATCGTACCCGGGACACATCGTAACACAACTGCACAGACCCGTCCTCCGTACGGCTTCACCAGACATCATGCCGGAACACGCCGAAACGCTTGGCGGCAAGACTTTATCTGGTGGGTGGTAACATCTGCCTGCAGCCTGTATCATGGCCTACAACCGAGTAAACATACAAACTTATTCTTTATACTCACCATATTGTTAGTAATTCGCGAGGCTCTGTACTTCATTCCTCGACACTGGTTGAGTGTGAGGATGGGCACTCGCACCTCCTGGACGATTGCAGGCAGCTGTCCTCCCTCGGATGTTCGGCCCCAACCCACCACGACACCCTCTTTGCCAGATGGATCTATTCCTGGAATAAATAAAAGATGAGGTTAGTACCAATACTAAAAAGGATGTTTCCCGGAAAAAAAAAATTGATTCTATTTAGTCCGTCATTCAGATTATTGAAAAATATTGGATACGTGTATTTTGTTTTATCAAATCAATAAAAATTGACACATATAAAAGGCATCAAAGAGCAGAAGTGGTGGCTGGTGACGTCACTGCTCGCTTAAAAGTGTAGCGTGCAGTGACGTCACACGAGTTTTCAACGCACTGTGTCGTCTTCATTTTTTGTTTATATGAAAAAAGAAAAAAATAATAGTATTTTGTGGAAATCTGACTGACGGACTAGTAAGTTTTTTTTAGTCAACTACCCTATTGACGAATCAGTAAAAGGAAGAAATTTGGTTACAAGTAAGTGTACCAAATGGATGTCTCAAAAGTTGATGGATGAATGAGAAATTTAAGAAAATAGATTAAAATCTAGCAAATCTCTAAAGAAACATAGAAAAAATATCGAATGTGAAAATTATTTCGCGGGTGTGTTTGAATATATTTCTATATTGTACTAGGATAACTTACCAGCAGGTGGTAAACAAACAGGCTTGATGATTCTGGAGAAGTTGACTGGTTTGCGCAGCTTAAGGAGTGCTATGTCGTTGTTATAGGAATCAGGGTCGAAGCTACGATGGCGTACGATGGAGGTGACGGCGCGCATGATAGCCGCGCTCTCTGTCGTGATGGTCTGGTCGTGGTCGCCTAGGATCACGCGAATCTTTGAACGCTTTAGTCTGGAACATGGAAAAAGAAGAATTGTACATGTGTCTTTCAAGATTTTTTAAAATATAACCTATCAAAGAAAGAATAGCATTGTAAGAAACGAAGTACACATTTTAGCCTCCAGATAGGTAAAATCCAACAGGTAAAGAAAAATAGAAGAAGCTTTGGATGAATTTATATTGCATACCATATAAGTTATCCGGATATGGTATAACAGGCCATAAAGACAGATAAACCGAAAGCCAAATTGCTAGTTATTACGCTTCTGCTGGTGCATCATTGTTAACTTTCATGATTTTACCGTTTTTTTACTGTTTTCGTAATAAAAATGAAGTTATATATTATTTTTTTATTAATATTATGAGATTATGATTGTTTATCATTCATAATATATTATGTCACGACTTTCCTATTTCGACATTTAACAAAACGCTTAAAACAATTTCAATTTATGTCTTACTAGCTTTCCGCCTGCGGCTTCGCCCGCGTGGAGTTCGGTTATATCGCGCTTTTTAGATTTCCCTCAGGAACATCAAATTTTTCCGGGATAAAAGGTAGCCTATGTTCTTTCTCAGGGTCTAAAGATTGTCTGTGCCAAATTTCATCAAAATCGGTTGAGAGGTTTAAGCGGGAAAGCGTAACAGACAGACAGACAGACAGAGTTACTTTCGCATTTATAATATTAGTATGGACTAGCAGCCGCCAGCGACTTCGTTCGCGAGGAGTTAGTTATGCTCCGCTCCTATTGGTCGCAGCGTGTTGTTATATAGCCTAAAGCCTTCCTGGATTAATGGGCTATTCAACGCAAAAAGAATTTTTCAAATCGGACCAGTTACTGGTCCGATTTGAAAAATTAACTACTGTAGTTCCAGAGATTAGCGCGAACAAACAAACAAACATACAAACAAACTCTTCAACTTTATATATTAGTATAGATTAAACGTCGTGCTTGGAAGTGATTTTTCAATGTTTTTTCGCAGATTATAACATTTAAATTAGGTGTGTAAATCATGTAGAAAATCATACCACGACGAATTCAAATGAAGAATTAATATTACTTTTCATGAATGACTGCGTCATTTTACATAGACAGAGATGACATTGATTATAAATGGGTCGTAAATTAACGCACTTCATATTTTACAAAAAAGATTTATGAAAATGAAATCAATTATTCATGTTTCAGGAGCAGTATTTGAACTGCCTTTTAACGAACTCACGATACAAAAGTATTACGTGGACACAATGTGCTGGAAGAATGATTCATGTGATTCAGTATTATAACACGAATATGAGGCGGAAAAACGTGAGCCTGATATTTGAATAGCAAATAGGTCTACTATGAATTAGCGTAATGCAACATTGCATGTGTATGTGCATGTGCGCAAAGACTGTTCCACATAGCGATATAACAATACATATTGTATAATAATTATGATTAGTGGCATCTCATCTACTGCTTCTTATCGAAATCAGGTATTGATAGTAGGCACCCACATTGTGACTGAGGAGAGGTGGGTATATCAAAGATAGATAAGGAAGACTGAAAGAATGATAAAGAATTGATAGAAATCCAAGAAAAAAACCATTTAGTTCCAACCCTAATTCTTAGTTAAAGAATAAGGGCAGGAAGACGAAGAAAATGAGGTTACACTACGCGTAATAGGTGTATGTGCTTTTTTCGGGTGGGAAATCAAAAAATGACCTCTCCCGCTCTTGGCGAGGTGGAAAGGCGTACCAGACTCTTACTGAATAAAACCCATCCGTGTCACTTGTGGGCCAGGGGCCTCTGTATGTCTTTTGAACAATCTGCGGCTATATGCAATATGTAAAGAAAACCCCGTCCGATCTGTGAAGGTATTGTTAGGTATCAATAACTGATTCTACTAATGCCTACAGAGCCGGCCTAATCTGAAAAAAAAAACCCGGTAAAAAGAGGTATCTTAGTACATGTGCGGTAGGCAATACATGCGCGGGCGAACAATACCGTCAAAAATGGTGTTGTCAAGATTAATTCAAAATACATTAGTATAGTGACTATGACGATTATGTAAAATTTCATATTTTATTTGGTCATACGTTTACCTAATCTTTATTATACTTATGGGTCGGACGGGGTTTTCTTTACATATTGTATAATGTGTTTTATGGAAAAAATTCGTTCTTGGGTAAAAATAGCACTTATTAAATACAAATTTCTTATGTTATGACCATGACCACACGCAACGGTTACCCTAAAGAAAATACCTACTGAACAGTTGCAAGCGTGTTTTACGTAGGTACAGCCAGGCGTAAACGAACATTCAATATGCAATGCTTTTATATAATACATTTGTCTTGAGTGAAGAAATATATTGATTGTAGTTGATGGTCTATAATTATGCGTTAAAGATAATTAGCGACTTCAATACTAAAAAGAAAGATCACACTGGAAAGAATTTACCTTACTCTTCATTTAATCTAGGGCATCTAGGCAAAGTTGAGTTACTTTAGTTAGTCTTGCCATTGTAAGTCTCTAGAGATTATAAAACGTAAAACGATTAAACAACAGAAACATATAACTTGAACGTTTCGATTTCTAAACAGTAATTGGCTGAAACGAACCTATCATTTTGATTGCATATCTGCTAGCTTCCTCGTTAAACTGGAAGTCAACCTCAACAAGTCAGTACTATACACAACAAGCTACTACAATCTGTCAGATTTCCTTATTAGATTGTCAACTTTATCTCTAAAGGATTAAGGCTCAAGGTTGACTGGGAATATCTGACAGTTAG
Source organism: Sesamia nonagrioides (assembly GCA_017933935.1). Lineage (NCBI taxonomy): Eukaryota > Metazoa > Arthropoda > Insecta > Lepidoptera > Noctuidae > Sesamia > Sesamia nonagrioides. Next base: position 177,934 of record JADWQK010000863.1, on the reverse strand, counting down.
GTGTAGCTTGACCTGCTGTTGTCCGTACTTGAATCATACTTATAATTCTCGCCAAGCTCCATAAAGAATAGAGGTAAACAAATCAATTCAGGGTTATCACAACTCACGTTTTGCAAATCTCCTATTATTTACATGATTATCGACTTTTATATGCTAACTATTTATTAACAATTCCTATTGTAGCATATTTCAATAGAATCACTAAAATAGCATGCATAATAACTTGGTATTTCGAAAAAACATTAAAAAGTAGACATTAATTTTACGTGGTAGCCCTACAAAAAAAGAAAGATGGATGAAATAATTCAACAAATGAATAAAGTTGAGGCACTTGTCAATACAATTTTGCGTATTTTAATTACTTTCAAATCAATCGCATAACACATACATGCATTGTAATACTTTCAAGTATGGACTAAGTAGGTATAATATACATGTATCAAAAAATTTAACCTGTTAGGAATTTAGGTTACGTAAGTGTCATATTTAACTCAAATCGGTTAAGTGTTCAATGCAAATCATAAATATCTAAACAAATAAACTGGTTACATTAGTAGTATACTATAGTATTACACACAGTACATTAGTAGTATAATAAACTGGTTAGTAGTAGGAAGTAGAATTATTACTTTTATGAAAATCAACAATCTAGAAAAGTTTGTTACCATCTGTCTTTTATGCGTAACTACACGTTGCTTAGCAACGGTTTGTTTACCTCTATTCTTTATTGAATTCGGCTGACATATAGTTGCAAAACGAAATGGTAACGTCAAATTAGCACATTAGGTATAGGTATAGGAAGTACGTCCAATGGCCACGGTTCCGTTCTAATATAAGTAATCATGATATGATTAAAATTGATCTTCTCTTACCCATTTCGAAACCAATATAGTTATATTCCATTTACGGCAGCATTAGACAGAAGTCAAAAAAGGTTGTTTTTGGGCACACTTCTGTTCTATGTTACGAATTAGATTTCCGAACTTAGTTTTTCAAGTGGACCTTTGTTCGTGGGGCTATCAAACACTTTGTATTATAAGTGTTTGATAGGTATATATTTCTGGCAATCTACATCTTGTGAATTAAAAATCATCTTTAATTTTCAAAAAAACATCTTTATGTTAAAAATGATTGAAATGGAAATATAGGTATATGATAAACATAAAATACTTACTTCCTAACACAATGAGCAGCTGTGAGCACATACTCCTTGGTGAGGAGCGAGGCTCCGCAGTGGAACTGCCCGTCGTACACGATCCTCGCCATCCAAGGGTATCGGTTGGCGCCTGCCGGCCTTCCGCCTACGATGCGGTTCTCCTGATTCGACCCGCCGCACTCTAGAAAGTGAACGCAGTTTGTTGAACCAACGTCGTTGCTAGTTGGTACTTGCTACAGATTTCCTGTTAGCTGTATGGCTAGTATCATTGGCGACTGATGATTTATTTATTTAGTCTTTTTGAGTACCTACAGTTAAAGATTTTTTACATTTTTTTAATTAAGAGAACTATCTCTTGTTTTTCGCTTCTTTTAGATAGATACTTTTTACCTTATCCAATAAACAAACAACACAAACATGGTTGACGGTTAATGTAATTAATGTTTGTGGTTTATAATTTAAAAATGGGACTAACTTAAATTATATTTGACTTACAAAATTAATCATTTACAATATTATAATATAATTTAGTTTATGGATTCGTTGATAACATAGTTAACAGGTATAATTAGTGCCACATTATGGTCGGTCAGTATAACAAAGTAAACTAATTGAGAAAAGCGTGAAGTTTATACTACATCGTGCAATTAAGTTAATTACAACAAGCGATACTTAAACTGTAAATTACAACTATTAACTGTCTACTCATTAACCTTACATTGATGTTCGGAGGGAACCGCATATTTACATATAGCATTCGTTTTTGAAGGCCTTATTTTCTTTGGAAAAGTACCTAATATAACTTAGGTATTCGAAGTAGATAGTAAATGACAATGATTGGATCAATTGTATCCAGAATGGTCACAAAACGCTAAAATTCCACTTTTAGGTTATGAAATGAAAAGAATACTCAGGGAAGATTCCTACGATCTGCAATATTCCAATCCAATATCAAAATTCTTAGAGTAATTGCGTAACACACTATCAGTAGCAATCAGTTTCATTTTGACAATTCAATCACACTCATTGCATTATTTACTATCTTTAGCAGACACATTTTTCGAATAGGAGCAATGGATTATCAATAGGCTTCGAAATGATTCCAACTCATAATAATAGTGTGTTACGCAATAGGGATGTTTCCTGGGTAAAAAAAAAATGATTCTATTTAGTTCGGCATTCAGATTATAGAAAAATATTGGATACGTATATTTTGTTTTATCAAATCAATAAAAATTGACAAATATAAAAGGCATCAAGTGTAGCATGCAGTGACGTCACACGAGTTTTCAACGCACTGTGTCGTCTTCATTTTTTGTTTATATAAAAAAAGAAAAATACGTGTCTATATTTTTTGGAAATCTGACTGACGGACTAATTAGGTTTTTTTAAGTCAAATACCCTATTAGGGTGCAGAAATCTGTTTTTACTAGCAATTCTGTTCCCGTCTGTACGTTGACAGGAACGGGAAATATTAGTGTATAAATAACGAGTTATAGCAGTTAATGGTCGCGATCCGGCGCAGCGCGGGCGCAGATCGAGTCCATTACACTTTCACTGTGATGAACTGCAGTTCAACGCTCAGAGCTACCCACTACTTGTGCAGAACAGCTGTTTACGTGTAAACACTAACACTAATGCCTCTAATGAACCTTATTTATCTTTGCACTTGTGTCTACAGGAACTAAGGCGGTTGGGCTATACAGTAACTACTCATGTAACGTGGTTATGAACAGTGGCTATTAAATTATGTAAGTTTAAATACAAATATTTCTTATCGAACCTCCTTGCCTCATCGAACATTGGATCGTTAACTTTTTCTTCAGTATATTGTGTAGTAATTATAGAGTGAACTAGTGCGCTTTACCATCAACGATTGCGTCACTGCTTACCAGCAGGCGGGATTGCGGTCAAGCGCTAGTTTATAACTTATAAAAAAAAAATTAAAAATCCGTTTGGTCAAGATAGTCCAAGAGTTATATTTTCTTATTATAAAATGGAATGTGTACCTTTATCGGTTTCACTAATTCATTATATCATTAGGCAACAAAATAATAGAATATTTATAGTACAATTGTTTTTGTTGAACATTTTTTTTATAAATCTGTCTTCGTTAGCTACAAACACAAATGGTTTTCCGTTAAAATTATTTATGTTTCATTAGTCAGCGTGAATTAAAAGCTCGTAAAGTAGTTTTTAAATGACTTCACACATTTGCTCTTCAAAATGTGTCATGGATACGGCTAGACATTCATTACAGTCTACATTGTATTTGAACTGTTCCCCATACATGAGATTGTTTTTTTAATAATTATAAACTAGTGCTTGACTGCAATCCCGCCTGATGGTAAGCAGTGATGCAATCGTTGATGATAAAGCGCGCCTATTCACTTAAAAAACTTAGGAATAGGAAGGATGGCGGCAGTTGAGCGAGGTGATGCAATGTTAAACCTAAGACCAACACGACCAAACGATGCTGCGCCAGAGGGAGATTGATCTGGAGACTCTCCACGACCAAACTCCCGACACAACAACATTTGGCGCATCGTACCCGGCACACATCGCAACACAACTGCTCAGACTCGTCCTCCGTACGGCTTGACCAGACACATGCCGGAACACGACGAATCGCTTGGCGGCAAGACTTTGTCTGGTGGGTGGTAATTTCTGCCGGCAGCCAATGTTATGGCCTACCACCGAGCACAATAAATTACATACAGTAAATTAGGAGTAACTAGCATAAAGATTGTACATTTTGCTCTTAAATGAACAAAGAGCATATCATAGAAATTTCTACATACCTAGTTGACTCCTACAAATACAAATGCATATTAAAGAGACATCAACAATATCATTTTAGGTGGAGAAGTAGAGTTTTGGTAGGTTAATATATTAACACAATATTTCTAGGATTAATAAACATCATTACTCTTCAAGGGTAAAACAAATAATTATAATTAAAGTTAAGGTAACAAAGAACCAAAAAGGTAATAAAAATTAAATAGTTACTACGTGCATAGGAAATTACTATATCATTGGATACAGTTTCTAGAAGAATATAATTACAGAAATACTTTTAGATCTTTTCTTTATCTGCGCGGGTTATACAAGACTCATCCAAGCAACATAAATACAACTTTATCGATAATACAAATACATCGGCAATAATCTACATCGGCGATCTTAAGGAGCAGCCTACAATAGCACTAATTCTCTTGTTCACAACCTAAACTTAATAATAAGTTTAAACTTAATAATAATTTTAAGTTAAGTGCATCTTTTTCTTTGAAAAGGATAGAAGATAACATTTTAGTTTAATCCTGTCAAATGAAGATATCCCATAGACAGTTTCGACTCGATTATAAACATGGACCAAACATGCATCAATTGACGTCAGGTGTGGACTAATTTGACAGGTCAAAACTATTTTTATTTTTTTTGGTTTACTCATTAGGGAAGGCTATAGTCGTTCGACCATACCGCCTAGTCTTTCATTCCTTGTTTTCTTCCGTAATCTTATCCTAATTAATCCTTTTTTTTTTTTTTTTTTTTTTTTTTTTTTTTTTTTTTTTTTTTTTTTGACGCTGTGGGAATGCATTTACGCACCTTACCCCGAAGGGCGTGTGTGGGACTCGCCCAGCCGAAGCCGGGAATACCCACTAAACCCACAGCGGCACTCCGGCATCGCCATAGTGGCGGGGGAGTGGGAAACTAGCGCAGCCTGAGCTACCTCCCCCGCCGGCGAAACCCGCCTAGTAAGGCGGGCCCTCAATTGCCCCTCCTAGGGAGGGGCCGTGGCTCCCGCGTGGTGAGCGATGTAAGGCGGGCGTCGGCCTCACGCCCGCCGCTCACCTCAGGGAGGGAGAAAGCGGGCGAAATCCCGCCTTCTCCTCCCCCTACGCCGCCTGCGGAGCGCCGGAGCGAGGGGATCCTCCTCCCGCTCGCGCTCCGCTGCCTCCTTCTGCGACATCACGACCTCGCAGAAGGAGGCCATCGCCACCCAAGCTTCCTCGCTCCCCACCATCTCTCTGACGATGGCGGGCAGCGAGAGGTCCCTCCAACCGCCGTGACAAGATCGCGGCGCGGCACGGCCCACGACGGGCACACCGCGAGGGTGTGTTCCGCCGTGTCCTCCGCCGCGCCACAACCGTGGCACGACGGTGTCTCCTCTCGTCCTATCCGGTGCAGGTACCTGCCGAAGCAGCCGTGACCGGAGAGTACCTGCACCAGACGGAAGGAGAGGAACCCGTGACGCCTGTCGAGCCAGTCCTCCAGGACCGGCCCGATGGCGTCGAGGGTACGGTGGCCGAAGACGGCGGAGGCGAGGTCCTGCGTCCACTGCTGGACAAGAGCGACCCTCGCCTCCCGCCGGACGGCCTCCCTCAATTCTGGGGCCGGACGCTCGCCCAGCGCCCTGCGCATCCTAATTAATCCTAACTTATCCTAGCTTATCCTAAACTTATCCTAACTAATCTAACTCCTTTCGTTTCCCGCGTTTGGACGATAAGGAGCGGTTTAGCGTCAAGACATGATGGGGCCACTATGCTACAATATTTCACTGTTCTTTTTGAATTATTCACAGGTCAAAACTAACATATTATATTCTGTCCTTTTCTGAATGAAATATAAAGAAAACGATGTACTGAACCTTAATATAGTTTAGTCTGTGAACAAGGGATTCGAGGCCATTGTTATTGGTCATGCATTAATAATATTCCTGACATGCAGCCAGACACATCAAGATGGAAAGTCACCAAACCTGGCTTGAGAAATACTAAAAACTATGATAAAATAACGGAATAAGATAATCAAATTACATTTATCGCCAACGTGCAAACTACGGGGCAGCTACACAGGTGCTCTCTACTTCTACAGGTGAACATAGATACATATACAAATCGTGTGCTTTACACAGATACAACTTACCCATCTTTCTAGGGAGTGGGTTTGCCCTGCCGCACTCTAAAACGTGAACGTGGTTGAGGATCATTAGAATTGCTTGAATTTGTAAAGGGCACAAGCTCACGATCAAATTTTGGACAGAGGGAGAGACAGAGAGACAGACAGAGGGCTAATTTTCGTACTTAAAAACGTTATAAAAGAACCAATCTCCGCTCAACGACAATCAATATCAAAAACTTGCGTGATAGTTTTAGAGTTATTTTTGACAGATAGACGCTGACGTTAGACTATGAACGTTATAAGAAATTAAGAACTGTCCCTGAGACTTCTTGATTAGGTATCCAAATTGCAATCATTGATAAAACCAATGCTATGATTTTAAATGTTTATTGACTCGTCGATCAATAACCATTTTTGTTCGATCGTCAGCTCGGCCTCTTATAGTGGCTAATAGATTTTACAGTGCTAACTAGAAGACTAAGATCGGAAAAGTAGAAACTGCAATTACTAATTAGTGTGCTGAACTATTTTGATTAATTAATTATAACTGCTGTATATCGAGCGTACTCGCAATAGGGATGTTTCCTGGGTAAAAAAAAATTGATTCTATTTAGTCCGTCATTCAGATTATAGAAAAATATTGAACCCGTATATTTTGTTTTATCAAATAAATAAAAATTGACAAATATAAAAGATATCAAAGATCAGGAGTGGTGGAAGATTTTTTGGAAATCTGACTGACGGACTAATTAGTTCTTTTTAGTCTACCCTATATTTATATATAATATTTCTGGTTCACTTTTTATATTATACATTATTATGAAGTTTCTCTCTAAAAATGTGTAATTATGTGGTGTGAAATTTTTTTGAGATTTTGTGACTGAAAATCTGCTCCATATCTAAGTAATTTGGTTCGGTCGTAATTTTTCAATAGCATTCTAAAATATTATTGATGGAGATAAGAATAATGTTAATGAAATTACATAATAGACATCATCCTTGATACTTAAAAGCAGATTTATAAAATTTTATATGAACTAATTTGAAAAAATGAATTGTGGGATTTACGTAGGTAATATTTACAGGTTTACTGGATATTTCGACATACCACAGGAGCACTCCTTGATCTGGTTGTCCTCGTCTTCATCTTCGACGCTTTGCTCCTCTAAGAGCGGCACCTCCAGCCCGAATATAGCATCAAACAGGAACCGCTGCGTTCTGTTACCTGATGACACCTGAAAATATAGTGGAAATGTTCTTTACTTCACATCTTAACTTTTTAAGGTCTGTTATAGACTACAAGTATTAAATTCAAAAATTAGGCCGTAAGACTTGTCGGAATTTACATACATTCTTTCTACAAAGTTATAAAACGCCTCATCATCATCATCGCAGCGTTAATCCCAGTCGCATACGAAGCCTTTTCAGCTTTGGAGCCTGGGGTCCGCTTTACCAGTCCAACTGCTGATATGGCTAAACTTCGACATTTTCCGTGAAGCGGCTGCCGTTTGACCTCCACAACCCGAAGGCGACATCGAAGCATTGCAATTAGACCAATTGTTGGACTAGGGCTCCAACAACCCGTAACGGCTGCCACTAGATGTTCTTATGGCAACCGGGACCAACGGCTTAACGTGCTTTCCGAGGCACGACCAGACCAGTGCAAATATTCATATTCATACATACAAATACTTGCACTGTGCGGGGATCGAACCCGCGCCACCTTGCACAGCGGCCACGGCCGCTACCGCTACGCCACGGAGGCTGTCAAAGTTATAAAACGCCTGACTCTCAAAATAAAGAGCCTGCCTTGAGGGCATAACACATTATTTTATTGTGCAGTTGAAGCTTAGATTGATCGACAGGATAGTAAACGGAAGAACTCGATTAATGTTGACGAAGATTGACGGGAGCAATTTATTCATCTCAACCGATCACTTTTCTAGGTAGCAGGTCGTTACATAACATATGTACCTAAGAAGTCATCATTCACCATTGCGTGTTAGCTGCAGTCGGAAGTAGGTAATTGTGCTAAATTTCGTAAAGTTTCATGCAAATTGATCTGTTGACTTTTATGCATATTATATAATAACAAAACTGGTATCTGATCGTTCCGTCGGAAATGCACTTACATAAGTTTTGTTTACCATTTTAATGATGGCAGCGCGGTTTACTTTCGCAGGTTGGTATCGTGCACGCCGCGCTATGATGGTTACGTAATGGCCGATGTTAATTGGCGACTAATGTCAATGTTGCTTTCACAATCTTAACAGCCGTGTTCCGGTACGTTATTATCCTTTTTTATTCCATTTTAATTTCAAACTCACTGAAACTTTCTCTGATCTGACGACTGACGATAGCGGGTAATTCGTTGTAGATATAGGTACTTACTACTGTGAGAAAATCGTTAGTTAAAATGTAATAGTTTTTGAATGTTTTACTGAATAAATAATACCCTTTGATTCGATAAAGAAATCAAGGCACATTTATACCTACCTTAAAAGATTTAAAGAGATTATACCAAATCTGTCCGTTGTCTTTCGGAATGCTACCAAAATGGAATGAATTTGTTTTTAACAAAGTTGCATACTGGGAATCCCGACTGCCTTATACAGCATAAGAGAACTGTGTCATTTGCCAAACATGGCTGTCGTCAAACCTACAAATAGCAGACGGCTGCATGTCGCCACCTGATGGACGCGCAATGATACTTTCCCTCTGGTGACCCACTCATGTGATTGTGACGAAACGAATACCGCATAACTAGACACAAACAATGTCGCTAGTTAGCTAACAATACGTACATCATGACATAATAACCACTTATGAGGCTAAGGTTGTTCATGCACCATGTGGTTACTATTTACCTACCACTTATACGGTCATCTGTGCCATTGGGCAGGAAGTTAGGTAATGTTTGTATTGAATATCGAGAGCTGCTATTGATTTAAAATAGAGCATATTTACTAAAAGAATTTCAATGGAAAGAGCCATTATAGACCGGATATTGTGAGATATAAGGGGCAATTATCGTTATTTTATTAACGATTAGTCTGATCTTAGTGCCAATCTGTCAAGAAATAGGTACTTGTAACGACATTTTTATTTGTCGCCGAGATTAGACCGCAACTTTGAACCGCACCTTTTAAAATACGTGAATCGTACTTCAGATGATTGGTAGTTCGTTTCAATTTTATCATATTAATGTTTGACACACCAGCAAGATAATCACGTAATTTACTGTCAGTAGGGGTTTGTTTCATTTTGATAGTTCAACAACATTCATTGCGTTAATTACGTTTTTGAGCAGACTTAATTTCCGAATAAGTATATGGAGCAATCGCATCAGGACGAATCCAATTGATAGTAATAGTGTTATTCAATTAGGGTGCAGGCTTTACACAAATCGAAGGACATACCGAAATCTAATTTCAGGCTTGTTACCTACAATTAAAAGCAAGTTCACGATACCGCCTACGTCATTGAAATAAATAACCGTAACATGGTTGTTTAGACACCAATTATATATATTAAATAACCGAATAATGTCAAGGTCCTGATTGAAAATAAATAAAATCTAGAAATCTCTACACATTTGCCTGAAAGACTGCTCCGTGACCCTATTAGTTACGAATAGGTGTTGTAATTGGCCATGGCTGAGATTACTGGTCCACTTGACGTCTGAAGTTCAATGTCGAACAACGGACAATGGAACTGAGACAATGACACGTTGCCTAATGCCGCACACCAAGTTAAACAAGATACAGATAGTAGCCAAGATGTAACCGGTTGGCAGGATCCCGCTGATACACATTGCTAAGCCCAGCTTGAATATGTAAGGAGTTGTGCACACATGAGATAATGGTAGTAGATATTGAGTTCAGTTGGAATCTGCAATCGTCTAGCCTTATCATCTGAAGCTAGACGAAAGGCTAGACTATTATATTTTGAGGTCAGCTGGGATTTCAGTCAGGTGGGATTAAGATGAATACCAGTATTTTACATAGACCGACTGCCTACCGGTGACTAAGGGAACTCTCACGAAAGAAGCGGGCAGCAGCACTTCTCCTGTGGAATTACAAATTACTGCTTCCAATTCCTGTGGAATTGAAAATTGATCCCCAACCCGCCTGCCAAGCGTGGGGATTATGGCAATGCCCTCTAATGTCTTGAAAGCCTAGGGGGAGGCCTTTGTCCAGTAATGGACCTCTATAGGCTGAGAAGAAGAAAAAGAAGAGGACTGCCTACCTGACCCCCACAACTCAGTTCCTGGGTAATACGATAGTGTACGGTACGGTGGTCAGACTTTCAAACTTCTGACGATCCGTAACTACGGCTTAACGTGCTTTCCGGAGCAGTATAGCAGGGGTTCCAGTATGTAAAGTTGGGTACATCCATCCACCGACTAACCGCGGCAATTCGATCGACTTGTGCAGCGACGATTGTTAGTTAGCCACAAACCTCTGTATTCGTGTAGCCTATCAAAGCATTTTTTTTTTAAATTATAAATTAGCGTTTGATCGTAATCCCGCCTGATGGCAAGTAGTGACGTAATCGTTGATGGTAAAGCGTACTAGTTTATTAAGAGCCTATTCATACTAGCCTTGAAGACACTCAAATTGTAGTCCGACGGAAACACCGCCGCTGGCAAATTGTTCCAGTCCCTCGATGTACGCGGTATAAAGGAGGAGGCGAAACGCGTCGTCCATATCATAGTGCTGTTAACAACGTAAGGGTGGAAACTCGCCGTACGACGGGTCGTCCGATGGTGGAACGGAGATGGGGGAATTAAATCATGCAATTCCCTCGCACACTCCCCAAAATGCATCCTATATTATAGATCTTGAAGGCAAGTCCATTTGATATCAAAGGTCCCAATGCCAGAAAGATAGCGTCATAATAATCGGTTAACTCTAAGAAAAGGCGCTTTTTTATACAACTTTATAAGTGTTATTTTCAAACCAATAAGAAAATATCAATGCATAAAAAGAGAAGCATAAAAACTATTTCGAATTTAATTCATTACATAGGTACCATTGAAAATGGCGCCTAAAATGTTATCTAAACAACTGACGCTTGACAGTATCAAAGTCAACGAAGTAGGTGGTTACGGCTGATTGGCGTCATTTTCACCGCACTCGCTTTTATTGTGTTATACCAGTGAATTCGTAAGGTCAGCAAGTAAACTACTTTCCAAAGTATGATTGCGAGGCGCCTTTCACGAGGTAATTGTTGTGGTGCTCTCGTTTTTGTTATCCATAGCCGTTTATCAAATGTAAGAAAGTAAGAAGCCACGCCGATATATTTCATACAACTTGGCTTTGTAAGCTGGCGGTAAATAACAAGGAAAATAGGCATACCTTCAGCCATTGTATCGGTATAAGTACCTACCAACTGTAGCTCAGACAATGCGTGGTTTGAAATTATGATTCCCACTTACGGCGATTATGTATAACTAAGAGCTAAGATATTTATGATAGGAGTAAGTAGTTATTACTGTACCTAGATAGGTACTAGATACGAGATAGACCATTACCTGAACAATTGAGAGAAATTTAAACGGTGATAGGTCATAACATCGGCTGCCGGCAGAAGTTACCACTCACCAGACAAAGTCTTGCCGCCAAGCGATTCGTCGTGTTCCGGCATGATATCTGGTGAAGCCGTACGGAGGACGGGTCTGAGCAGTTATGTTGCGATGTGTGCCGGGTACGATGCGTCAAATGTTGTTGTGCCGGGAGTTTGGTCGTGGAGGGTCTCCACATCAATCTCCTTCTGGCACAGCATCGTTGGTCGTGTTATTGGGTCTAACATTGCACCACCTCACTCAACTGCCGTCTTCCAGAAAGCTTCCGTCTGCCGGCTTAATAAACTAGCGCGCTTTACCATCAACGATTGCATCACTGCTTACTATTAGGCGGAATTGCAGTCAAGCGCTTATTTATAATTATTATATAAAAAAAAAAGAAATCGAAATCAAACTATGCGCAATCCTAAACACTATGAACACGTAAGAATATGATTGTGAAGCAGCTATTATATTTTATACCTACACAGGCATTAAGTAAAGTACATACTTACTTACGTTTCTAAAGCTGTAATAATTACTTTTTATTGACAAAGTAGAAAGCCAGATATTATATCAGTAGGTAAGTATTAGATACCCACAAAAAAAAAACGTTAATGTTGAATGATACCGAAATTCAAAACCTTGGAAATGAGTTTCAGTACATAAGAAAACATAGGAAACCGGCCGGTCCTAGAAAAAAAATCCTCGCACCGCACTGGGCCAGCGTGGTAGACCCACTCCATCTCACCGAGAGGTGGTTTAATTATTACATATATCTGTCTGAAATGTCAGGTTTGGAGTGAGCTGTCATTTCAACTAATGTTTATGGATTGCCAGCGATGCCAGCTCACTCTAAGCTCATCATCATTATCATCATCACAGCGTTAATCCCAGTCGCTTCCAAAGCCTTTTCAGCTTTGAAGTCTAGGGTCCGCTTTACCAGTCCAACTGCTGAAATGGCTAAACTTCGACATTTTCCGTGAAGCGACTGCCGTCTGACCTGCACAACCCGAAGGCGACATCAAAGCATTGCAGCTAGACCAATTGTTGGACTTTTGAGGGCTCCAACAACCCGTAACGACTGCCACTAGATGTTTGTATGGCAACCGGGACCAAATTCATGCATACAAATACTTGCAATGTGCGGGGATCGAACCCGCGCCTCCTTGCGCAGCAGCCGCGTCCGCTAACGCTACGCCACGGAGGCTGTCTCATCATCATTATCATCATCAGCCTATAATGTTCCCACTGTTGGGACACAGCCGACACAGGCCTCCTCTCGGTGAGAGGGAGTGAGCCGTAATCTACCACGCTGGCCCAGTGTGGGTTGGCAGACGTCACATGTCTTAGATATATTTTTTATTTTACTCCAGGACATGCCGGTTTCCTCACGATGTGTTCCTTCACCATTTTGAGAGCAGTGGTGATGAAATAATTTACACAAAGTAAAGTGCCTGATGGAGTTCGAACCTATGACCTACAAGTAGAGGCCGATAACACTAGGCCACCGCTATTCTCTAAACTTAATTCACTTAATTTTTCACAATGACATTTCTACTTTATGGTCCCGGGATATCGGAAGCCCGAATTCATGATTCCTTTGTAAGTTGGTAGGTACTTCTTCGACGAGCTAACAGTAGGGATGAAAATAAGAAAAACCTTACTAATTTGGCCTTTCTTCTTCTTCTTCAGCATATATAGGTCCACTTCTGGACAAAGGCCTCCCCCAAGGCTTTCATTGCTTTGAAGGGGTTTACCATAATCCCACGCTTAACAGGCGGGTTGGGGATCGCAGTAATTTGATAATCCACAGGAGAAGAACTGATGTCCGCTTCCCTGGTGAGAGTTCCCTTAGTCTCACAGTAGGATATGCGTTGATATTGATACTATTCTAAGCCCGGTACCACACGGGATAAGGATTTGAACTTTGGTTAATCAAGAAGGTAAAACAGTGTTATGTAACACAGTAACTATGCGTATATATAAAAAAATCAGGCTGGGGTTCATAATAGAGGTTATTATGCACGTAAAGCTGTGTACGCATGAACGAACAAAAACAGTGTTTTATGTGCGTAATGTACAGACAACAGCACGTCAAGCTACTAGGTACAATCTATCAGATTTATTTATTAGATCTTCAACTTTATCCCTAAAGTATTAAGGCTCAAGGGTGATTGGAAATATTTGGCAGTTTGGTGTAGCTTGACCTGCTGTCGTCCGTATGTTAGAGGTCACCTAAACGAAACAATGACATTTGTAATTCTAGCATTCCTAAAGCGGTTGGTTTCAGATTGCACATGGCATCCAGTCTCTTCAGAACCCGTATTTCGTCAAGATACCTACCTACTTCATTAGTCATACCTACTAATTATTCATAGAAAATAAACGCAATCGATTTTGAAACGAACTAAACTCGAAAGGTCACGTTTGTATTTGGTAATGGGATTTTACGTGTGAATAAGTAAAATAAAAATACATATTAGGTTATGGGAGGCCTTTGCCAAGCAGTGGGACATTAATTGCTACAGGCAAGCCACACATTACTTGCCGCCAGAGTATCTACTTTTAATTCCTGATGCTCAGGGTGACTCCTGCCGAGCGCGTAGTTTAAGTACGTAAGTATGGACGAGAACGTAGGGTAATTACGTAACACTATCAGTAGCAATGGGTTTCATTTTGACAGTTGAACAACGTTCAATGCGTTATTTACATTGCCGACTAGACAGTGAACTGAGACATATTCGAACACACGGACCTATGGACTAGCAATAAGCTTCAAAATGATTACAACTGGTAATAATAGTGTGTTACGTAATTAGGGTGCAGGTCACGCTACCCGAAACTGTCAAATATTCCCAATTAAACCATTAACAATTAAAAAAAGATAAAGTTGAAAATCTAATAAAGAAATTTGACAGATTGTAGTAGCTCGCTGTGGTGTCGTCTTTGTATGCCTACGCGATTTGATGCATATACTTAACAAATTTAAAAAAACCTTAAGTTATTTATGATGAAATCAGGCCTGTCAGTCAAACCATAGCATTGAAAACTTTTGGACTATCAAAAACCACTTTAGCTGTCAATTATTTTCTACTTAACTACAGTTGGCATTGTTTTCTAGAAGATTGTTAGAAATTGGTGCCCAAATTATCGAATTAAATATTATATAAGTAGTAAAAACAAGAGACGGAATCATCGAAAGTAGTACATATCCGCATCATTACCTTAGCTGAAAGGTTCTCTTCTTAATTATTTACTCAAAATGAAAACCTAGTGAGTCATTGGGAGTCGGCTAGTGGCTATCATGAGAAATATAAGGATCCATCACAGTCATTTAGAAACTGTTTCGTCTTCTTAGAAAAGATTGTGTATGAAAAGAGTTTTAATGTTTCAGAAAAGCACACGATAACATCGATTTTTTTATACTTTGGTAGGTACCTACACAATTATCTTAACACGCATATCTCATGATTTTATATCCACCTACATAAATGATCTACAGAGACAAGGACAGGGACCACCAAATTATTAAGAAGATAACCCATGATTACGTAACACACCTTCGATTACATTCGCTTCTTCTTCTTCTGGTGTAATTCTGCAGGGTAATTGCGATCAATATAATATCTATTCTTCTTTCTATTTGGCTTCATTTAGACAGTACAACAACATTCATTGCATTATTTACGTTGTAGACAAAACACTTCTTTCATACTTATGGAGCAACGGATTAGGAGTAGGTATTCTTCTTCTTCCTTAGCCTATAGATGTCCACTGCTGGATAAAGGCCTCCCCCAAGGCTTTCCACGATGACCGGTCTTGTGCTGCCCGCATCCATCGGCTTCCCGCGACCTTCACCAGGTCATCGGTCCACCTTGTTGGGGGCCTCCCTACGCTGCGTCTTCCAGTACGTGGCCGCCACTCATTAGCAGTATGCCTCAAAGTAATTCAAATTGATATCTATCTTGTAATAGCGTGTTACGAAATTAGGGTGCGGAATATTTTTTAATAATAATGCCTGTGTTTCATATTTTATTTATTTTCCATATCTTCATTATTTATGAATATAAATAACTAGCTGCGCCACGCGGTTTCCCCCGCGTAGGTTTCGATATGCTCCGCTCCTATTGGTCGCAGCGTGATGTTATATAGCCCAAGCCTTCCTGGATGGGTTATCCAACGCAAAAAGAATTTTTCATATCGGACCAGTAGGTACCTAGTTCCTAAGATTAGCACGTTCAAACAAACAAACTCTTCAGTAAGTTTATTATATTATACAGTATATTATACTAACTGCGCCGCGCGGTTTCACCCGCGTAGGGTTGGATAGGTTTTTTTTTATATGCTCCGCTCTTATTGGGGAGCAGCGTGATGTTATACAACGTGTAACATAAAGGGTATATACATACCAAGGGTATGGCATCCAATCAAGCCAATCACAGGCGGTGTTTTTCCTCATAACTTCCTAACATAAAGAAATAGGATTAAAAAACCCTTCTAATATTGTTTGATACTATGTAAAGATGCCGTGCCCTTGCTCCTATTGGTCGCCGCGTGATGTTAGATAGCCTAAAGCCTTCTTGAATTAATGGGCTATATAACGCGTAGAGAATTTTTCAAATCAGACCGGTATTTCCTGAGATTAGCGCGTTCAAACAAACAAACAAACTGTTCAGCTTTGTATATTAGAATTTTTCTTTGTATATAAATAATGAAAAAGCCTACTTGAAATCCATTGCTGCTCCATCGCTACAAACAGTATTACAATATAATATGCATTGCTGCTAGCTCATCTAACCTAGCGGGTTAGTTGTAGGTATCACTACTTTTTAATTTTTAATGTACCTAATACAAGGAAAACTTGAAAATTCGCGGCGGGAATGAACTGAATGTATAAGAAGTAGGTTAGTAGATTTTACAGAATATGATCATTGTAAACCCTGTCTGTCGGTCAATGCAAAAGTAGGAGGGAGGTAGAGGGCTTTATTTTGTTCTGGATGGGAAATCATCAAATGAGCTATCCAGGTCTGGGCGGAGCGGAAGGGCGTGTCAGGCTTTTACTGAATAAAACCCACCCGAGTTTTTCACTTGCCTGTGCGCCAGGACCACGGTTTCTTTTTTAACCAACCCGAGGTAGAGGGCTTATATTTAAGTAGGTACTTAGTTGTTACTTATTTTATTTCAGGATGTATCTACAAATATAAGTTATGATATAATCGATAGATACCTACCTGATTGTTAACTTATAACTGTGTCAATCGGTCGACAATGAAAGCGATTATGCGGTCTCATGCTGACCAAGGCAGTAAAGCTTGTTTTTGGTTTAAAGACATTTATTTATCAAAGAACAAATAGGAAAGAAACTTAATAAGACTTAGAGAGGAAAAAATAAAACTAATAAACTAAGGAAAAAATTTAAAACACATTGGTAAGTATATGCACAGTACCTTAAAAAAAAATAAACTATGGGATCATGCCGATCATGTGTGCCTCATAGACATTTGAAATGACTTCATTTTAGCAATAATGCCAGACAGAAGCTGTCTAACGCTGAGTTACATCAAATAAAAAAATGCATGAAAGACCTCTGTTTAAGAACGTAGCTGTGTTACAGATTATAATTGACCTATAGCAACCACCCTCAAAAAAAAAAATAAGACAATGATTTTTAGACAATGATGTATACGTTTTAGATAACTGTTTACGGTTATTTTTTATGTAACGCTTATAGTTGCGGATGAACAAGTTAGACAATACCTACTCGAAATAACCGGAAATAAATGTTAAATAAACCGTGAAAAATACGGTAATAGTAGAAGTTGGTAGCTTCATTTTAAAGATTTTTTGCGTAGGTCAGGTAAATTCATTTATTTATTAAGTGCCTGTCATTAAATAGGTACCTAAAGACTTAACCATAAAAATAGTGGATCACATCACACACAAGTAGGTAAGTAGGTACATAGAACATCTTTGAAGAACTACCTACTTACATATTTTATGAACTCGGCCACTTCGACGAATCGTATTGATTCAATGCAGGGGGTGGAACTTCGAGGAATTTTAAATTAGGTACTCGCCAAGGTTTTACAGTGACAGCTGGTACCTACATGTAAATGTTTTGTTCCCTTAATTTTTCTTTTTTAATACCTTAATTTTTTTAATTTCAGAAAATTATTTCACTTCGATTGACCAATTCCTTTACAGGCTTTGACAAAAATGTCAATTGTTTATAAACATTGCAGGTTATGACAACACGAACTGTAAGAAGCATAGAAGTAATGAAAGTAAAAGTGCATTCAAAGTCAATGCACTGAAGCACATGCAGCTGTGACTGATAACGCGTCTATGTGTCGTTATTAAGATAGGCAGCCTCTACTCACATGGTTGTGAAGCGTGGCAGCATCCGGCGAACTTATCTCCCTGGCATCATACGACTTTAATACAAGGACCACGTAAGTTATAGTCACAATACTCCATTGGCACATTGTAGTGGGTATCCGGTGTCGAGAGCTCGTTATCATTGGTGCGCACCACTATTTATTTGCACGTCATCTCCGCGCTCAGCGCGTTCACTGGCAAATTCGGCGTCAGCGATTCAATGGCATTATTTCGCAAACCGACTGCCCATGAAACGCCGGCCGAGTGTCGGCCGCGGCCGCGCGGTTTCCACCGAGTGTGTTGAGCAGGGGTCTTTGGCCACCACCAATCGTACTTTCTCTCCGCACCAAAAACCTATTGCCGAGATCCAGCCCCCACTCGCGCCCTCCCCGAACTGCACCAATGCTACAACACACGTGCACTGTGCAGTCATCTTAACAGCGCTGTTGATGGTACTACAAATTTGAGTCGACGCTTTTAAATCAGCACCTTCCATATATTTGATTAAATAGATTTGTGTTTTTTAAGTAAGTGACATCCTAGCAAGCATGTCTATTCTACATATAGGGCCTAAATTACTACTTATATATATATATATATATATATATATATATATATATATATAACTATAGCCTAGGTGTGATAACAATAATCTAAATTATTGTTATCACATGTGTTGGAAAACTAGTTAGTTGGGGTTAATATTTCAATTAGTTACCTAGGCTAAAACTAAGACATCGACGTTTAGACAACTATGCAATATAAATTTACCTACGTAATTTCCGAGGTGAAGTTTTACAGGCTTCGTAGGTTGATGCCATCCCACGTATAATTAAACTAAATATATAATACTACCCACTAACGTCTCTTACGGGTGGAAAACACATTGAGTACTAATCACGAACGACTTTTCATTTTCAACAATCGTCAATGTTACCTACATAGGTACCATATAATAAAAAGTGCGAGACAATTAAAATAAAAAAGTTACGTCGATGGGAATCAGCGACGGATAACGCTGGATTTTCCACACTGATAAAATGAAAGTGAAATCAACGATCGCACAGTTTCCGCACCGCGAGCGTGCCTTCCACCGACACGTAATCGTGATGTTTATACAACCACTAAGACTACGGGACGTTGTGTCGTGAACTTTCAATCCGTATCTATCCAGTGATATTACACGTCTAGACAAAAAAAAACTATCCGCTCTCCTAAATGAGTAATTTCCCCTTTAACCTTTTGGGCGCTACTTAACTTTTGGCAGTGCATTAACGCAGATAGATTGCATAATTTTATGCATTTTATAGTTAGTGTTCAATTAGATTGTTTTGAGTTAGATAACTTGCATTTTATAAAGATTCATCTCGTTAAACAATCATTGACATTTTGCATTGACATTACTTATATTAGGAATACACCCATAGATTTCATTGCGATACACCCAACACGTTTTCTGTAAATTACGATACGTTGTTTAATTTGCTTTCCGTCGGGTTAGACAGCGTTTGGTTTGGTTATTTCAATTCTTTAATTAATCTACCTTAATTAAATTTGCCAGTTGGGATGGGCAGCATTTGGTAAACTCCTTCGGTTATTTTCATCGCTACATTGGGGTATGCCCAATGTTTGAAGACTAAAATCTTCAACCAGTGCGTCCTACCCGTCATGACTTACGGAGCCGAGACGTGGGCACTAACGGTCAAACTAGTCCATAAGCTTAAAGCCGCTCAGCGAGCTATGGAGCGGCTATGTTGGGCGTCTCTCTAAAGGACCGCATCAGAAATGAGGTGATCCGACAGAGGACCAAAGTCACTGACATAGCTGAGAGGATCAGCAAGCTGAAGTGGCAGCTGTCACATATGCCGCAAGACCGACAACCGTTGGGGTCAAGTCAAATGTTTTAGTGAGTAGTCTTTGAGCGCTATAGTCGGACAAGGTTTTTTGGCAATTACACCGTACATTTTTTTTTCAGTGTCTAAGCACTGCGTGGTTTATTTAAAAGCAAAGTATAAATCAGGACTTATCTCTAGATACGAGACTGGGAGATTACCAGGGGGGGGGCACTTGCCCCCCCCGTACGTCCATGGCAATATGCACTTCCAATAAAATGGTAAGGCATGTCGCAGTAAAGTTCTGAAGTGGCGACCACGTATCGGAAGACGCAGCGTAGGGAGGCCCCTAACAAGGTCGACCGATGACCAGGTGAAGGTCGCTGTAAACCGTTGGATACGGGCAGCACAAGACCGGTCTTTGTCCAGGAGTGGACCTTTATAGTAAGAATGTAATTCGATAGAACTAAACTAATATAATCTTGTCCTGATCTTAAAGCAATAGAAAGAAAAACACAACCAAGAGCGTGTCGGGTCGCGCTCAGTGTAGGGTTCCATTCCGTGTACGTGGGAATCGTGCGGTCCATGGCCCTATATGGGGCCCCTGTGTGGGCGATTTGACCTGACGGCCGGAAGACTCGCCATTCTGCGCAAGCCGCAGAGGGCGGTGGCCGTCAGGGTCGTTCGCAGGTATCGCACGATTTCCTACGAGGCGGCTTGCGTCCCGGCCGGATCCCCGCCCTGGAACCTAGAGGCGAAAGTACTCGCGTCATTGTACCGATGGCGCGAGGAAGAGCGGACACGGGGCTCCAGTTCGATGCAGCAGCAGATCAAGCTGCGCCGAGAGGAGCTCCGTCAGGTCCTGGTGGCGGACTGGCGGCAGAGGCTTATGCGCCCTACCGCCGGCCTCGCTACCGTCGAGGTGATCCGGCCAGTACTCAACGACTGGCTCGGAAGAAGGCACGGCTCCCTGTCGTTCAGGGTGACGCAGGTACTGTCGGGGCACGGCTGCTTCGGCAAGTACCTGCGTCGCTTAGGCAGGGAGCCGGAGTGTCAAGCGCGGGGCGCGCGCGGGTGTCGACGCGCACCTCTGAGGCGATGCACGGGGTGGTTTAACACCCCACTACCCCGTGCAGGAGAAGAGGCCTTACAGACCGGGTCAGCACGAAGGTGTGGGGCCGTGGAAGAATTTGGAATCCCGCGGCCCCACACGCGCTCGTGATAGAAGAGACACCGGGGTGGTTTTAGTCAGTAAAAGTCTGACGGACCCCGTCGCCCACCCCAGGGCGGCGGACATCATATGAGGATTTCCACCCCGAAAAAAAAGAAGGGTTCCATTCCATAGTTTCCTGTCCATCACAAAAGTGTCCGTACTTAAGAGTTACAAAATCGGCTATTTCTTACATTATGTTGACATGCTAAATACTAAAAACGGAAATTTTTCACATTAGTACAGTCAATCTGCAATTTGAGCTCCGAAAAATGACAAACCGGAATTTGACTCGATGAATCGTTAGAGGGGCAAGTAATAAACTTAATGTTAGATTTCCGAAGTCCCTCCTCCTGCTGTTTTTGAGAAAATCCAAAAATATTTTGAAATTGATTTATCTCAGCAACTATAAGGGCTAGCGACCTTTTTTTTTTTAAACTGTTAAGGACACTTAGGACTACATTTTCTTTCATTGAAGTGACATCATCCGACTTAAACTGCAAAAGCTAGATGGCGCTAAAGTTTGAAAAAATTGGTTTTTTGCCATTTTCATTATGAAATAACAATTTTTTTGCAATAATGTAAATGAGAAAGTTGTTTGTCACAAAATTAGCTACAACTTTTGTTTAAAACATTTTTTCGTAAAACTTACCGTTTCCGAGCTGAAGCTTGTTGAAGTGTACAAATCGTACATTATGTGCCTTGCTGTAGGGTGTTTGTCATACAATTCATGGATAGATCAGTGAATTGAAATGTTTACATAATTTTAAATTTTTAAACTTTTAAAACTTTTTTAAACAATGGATTTTATGGATTTTTTTTTTTTTTTTTTGATGGATTTTTTTAAAAAAAGGTCGCTAGCCCTTATAGTTGCTGAGATAAATCAATTTCAAAATATTTTTGGATTTTCTCAAAAACAGCAGGAGGGACTTCGGAAATCTAACATTAAGTTTATTACTTGCCCCTCTAACGATTCATCGAGTCAAATTCCGGTTTGTCATTTTTCGGAGCGCACGGCTTTTTTTTCGACATATTGACTGTACTACATACTCTGCATGTAGATTGCCGACTAGTTGAGGGATAATATCATGCCGAGAAATTTTTATTCCTGTAATTTTTGGGTGCAGAATCCACGAGTTTGATAGAGTCTTCTTTTAATTAAGAGACTTATGCAAGTTCACATTCCAGTTTAGATAGAAATTCCTTGCATACGATAGCCTTAGATACATGACACCTCAATCAAATGTCACTGTCAAAATCTTATTTCGGTTATTGCTGACCACCATATTTAGTAATAGTTGTGTTGCACTCCTTGGTCGAGTTAATTTGAATCTGTATGAAAACTAAGCCAAAATGTAGGTAATTTACATTAAAAACACTTAACTATAGAGTAACTATACCTAGCATTAAGTGTACAATGTGCTGGCCCAGGCTCCATACATTTCTGAAACATCTCCTTTTACGTACCTAATCATTATAGTGACAATACTAATGAATTTTAAAATAATCTTTTTTTCCGCGAATTAATTCCAACTTCCCCAAAATTTGGTAATTTTTATAAAAGTGACAACACCATTTTAGACAGTACTATTATGAGTGATGCGACCACGTGCCGCATGCCCTGTCCCCCTTCACCCGCTCATGTATGCCTACCGTGTTGCCTACCGCACATGTATTAAGTTACTTCGCTTTTTCGAAATAATATTTATTTTTAGGGGTATTTTTTTTAAGTTTAGTCCGGCTTTGTAGGCATTAGTAGACTCAGTTATCGATACCTAACAATACCTTCGGCAAGTCAGATTTCTAGAGTGAGTAATCTAAGTAAATCGCGGTTTTTTGGCAAATTACATCGTACATTTTGTTACTGTATACTACGTGGTTTATTTAAAAGTAAGAGATAAGTCCTCGTTTATACTTTGTTTAGTAATTATGATAGTTCATACATGTTCTGCAAGATTTCCAGGGGGCGAGGGGCAGCTGCTTCCACCTAGAATTCTCTCAATTTTAACCTTCTAGTGCTAACACAGGTGTCACACAGATAATCTGTGGACGGACAGACTATAAGGGTTCCTAGTTTACTGCAAAACCCTAAAAACATGTAGGTATTTAATCTTTTCGGTTATTTGTGAACGAAGGAATCAGAGGCTATTGTCCTTTTTAAAAGGCTTAAAAAAAGAGGTTCTTAATCCATACTAATATTATAAATGCGAAAGTAACTCTGTCTGTCTGTCTGTCTGTTACGCTTTCCCGCTTAAACCTCTCAACCGATTTTGATGAAATTTGGCACAGACAATCTTTAGACCCTGAGAAAAAACATAGGCTACCTTTTATCCCGGAAAAATTTGATGTTCCCGAGGGAAACCTAAAAAGCGCGATATAACTGAACTCCACGCGGGCGAAGCCGCGGGCGGAAAGCTAGTAAGTAATAAACGTGAAAGTTTTGGTGTATGTTTGTTACATTTTTACGCAAAAACTATTGAACGAATTTGGATCAACTTGGCAGTTTTAGGCACGTATTACAGAACGTCACTCAAAACTCAAACTCCACATAAGTCTCGTTTCAAGCCATTTGATTGGTTGAAACTAGTTTTAAGTAATGCTTAAGCAGAGATCAATGCTTGAGTGACGTTCTGTAATACGGACCTTAGTGTCCGACCGAATATTCGGTTTCGTTTCGGCAAAAAAACGAGTTTCGTTTTCGGTGGCAAATTTGCCGAAACTATGACTGAAACCAAATGTGCATTCGGGAGTTTTCACGCTGTGATCGGTCATGTTCGGCGCGCTAAATGAATTAATGATTCCCATCGGAGCCAATGGCGCTAATTTTCTTGTTCACAAACTTAAGCTAAATTTGAGTTTAGTGCATCTTTTTCTTTATATTTCATTTAGAAAGGGACAGAACATAATATGTCAGTTTAGACCTGTCAAATTAGGCCGCACTTGACGTAAATTGATGAATGTTTGGTTGACATGTTTGTAATCACGTCTAAACTGTCTATGGAATATCTTGGCAATATCTTAATTTGACAGGATTAAACTAAAATGTTACGGTCTATACTTTTCTTAATGAAATAAAAGGACTGAACTTAAAATTAGCTTACGTTTGTGAACAAGAGAATCTGCGCCATCGTCGTGATTCGCGAGTGAGTGGAGTTTTCGAGTGATTGAGAGCCTATATTCTACTCAATTTTTCAACCAAGTACCTAGGGACCTAATATGTTTTTCTTTAAAGGTTCATAACATGTTGATTATTAATAAATGAAAATGTCCATCACTGCTGACTGCTTATCTTTGTACCTAATTTAAAGAGAAACCAATTAAGATTGACCGATTATAACAAGTTTTGTTTTTTTTTTTTTTTTCAAAATGTTTCTTGTAAGTTCGAAAGTTTCGGTTTCGGCCGAAATAGAGACCGTTGCAGAATAGTTTTCGGTTTCGTACCTAAACTCTGTTTTATAATCTCGTAGACTAAATTGACACATGCAAATGTCAAATTTACATTATTAATTTTGTATTAATACGTTTTTAATAAGTACCTACACATTATTTCAGGATAACTTATTGTAAAAAAACGATCCTTGATTCTATGAACGCTAAGTTTCGGCACTATTATTAAGAATTGCAATAAACTGCCAACACTCGTAATGTCAGTTTAGACTACGAGATTAAAAAACAGAGTATAGTAAAACAAGTTTCGGTCGGACACTACCAGGATTAACTCGTAGCGATAGCGATTTTGATCCACATAGGTATTCCCACGGAATGATAACTAATGCGAGTGAAACCCCAGGGCGTAGGTACCTAGCTAGTAAACTCATCAATTCATCATCTGCCTAGAGTTTTCCAAACTGCAGAAGTAGGAAGGCTAGGAAGTAGGTACGAATTTGAGGGATGAAAACAATTTTCACGGTTAGATATAACACATTTTTGCGATTTAGAAATCACAAGGTTCGATCTTGCGATTTCTTAACCCATGCTTTTGATTGCTTAACTCATGTTTAGAAACATGAGAGCATTAAAGGCTGTCAGTGTTCCGCAGCAGGGGTATTTCATTATTTTCCACTACCTACCAATAACGCACTTTTAAAACCAACGTCTAATTCTAGACCCTGGGGGGATAGAACCTTAGCCAGTTTGTCGTACATTTCATCATTAGCTGTTGTACTGCCTCTGGTATTGAAGACTAGGTAGAAGAATGCGAACAAATCGCTATGGTACTGTATCCAACAGCAAATAGTGTGAAATTATCTATTGCGGCCCACCGATGCCATGAGATCGGGAGGCCTAAGCCCTCGCCCACATGTTGGGAGTCGCGAGAGGAAGCAAAACGCCGACAAAGCTCCGGCGGGACCGCATGGCGACATGGAGAGTACGATTGTCGCAACCCAGTGCTGGGCACGCTACAATAACGGAGGTAAGTCCCCTCTGAGGGATTAGAGGCGCTCTATGCAGGTCTTTACCGGACAAGGCTGTTTCGGGAGGTTCCCGTTCCGTATAAGGCGGGAGGAAACGCCAGGGTGTCACCACTGTGGGGATCGCTCTGAGGACACGGTGGAGGTCTGCCCGGCTTGGGTAGAGCATCGCAGTGTCCTCGTGGCGGCTATCTATCCCGTCCAGCCTTAGTCCAGGGCCATGGTCCGGACTCCGGAGCGAGAGTGCATGACAGGCTGTCACCTCCTGCGAAGCAGTGATGCTGGCAAAGGAGGCGGAGCGTGTGAGTGAGCAGGAATCCCAGCGCCATCACGTCTAGCCGCCGCAGAAGACGCCCTGGTCGGGAAACAACATCGAACTCACAGCCACCGCAGGCGCGGGCTCGCGGACGCAGAGACCAGGTCAAGTCGACGGCGCGTTGTTTCACGCGCGCCTCAGAGGTGTCGGCACAACGTGACGGGGTCGACAAAGACCGATGCCTCCTGGGTCAGTTGCTGGTTGGTTAAAAAAAGAAACCGTGGTCCTGGCACACAGCCCACAGGCAAGTCAAACAACACAGGTTGGGTTTTATTCAGTAAGTCCCGACACGCTCCTCCGCTCCGCCAGGAGCGGGAGAGGTAATTTGATGATTTCCCAACCAAAACAAAAAAGGCACCCCGATTTAATTGGCATTTGCGATTTAAAATTTGAATATCTATAAAGGAATCGGATAGAAAAGTCTTTGGAATTATGAGACTTGATAAATTTGCATTGAAGAATGTACGGAGTTTTGATTTTAAAACATGTTCAATACGGCGGACTGCGCCGTATTAAATTTATATGGTGTATTAACGCCCTTGCGTATAACAGGGGCTTTAGCGCCCAATTTCCTTGCATGTAATTACAACATTGTGGTAGGTGTGATGAAAAATAGCTATAAATTGAACCTTATGATTATCTTATTAGTGTTATTAATTATTGTATTATAAAAAACTGGAAATATAAATTAGACTACCACTGACTGACTTATTAACCGCTGCGGTTTAATGGAAATTTAAAAAAATATCCACACTGCCAATTATTAGGCATATTTCTGCTAGCAATTCTAGACCTTCAGAGGCATTGGGCCGAATGTATAGGTCAGACAACCTAGGACCTACTGCTTCTAAAGTAGAGCTATAGATACGACCTGCTGCTTTTAAGGTCGAGAATTGGAGATATGATACTACCGAATTCTAGACCTTGAGGCATTGGGTCGAATGTATAGGTCAGACAACCTACATATAGGACCTACTGCTTCTAAAGTAGAGGCTAGAGATACGACCTGCTGGTTTTAAGGTCGAGAATTGGAAATACGATACTACCTACGTCTACCCTGTTGGCGGTTGATCTGAAATAACGAATGACAAAAGATAACGAACGTGCTATTGGCACTACCGCGGTGAGCTGGCTATAAAATAAGTGACTATTCCAGGTTCGGAAGAACAGAACAAAAACAACATATTTTGATTAATCTTTATTTCTTTTTTATACATGAAAGATGGCATTAATAATTAAAATGTTTGCTAACTTATCAAATAACTTACCTGCGAGGAAAGGAACTTCGCAGTTTGTTTAGACCCCGATGCCCCCGAAGTTCATCATGGAAATAAAATCAACAGATTAGAAATGAAAACTTAATATGGAATGCCTACGATATATCTCAAGATGATACAAAAATTTAAAAAATAAAAATAGACCACAGGTAAATAAAATAAAATTGAACACAAAAAAAAATACTGAAAGAGCTAATGCAAATTGATAAAAGTTATATTGAAAATATACTTTGCAATTCTTTTAGATAGGTACTAATCGAAGTTGTGGGATAAGATTGTGGCTGGTTTCACAAAGACACTAACCGAGCTTATTTAATAGGTACTAAATAGCCACATTTATTTCAGGTTCCACAGTGTCAAAGAAGAATGAGATACAATTTTATCATAGCAAATATTTGGAACAACCTTGTAGGAGGTACTACAACTTATGAAATTATAAAGTAACTTCATGATTAGAAATTCTAAATAGGTAAGATATATGAATCTGCAGTGTACAATTTAGTTGACAGGACACCTATGCTCAATGCCTTGTAATTTCCATCTAGACAATCTGAACAAATTGTATTATGACAAGTACTGCAATGTATATAATCACGAATGGATGTGTAACAAATCTCAAATAAATACCTGCCTATTCACAAAAAATAATACGAAAATGGACACCTATAAACTACATACCTTTCTAAATACATTACCTACTCGTGCTTAGAGTTTGATCTTGCTCGGAAATATCCGTATCATTGACGTCTATCGCGTTCAATGTACACTGGTGAACGACGTCTACTTCTACATGCCGTTAGATAACGGTAATACCGTTATATACATAAAACCAAATAATTTCGTACTGTTTGAAAAAGCACAAAAGTTTCAATAATAACATCTTTTCTTGGGCATCACCTTTTAAATACAGACAGTAAACTAATCATTCATTGAAAATTCTAGGGTCGAAATAAGTAGGTAAAATGTACAATAACTCTAGATATGACAAATATTGTTTATTCATCTAAATCTATACTATAATTAGGTAAGTCAGCAGAACTATTCAGTAAGGTTACTTACTTCATAGTATTTACACAATGTGTGTAATGCTGACGAAAAAAATAAAATAAAAAGGAATATGTACAGATCTAAAGAAACAACCCTACTATTTTTGTATTCAAGTTTATTTATACATTACATTAGCCTATAAGTCCATAATTTTAATCCTAATAATCATATAACAGCTATTTGAGAACTTAATACTGAGTAAGGTCAGAAAATTAAAATTATCTTGATTCTTCATGATCTATGTCAACTAAACTCTGATCTCGTTCACCTAGCGTCTATATGAGGGATTCTTACAGGAATATCCTAAATTGTACTTAATTCGTAAAAAAAATCGTAAATAATGCTCATTTTTACATTTCTATATCCTTAAAAGTATGTCACGATAAGTACGTAGGTACTACAATAAATAGAAGACCATCTTACAATTCAGTACACATATAAAAGTATTCTAATCATATTCTTCTATAAGTTATAAAGAGTCAAGAGCTCCAGCTACAATTCTATTGGTTTTCCTGACGCCTTCTAGGTGGTCTCGCGGGTGGACCATGAGGTGTGTATCTAGTGCTCCGGAGCGTACTGCCTACACTAGCGGTTAACACTGCTTTACTAGTGTACTTAGCACGAAACCTAGAGATTGAAAAAACCTTTAATCAGACATGTAACAGTTACAAACTAACATTATAGGCTACCTTCATAGCATTAATCATTGGAACTAACAGTACTATTCATTGCTAAATATCTGTAGCTATCATTTCCTATGCCTTAATTAATGCTATGTAGTGCTCAATTATAAACCTAAAGTCAACAGATAATTCAACAAATATCCACACAACTTCCTGCTTTAATTAGAATCATTATTACTAGGAATAATTCATGAATTCATGTGGTGTGATATGGATAGTGATTGTAACTGTCAGAATCTATACTTACATAGTTTAGAAACGCCCGCCTCTGCCCTGACCCCCACCGTAGTTGTTGCCGCCACCACCGCCGCTGCCATAACCACCACCGCCACCACCCTGGTTCATGTTGTAGGGCGCGGCGCGGTTGTTACCGCCATACTGTTGGTTCCTAGTGGGCCCACCACTATAAGCCTGCTGGCTATAGTTGCCAAAGTCCTGGTTGCCCCAGCCCCCACGACCGTTACCACCGCCCCCGTAACCGCCGCCGCCACCGCCACCCTGGTTGCCTCCCCAACCTCCCCCTTGGTTGTTATCCCAAGGATTGGAATTATTCCATCCACCTTGGTTACCACCGCCATAGCCACCTGTAAATGTAAATACAATCTTAAGTTAGTCACTGAAATTAATGCATCAATAAAAATTAGAGAAACTAGTAACTATACATACCACCATTACCCCAGTTGTCATTTCTGCCACCTGGACCTTGTCTTCCTCCTCCTCTTTGTTCAGCGCCATCCTTAGGAAGGGCTTTCTTGACATCCAGTTGTTTACCGTTGATTTTGTGTGGGCCATTCACTGTAAACCAATTAAATTATTAGTAAATCATTCTAAGAAAAAATATGAATGATTTATATTGAGAAAAATGTATATTGACTTGCGTACCATAATCTACCACTAAAACGGCAGTCAGGTATAGCTAAAATCAATAGTTACTCTCCACAATCAGAGAAGCCAAATTCTGCTACTAAAAGTTCAGATTTGGGGCAAAATTGTGGGAATGAATGTACCTATATATTCACAGTAAAATACTTACAGCATACTTTATCAACAGGGTCATAGTCATCGAACTCCACAAAACCAAAGCCACGTTTCTTTCCTGTGCTCTTATCAGTGACAATGCTGACATTCTGGACATTGCCATAGCTTGAGAAGTACTCTCGGAGTTGTTCATCATCATGGTCATCCTTGATACCACCAATGAACAGTTTCTTTACAGTGGCACCAGCTTCAGGGTTTTTAATGTCTTGTCTTGCTACAGCACGCTTGGTTTCCACAACACTGCCGGAAAAAGATAAAAGAATTGTTAATCGCTCTTTTAACACGCTCAAATTAATAGAAAAGTTAAATAATATGTCGACTCCACAGAAAATGCCATGTGAACAAAATCGCACGCGACATTCACCAAGCAGTGTCTAATGTTCTCTGCAGCATAAAACGATATGAAAGAAAAGTTTCAAGCCTTCATATAGCTGGACTGCAGTAATATGGACAAAGAATGCTGATAATAACTTACCGGCCATCGATGCGATGCGGCCTGTTGTTCTGCGCATCATCAACCATGTGAGCTTTAGAGTAAGTAATGAAACCAAAGCCACGCGACCTCTTGGTCTTGGGATCTTTCATAACTACAACATCCACAATTTCTCCCCATTTCTCGAAATGTGACTTTAACGATTCGTCAGTGGTTCTGTAGTTAAGACCACCGATGAAGATCTTCCGGTGCACCTCGGGCTCATCCTGTAAGTAGGACGCGGCGTCAACAAAATGGCGGACATGGTAAATTCGGGGACATGGTATTAATCGATTTTCACAAAGACTTTACAGAGTGAAACTTTTAGGTGAAAGAATACTATTATTTAGTTATTTGTAAAGAAGGCAAAACACATCAAAAAAAGGCTACCAAAGTGGACAACACGGCTCAGGATTAGAATATGAATCGATAAAAACCATACTTACAAAACCATCGTCACCACCGTTTTGCTGCGGCCTCATGTTGGATATTTATGTATTCTTCTTTACACACAAATAGATAGATTAATTAAACAACTTAGAGAACAATTACTTATTTTTTGAACGCGCCAACAGACCGGCAATGCAACCTAAGCAACACAACCGCTCCCTACCGAAGCCACGCCAAAAAGAAGGATATGGAAACAACGACAAGCAAACCAGTGTTACCAACTCTCAAAAATATTTATCCCTAAAGTTTGTGTAAAAACCCCTAAAATCGCCTTAATTCACCTGTTTCCCCCCTAAAAAATACATATACTTAAATTCATAATGATTTAGAAATAATATAGGTACTGTAATATGTTTCAATGTGCGGTTGTATAATATTTGTATGCATGAATATGAATGTTTTCAGTGGTCTGGTCGTGTCTCGGAAAGCACGTTAAGCCGTTGCCATACGAACATTTAGGTCCGTATTACAGAAAGTTACTCAAGCATTGATCTCTACTTAAAACTAGATTTGAGTCGAGTTTTGATTTTAGAACGACCCTCAAGCATAGATTCGTTGATCATAGATCAGCTGAGTTGGACTTTATTGAATCATACTTATGCATTGATCATCACTCAAGTGTGGTCGGGACCACGCTTGAGCATAGATTACCTCATTATATTGGCATTGTCATGTCATTTTTGATTTTTGTTCTATCTATTTCTAGCTGCATTGTAGAATTCAAATATTGTTTTTCTTATTAATATTTGAATCAAAATGGACGTATTTGAAGAAATAGACCATTATGATAATTTATTTAACGATAATTTTAGTAGATTAAACTTAGGTCCGTATTACAGAACGTTACTCAAGTACAGTTTAAACTCCAATCACTTGATCATTGCTTAAGTATAGAATCAGTGCTTGAGCATAGTTCTTATTCCAGAACGGTAATCAATCTATACTCAGCAAATCGAGACTCAATTCGAGCCTCAAGCAGAGATGTGTTTTGTCTATGCATCAGTCTGTTTTTGTTTACGATTTATTTAATTTACATAATAAGAAATATTTAATTGTACCTTAAGAACCCAAAAATTAATAAAAGGATCGTTGTTTTGTTATCCCACATTTATTGAAGTTAAACCTATTAGAAATCTTTTTTTGTATTATTTCATTCCTTAAATGTTTAACTGTCGTTCGTGCCCAAGAATATAACATTAGGGGTGTGGGTCGTGATCGTGACTTTGACAGTTTTATGTACTAGCCCCGCACGATGATATTGCGATGGAACCTTGTCACAATAACAGCGTTGTGACGTCATCTGTCACACAAAAGGACAGCTAGCAAAAGAATGTTAAATGCAAAATTAATATTAGGGTTAAGGGTTTATTTGTATTTTATAATTTTATTACTCTTTATAAAGAGTGTATGTATAAATTAATATTAGGGTTAAGGGTTTATTTGTATTTTATAATTTTATTACATTCTTTATAAAGAGTGTATGTATATTAAAATTAATATTAATTTTGCATTTAACATTCTTTCTTAGGTATACTTACTCACCCATATTCTGACAAATAAACTTTCATTATTAAAAAATTCAAGGAAATAATTTTTGTAGACGTAAGAAAAATATACTTATTCGTATATCTTTCTTACATGTATACGAGTACTATGTTTTTCTAACTACATTTCTGTTAATTTGCGAGCGGGAATTGAACCAGAGTCCACTGTGTAGTAGTCATGTTTTAATTACTACCTACATCTATCAGCTTATAAATAAAACCAGGATAATATGTAAAAAAATGTATATAGTCTACCGAATCATAACTGCTTTCTGTGTCTGTCGTTTCCGATTCACTGTCGTCGCCGTATTTATGACAAATAACTCGTCAATTATTCGATCTTTATTCCAATAGGTATTCCTCTTCAAGCCGTTTAACATGATTGACTTACTTTCGCCAGTCATCTGGAGTTATTGACGCCAACGACCCCAACGTCAGAGCTTCAATGCGACTTTCCAACTGCTCCACATTCTTTTCTGACACCCTCATCTTTACCAGATTCCAGATGTACTCAATGGGGTTGAGGTCGCAGTTGTAAGGTGGTAATCTAACGACTTCATGGCCATTGCCAGCTAATAAATTGTCAATTTTATAATGTTTCGGCGGTCTGTGCCGTTTAATTAATAAATACAGTTCAGGTTTTGTACTGTCGTTGGGAAAGTCTCAACAATCAACTGTTTTTTATTGTTCATACTTGGTGGCCTATTCTCACCCCTACTGTGATAAGTGGCATTGTCCATCACAATTTTGGAGTTGCGTGGTATGTTGGGTACTATTTTGTCTGTAAGCCACTTGGTGAAATACTCAGCATTCATTTGATCATAGTAATCCCCCGTTTTGGTGTCTGCTTTAAACATTAAAAGGGCATTGTCAACAAAACCGCTTTAACTTCCCGCGTGAACTATTATCCATCGGCGGCCGGGGCTGTCGTTCCGTCTCACTCCATCGGTTGCTGTTTGCCAACATTTTTCTACCGTGTAGTGTGCATGTATCCACGTTTCGTCGAGATAAATAACGGGTCTTTTGTTATTACCAAGCGAGTCATTTTCTTTCATACGTCGTAAATATTTAGCCCTCCACGCTTGAATTTGGGGTCTTTGAATTAGGGCCAGTCTTTTTTGTAGCATCGTTTAAATTGGTAGCCTAAATCACATTTAATTATTTTTCTTAATGTAGTTTCACTACCAGTATAATTAAGGTCTACTTTTGAAGCCGCCAAGATTTTGCGCATTGTGGGTATTTCTCTCCTCACCGTACACATTGAATCTATAATATTTCTTAAAGCTGTTAAGGAAAACCCGTCGAAATATTTCTTCTTTTGTCTTTTTCCTTTAGTAGGAGTTCTCAATTTGCTGCCACTGGCTGTTGCTGACTCATGCTCTCGTCTCAATTTCGTCACAGTATTTTTTGCAACGCCTGTGGCACATGCCACACACTCCGTGACTTTGATAGAATTTTGCAAAATATTTTTAATAACTGTAAGCAGTTGCTTCGGTATTAAAATGTCCGAAGCACTTTTTAAAGCACGGTTTATACTTTCAAGAACTAACTTACAATCCTCTTTCTCTTTAACAAAATAATTGTCCACTTTAATTATAATTTCACGAGCACGACTATTAATTAATTTCTTACTCATTTTAACGAGTAACAGTTAACAAAACTAAACAACAAAACTCAAGAACAACAATAAAACAGGATAACAAAAACAAAAAGCTAACAAAAATATTCGATGTGCGTAAGTGGGTAAGCGCGGACTGAACTTGCGAACGGTACCGACGGTGCGAGTTCGACTACGTCACCAAGATGGCCGCCAATCGCAATATCATCGTGCGGGGCTTATAATCAACTTTCGATAAAAGTGTAAACAATTTTTAGAAACTTGTTAAATAATTTTAAGTTTGTTTCTCTGTATTTGCTATGTACTCGTCATCATCATTACGCTAAAGTTGTCGCTGCTGGATATAGGCCTCTCTTGTTGCACGCCATCCAATTCGAATTCCATGATATACAATGTATTCTACAGGATTAGTGTATATTACAATATATGAATCGCAGTAACTCTAATGGAAACGGAGAAGACAGAAAAAGGACCCATATAGGAGCAATTAATATGAAAACAATAAGCTCCTTAATTGGAGTAAAAAAGGAAAGGTATCTCTGAATATATACCTCTACTTACTAATTTTAACTTAAACTAACCAAATGAATGTTGAAAACAGTAGCCAATACAAGATATACAATATGTACATTCATTCCCTTAATGCTTGTTATCATTAATTTCATATTTTAGAAATGTATGTTCTTCTCTATTTTATATTACTTATTTCTGCCGTTGCAATTCGGTTATAGTGTATTTTATTAACTATATGGTATTTGTTTGTTTACAGGTCCAAGTTTGAATGCTCATATGAAAGTCACCCATCACCTACCATTTAACCTGATGCAAGGACGGGGAGTATGGTGACGGAGGAGCTCAAGCTACATGTGTAAAGATGTGGAATGGGAGTGGCATGAGATATAATTGGAAAACTTAAAATAAAGAATTTATAACAAATATGTAGCGTTATTACACATCACAATAAATCGTTTCTACAAAATGACTCTTGTTATTTGTGTGACTGCCATAATATGGCTTTTCCTTCGTTCTGGGCCTTGGAGCTGCCGTCCTAAGTTTTCCCATGGGATAACACATTAATAAGCACTATTTGTCATGAACTTATTCTCTTCAAACCTCCTGAGCCTCCTGTTTGAGCATCCCTTATTAATCCTATAACCAATTAATAGATCTTTTCATTCACAAGATAAGATTGAATAAAATGCATTTAAGAACCCAAATAATTAGGATATAGCGGTTGTGTGTTGATCCAGAACAGCACAATCACACATTTATATGAAGAAAAGTGTGCTCACACAGCCTGTTACTATAAATACAATTTACTATTTAGGCATAACTCAATCAAAAATTTAATAACATAATTTTCACCACATCTTCAAACTAAGTTTAATCTACTAAAATTATCGTTAAATAAATTATCATAATGGTCTATTTCTTCAAATACATCCATTTTGATTCAAATATTAATAAGAAAAACAATAATTGAATTCTACAATGCAGCTAGAAATAGATAGAACAAAAATCAAAAATGACATGACAATGCCAATATAATGAGGTAATCTATGCTCAAGCGTGGTCCCGACCACACTTGAGTGATGATCAATGCTTAAGTATGATTCAATAAAGTCCAACTCAGCTGATCTATGATCAACGAATCTATGCTTGAGGGTCGTTCTAAAATCAAAACTCGACTCAAATCTAGTTTTAAGTAGAGATCAATGCTTGAGTAACTTTCTGTAATACGGACCTTAGTTTGAAGATGTGGTGAAAATTATGTTATTAAATTTTTGATTGAGTTATGCCTAAATAGTAAATTGTATTTATAGTAACAGGCTGTGTGAGCACACTTTTCTTCATATAAATGTGTGATTGTGCTGTTCTGGATCAACACACAACCGCTATATCCTAATTATTTGGGTTCTTAAAATGCATTTTATTCAATCTTATCTTGTGAATGAAAAGATCTATTAATTGGATATAGGATTAATAAGGGATGCTCAAACAGGAGGCTCAGGAGGTTTGAAGAGAATAAGTTCATGACAAATAGTGCTTATTAATGTGTTATCCCATGGGCAAACTTAGGATGGCAGCTCCAAGGCCCAGAACGAAAGAAAAGCCATATTATGGCAGTCACACAAATAACAAGAGTCATTTTGTAGAAATGATTTATTGTGATGTGTAATAACACTACATATTTGTTATAAATTCTTTATTTTAAGTTTTCCAATTATATCTCATGCCACTCCCATTCCACATCTTTACACATGTAGCTTGAGCTCCTCCGTCACCATACTCCCCGTCCTTGCATCAGGTTAAATGGTAGGTGATGGGTGACTTTCATATGAGCATTCAAACTTGGACCTGTAAACAAACAAATACCATATAGTTAATAAAATACACTATAACCGAATTGCAACGGCAGAAATAAGTAATATAAAATAGACAAGAACATACATACATTTCTAAAATATGAAATTAATGTTAACAAGCATTAAGGGAATGAATGTACATATTGTATAACTTGTATTGGCTACTGTTTTCAACATTCATTTGGTTAGTTTAATTAAATTAGTAAGTAGAGGTATATATTCAGAGACCTTTCCTTTTTTACTCCAATTAAGGAGCTTATTGTTTTCATATTCATTGCTCCTTTAGGGGTCCTTTTTCTGTCTTCTCCGTTTCCATTAGAGTTACTGCGATTCATATATTGTAATATACACTGTTTGATCCTGTAGAATACATTGTATATCATGGAATTCGAATTGGATGGCGTGCAACAAGAGATGCCTATATCCAGCAGCGACAACTTTAGCGTGATGATGATGACGAGTACATAGCAAATACAGAGAAACAAACTTAAAATTATTTATCAAGTTTCTAAAAATTGTTTACACTTTTAGCGAAAGTTGATTACGTAGAACTGTCAAAGTCACGATCACGACCCACCCCCATAATGCTATATTCTTGGGCACGAACGACAGTTAAAACATTTATGGAATGAAATAATACAAAAAAAGATTTCTAATAGGTTTAACTTCAATAAATGTGGGATTTTACTATTCAGGGTTAACAAAACAACGTTCCTTTTATTAATTTTTGGGTTCTTATGGTACAATTATATATTTCTTATTAGGTAAATTAAATAAATCGTAAACGAAAACAGACTGATGCATAGACAAAACACATCTCTGCTTGAGGCTCGAATTGAGTCTCGATTTGCTGAGTATAGATTGATTACCGTTCTGGAATAAGAACTATGCTCAAGCACTGATTCTATACTTAAGCAATGATCAAGTGATTGGAGTTTAAACTGTACTTGAGTAACGTTCTGTAATACGGACCTTAGTGGTAGTCGTTACGGGTTGTGGAGCCCTCAAAAGTCTAACAATTGGTGTGTGTCAGACAGTGGTGTGGAGTGGTGTGGAGTGGAGGTCAGACGGCAGTCGCTTCACTGAAAATATCGAAGTTAAGCCAAAAACAGCAGTAAGACTGGTAAAGCGGACCCCAGACTCCAAAGCTGAAAAAGCTTCGGATGCGATTGGGATTAACGCTGAGATGATGATGACTGTAATATGTTTCAAAATCTTTATTGCAGGTTATTTAATACATTAAATATTTCGTCTTCATCTGAAGATTCAGATTTTTTTTAATCATACATATTGATATTGAATATTAACATTTTATTGGATGTATTAAATGTTACACAAGATCCATCATTTCGATTTAATATAAATCGGACCAGCAGTCACTAGGCAAGAAATAAATATTAATATAGTAAATTTCAAAAAATAACGATGAGCCTAATATAGAAAATCCCTGAAAATACCCCTAAACATTTCAGACTCCTAAAAAAATCCCATCTCACTTATTTACCCCCTAAATCTGGGGGGAAAACCCTTAAGTTGGGAACACTGAAGCAAACGCGGCGATGCGATGGCGTCGAAGCTCGCCGATAAAACGACAACGTCACGCCATTGTAAATATGGATCTCAGCCTTTTGAGACAACCATAGACAGTCGAGTGTTTGAGATTCATCATCAGTCGTCATCACGGACTGGACTACTTGTTGCCAATAAACTTGATATAGTGGTGGTGGAACAGAGCGGTGTACAATAATTGTTGACATAACCGTCCCACATGATGAGGACCTGGTCAAACAAATAAATATCTTACAGTCAATAGCATAATACCCAAAAGCCTCGACTAAGGTCTTGGTTGCACAGCTAATTCAAGAACTTGATTCAGAAAATGATACGAAACGTGTTGTCAGGAGGTTCCCCTCTTTTAACCTTCACCACCAGTACCTTGAACCCTGTTCTCAACAACACAGCTACAGTGTTTTTATTTTTTATATTGTTGTAGCAGCTGCAAACGGGATGACCCGACGGTCCGTTGTGAAGAGTTGCCTATAAATCGATTTATAGGATTAGCTTCAATGGTTAAAAAACGTCTAACCGGACTGGCACTTCTCCACGTTCATAAAACGAACCCATTGAAGTAGATGAAGTGATAGCACGTTTCGGAAGAAGACCTAAAAGAAAAATTGATTTCGTTATCGAATTAGCCATTTTTAAGTTCCTTTTAATAAAATACCTTCTTTTTGATCGTATCTTTGTATTTATTAATATCAAAGTATAATGAAAACTTCTTGTGTCCCTACGTCTCTCGTCTACGTCGACTCTACTTATGACTTGACCACGATTATGTGACCCCCCCCCGGCGCCATAGCTGGATCCGCCCTTGCACAATGAGCCTTTATAAGGACTGCAATGTCTTGACAGTGAGACAACTATTAATCCTTTACACTACACTTCGCATACACAAAAACCTAATCTATACTAATCTATAAAGCTGAAGAGTTTGTTTGTATGTTTGTTTGTTCGCGCTAATCTCGGGAACTACTGGTCCGATTTGAAAAATTCTTTTTGCGTTGGATAGCCCATTAATCCAGGAAGGCTTTAGGCTATATAACATCGCTGCGACCAATAGGAGCGGAGCATAACTAAACCACGCGCACGAAGTCGCTAGCGGCTGCTAGTTTACAATTTAAAAAAAAAAATAACATATCCCGTACGAAGAAAAAACAGAATATGCAAGGCAAAGAAAAACAACACTGCTTTCTTTAGAACACATTCATGTTTCTTTGCTCCTTGTTTATATAATAAAATTAACTCTCTTTTATATATATTCCCGAAAACTGGCATGAATCTAAGCCAGTCATACCAGTCTATCATAATTATCTTTTGAATTTAAAATACAATGAGATCGAATTATTACTTACAATTTCTAAATAACTTCCCCTTTTCTGCCTGTAAGTCTTAGGTCCGTATTAAGGAATGTCACTCAAAACTCAAGCATTACTTAAATCTCGTTTTACACAAGCAGGAGCTGCGTGTCACGGAGATGAATATACTGCGGTGGATATGTGGAGTTACGCGGAAAGACCGCATCAGGAACTCCCGCATCCGGGGCAGCCTTCGTATCCGTGACATTGCAGACAAACTGCAGGAGGGTCGCCTACGCTGGTACGGCCACGTCTTACGCAAACGCCATGTTACGTGGGTAACAAATGTCTTGCCATGGCGCCTCCGCCGGGCCGGAACAAGCGAGGTAGACCAAAAAAGTGCTGGCTTGACGTTGTAAGAGATGACATGCGTGCCAACAAGCTCTTACCACAGGATGTTAAAGATCGTGCGAAATGGAGGAGAATGTGCAGGAAAGCGGATCCCGGGCTCCACCGCGAAAGCCGCGGATGCAACAGGGATAAACGCTGAGATGATGACGATGACTTAAATCTCTTGAAACGAGATTTGATTTTGAGCCATTTGATTGGTTGAAACTAGTTTTAAGTATTGTTTAAACAGAAAGTTTAGAGAGAGATCAATGCTTAAGTTTCCTTCTGGAATCTAAGGTTCGTATTACAGAACGTCACTCAAACTCAAGCTCTACTTAAGTCTCGTTTCAAACCTTTTGATTGGTTGAAACAAACTAGTTTTAAGTAATGCTTAAGCAGAGATCAATGCTTGAGTAACGTTCTGTAATACGGACCTAAATCAGTCAAAACTCCAGTTCACTCATCCGTGACTACGCATACTTACATAGCACCTATATAATTTGTATATGCTCCCTTAAATACATATGAGTGTAATAACCGTACTTCCGTAGGTACTATACCGTGTTTTGATAAGTATAGAAATTAAACGAACTATTGCTTTTTTTATGTTTGAATTGTAATATATACAAATCAGTCCAGTCGTTTGGGACAGTTAAGGGTAGTCACAAGCAGCAACATATACTATTAGGTCCGTAGGTATTACAGAACGTCACTCAAAACTCAAGCTCTACTTAAGTCTCGTTCGAAGCCTTTTGAT
This sequence comes from Sesamia nonagrioides, assembly GCA_017933935.1. Lineage (NCBI taxonomy): Eukaryota > Metazoa > Arthropoda > Insecta > Lepidoptera > Noctuidae > Sesamia > Sesamia nonagrioides. The sequence continues at coordinate 137,662 of JADWQK010000863.1, read as the reverse complement.
TGGTTGAAACTAGTTTTAACTAATGTTTAAACAGAGATCAATGCTTGAGTTTCCTTCTGGAATACGAACTTCAAATCAAATCAAATCAAAATTGTTTATTTCAAATTAACCAACAGTTGGTGCTTTTGAATAGTCAATGTCGGTCAGTCCAAGAAAAGTGAAGCTAAATTGCACGTTCCAAAGCGTAGGTCTCTATGGAGAAGAACGTGCAAGAAACTCCATGGACACTCTTTTAAAATCATAATATGGATTACATGTCTTCGTTACATATTTCTGTTGCTTCTATCATGTGAGCACAATGTATAATTATAAAAAATAACGAAAAGATAGAAAATTAATTAAGCCCACTGGCAGCTAAGAGATGACCAGTCTCCACTGACGGCCCCCGTTCACGAGCATGACGCGCGCATCAGCCCCACTTAGCTCAACCATTTTGAAGGGAACCAAATGACCCAACAACACGCGCCACCATCAGCAAGACATGTGAGTGAGCATGACAAACTCTCAACTGCCATGCTCGTAATGTCAAACAAGTTATATATATATATAAAAACAAACCATAGTCCATGGTGCCTCACAGCGCCCGGCTCAGACGGCATCACCAACAGAGTGATCCGCCTCTTCCCTGCCCACCTGATCATCCTCTTGACCACCATCTTCAATGGTGCACTAGGAAACAACATTTTCCCACAAACGTGGAAAGAAGCCACTGTTATAGGCATTCCTAAGCCCGGTAAGCCTAAAGCCGATCCCACTAGCTACCGTCCCATCAGCTTACTCAAAGTTCTCGGTAAGATCTATGAGAGGCTTATATATAAGCGTCTCAGAGCCTACGCCGAGAACAAGGGCCTTATCCCATTAGAACAATTCGGGTTCCGTACCCAGCACTCCTGTCCGCAACAGATCCTACGCATCACTGAACATATTCACGCAGGCTTCCTGCGTGGTATGTACACAGGCGTAGTTTACTTCGATATAGCGAAGGCGTTTGACAAAGTCTGGCACAACGGCTTAATCTATAAGCTGTACCAACTCGGTGTGCCTGACCGTCTCGTTCTCATCCTACGGGACTTTCTGTCAAACCGCACCTTTCGCTACAAAATCGAAGGAGCGCTCTCCTCCCCCGCCCCATCCGTGCAGGTGTCCCCCAGGGCTCCGTGTTAGCCCCCTCATTTTCACGCTATTCACTAGCGACATCCCGAAAAGAAGCAAGGCTCACCTCGCTCTGTTCGCAGACGACACAGCCATCTACTGCTCGGGACGCAGCCCAGATCAGATTCGCTTCCATCTTCAAAGAGCAGTCAACTTTCTAGCTGCCTGGTTTAAGAAATGGAGGATCGAAGTCAACCCCCTTAAGAGCCAAGCGATTCTTTACAGGAAACCGCGGGTCAGCGTCACCCTTCCACGTCCCATCACCATGGACGGCAAGCCGATCCCTTTGGGAGAAGCAAGCCAAGTACCTTGGTGTCATTCTCGATCAAAGCCTTAAATTCTCAGAGCACATTAAGACGGTCCGCGCTCGCGCCGCCTTCGCTCTAGGTCGACTCCACCCCTCCTCAACCCGCGTAGCAAGCTATCGCTCAGGTGCAAAATGCGCTTGTACACAGCTTGCATACGCCCGATTATGACTTACGCTTGTCCAGTGTTCGCACATGCCAAGCCACGTTATATCCATAGGATGCAAGTAGTCCAAAACCGATTCCTCCGTAAAGCCACAAACGCCCCTTGGTTCGTCCGTAATGAGATCCTCCACCTCGATCTCAAAATCCCCACCATCCAGCAGTTCATGAAACGCCTCTCAAGCGTTTCTTTGACACTGCTGCCAAGCACCGCAATCCTCTCATAGCAGCGGCTGCTAATTACACTCCCTCCACCATCTCCCGCCTTCGCCGCCCTCGGCATGCTCTCTCAGACCCCGATGACCCCATTACCCTCCTCCAAGAGGCCAATAGGGCCACCAGCACACTACATAAACACAGACCGACCTACCGACCTCGCCGCCGAGGTCCATCGCGACGCGCTCCACGTAGTAGTCCCCTTCCCCGTCCCTTGTCCGATGAAGGCCAGCCCGCGCCGCAGCTGAGCCAGTAATCACAATAATGTCCCAACAATGACCTCTGAGTTTGTTTCGGCGTTTCTTCTCAGAGCTAGTACTAGGAAACGCCGTGGTCATCAAACCAACAAGTATAACTTTCGATCCAGCCGTCCCTTGCTGTCCTCTCAGCGACGCCCTAAGCCGAGGTCCGTACCCCACAGGGGGTGCCCTTAGTGCGTAGTCGCTTAGTTTTAAGTAGTTTTATGCCCTGGCTGGAGGCTTTAATTTTTAATTAAGGCATTCACAGGAAAGTTCGATTAAGTAGTAACGGTCTCTAAAGTAGCCTACCTACGAGATGCCATATCAAAAAAAAAAAAAAAAATGGTGCCTCACATTCACAAACTTGAAAAGTGCTTTTACATTATACAATACTATATTATTTGCAAACTCATGGTAACAAAATCTTGTGCACAATTGAAATAAACAAATAAAAATAAAAAAGCGTGATGCCCAGGAAAACCGTGTTCTCGACGAATTCGAGTTTCTCCTTGTTCAATACTATATCGGAGTAAGTACTTGTAACATTTGGTAACGCAAATCTTATACACTTAGTCTTTTTCGCATTTAGTACTAAATTATTAGCAGTAAACCAGTTTTGGACTTGCTGTAATGCTGTAAAGCATTGTTTACGCCCTCAAGGTTTGAGCAACGCCTATTGATTTTAAAAATTAACGAAGAACACGAACTTCACTCAGCGGGCATACAGCGACCTTCGTGTTCAATATAATAATGCACTGAGGGTGCTGTTGGGGCTACCTTGGCGTTGTAGTGCGTCAGGGATGTTTGCAGATAATAATATTAATGGTTTTACTGCCATTATAAGGAGTAGATGCGCATCCCTGATGACGCGTGTTCGCCGCAGTAACAACAGTATTCTCAGTGTGTTCGTGGATGGGTGGGATTCTCCCATGTGGCAGAGGTGGATGCAGCTCCACGCTAAGTCTTAATTTAATTTTATGTATATTTGTGTCTGTAGCCTACTAACACTAGAACTTAAGTAAAATTGTTACTAACCTTATGGACTCCTGTCTGAAATAAAAGTATTCTATTCTATTCTATCATCAGCAAACAATACACTATGTGGTTGTTTTTTTAATAGATGCGGTAGATCATTTATACATATACAACGTGTAACAAAAAGGGTATATACATACCAAGGGCTTGGCATCTTTAGATGATATCAAACGATATCGGAAGGGTTTCAACTCAAAAAATTGGTACCAAATTTTCGGTTTCGTGCGTTTCTTAAAATCAAATCATAATAAACATGGCAGCACACTACATACGTTAATAACTACTCGTTACCCGTCACGTTACTTGCCAAAATCCCATAAATGTCTTCAATATCTCTGGGCGACTAGTATGATAGTAGCCTATCACAGACGGTGTTTTTCCTCATAACTTCCTCACATAAAGAAATAGGATTAAAAAAACCCTTCCAATATCGTTTGATATCATGTAAAGATGCCATGCCTTTGTTATGTATATACCCTTTATGTTACACGTTGTATACTAAAAAGAGGAACGGACCCAAAATTGAGCCTTGCGGTACACCCATTTTGACTTTCAAACCAGAAGAATTAACACCATTTATCTGAACTTGCTGTTGTCTATCAATTAAATAAGATTTTACCAAGCTGAGTGCAAGTGTACCCAGCCCATAATGTTCAAGCTTTAAAAGTAAGGTTTCATGATTGACACAATCAAAAGCCTTTGACAGGTCACAAAAAATCCCTATCGCATCTTGGGCTTCTTCCCACGCTGCAAATATATGTTTTAATAAAGTGACACCAGCGTCAGTCGTATAACGTCCTCTGGTGAAACTATACTGTTGATCGTGGAAGATTGTATTGCTGTTAAAATGATAAAGCATTTGATTAAGCATAGCTTTTTCTAACACCTTACTGAAAACAGGCAATACCGATACGGGTCTGTAATTATTGGTGTCCTTATGGTCACCGGATTTAAAAAGTGGTATTACCTTACTGTATTTCATTATATCTGGAAAGACGCCTTGATCCACACACAAATTATGTATGGTGCTATGGTTTCAATTATAGATGCGCATACTTTAACAGACATTCCCCATAGGTCTTCGGTTATTTTGACCTTTATTTGCCGGAAAGCCTTTATAGCTGTCATGTGGTATAGATGTATGAATTGAAATTCAACCGGACAGCTTTTAATAAATCAATCGAGGCTTCTGGGGAGGAATTTAGAGCTTCCGTTGTGCTAAGAGGTATATTGGTAAAATAATTCACAAACTCTTGGGCTACCTCTACGTTAGAGCTTTTGGGACCATGTGGAGTCTCCAATAATAATATTCTGTACTGCGTAATTTATTCCTACCAGTTTCACTATTAATAACTTTCCACACAGTCTTTATTTTGTTGTCTGCCGATTTGATCTTGTCGCTAATGTACAGGGCCCTCGCCACCTTGCAAATCTTTCTAAATAGTTTGGAATATCTATTTACATATTTATTAAAAGTTTCAGTATTGAAGAATGGCTTAAGGCTGTATAGTTCATACATTCTTTCCCTACTTACCCTAATACCTTTAGTTGCCCACTCACTAAAAACAAACTTAGGGAATATTTTTTTTGACATCTTTTCAAAAACTGTAATAAATTCATTAAGTACCAATGAAAAAAAATTATCACAATATTTATTAGCATCATTAATATCCCAGATGTCCCAGAACATTTAACTTATTTTGTAAATTACTATTAAATTTTGCTAATTTGCCTATTGTAATTGACCTGAATTGTATATGTTGATTTTAGTATATGTTGATAGCCACAAGCCCGAAAAATCTGACAAGTGCGAAATAGTCTTACTAAGGGCTATCGTATCAATTGCCCAGGGACGGTGTTGGTATTTGGCTGCATAGGGTTAGATTGAAAGTAGACGAAATATGCACCGAAATATTGAAAAATTTGAATTCGTTTTGATTTGACACATTACATTTGACCCAAGCTGGCTAAAGTTTGGTGACTGGTGATGTTTATGTAAAAAAAAAACAGGTTTCACGCAGTTTGGTTTTAGGCGCCGGATCAAGAAACTTTTTAAAAGCATATTTCTTCGTGTCTATGTTTAATGACGTGACGTTTTATGATTTGACACTTTGACTTGACTTTTGATTCTAATTCTAAGGTTTGACAGTTAATTAATTGTTTTTTCCTTTCATTCCATTTCAATTTTGTTTGGTACATTTTGATTTTGCGGTACCGTAAATATCTGCATTTACATGTGATTGGTGTGAAAATACATACCGGAACTTATTAGTAAAGCATCTTTTTCATTTTTGTTGAAAAACTAGGTTTAAATCGTGGCAGAAATGAAACCTAGCGGAGGTGGTGATGACTACGTAAGTAATTTTTGAGAGAGAAGTTTGATTTGATTATATGTATTGTGTTGTGATTATCTTTTTATATTAAGATTTTAAAAGTATGCTTTTGTAAGTTCTTGTACAATATAGAACGAATAGTTGCACTTTAAAAAAATCTTTGACGCGAACCCCGTGGCAAGGGTTTGGTTAATATCTTTGTCTACTCGTTCGTAGTAAACCTGGAATATTTTATAATTCATTACTTAATATAAGTTTAAGTGAAAACTCACATTTGCTGTACCAAACTTCATGATTTACCTATCTAAAATCCTTACATACAATTGAAAAAAAAAAAAAAAAGAGCAAGTAAATTGTGTACACTTTTTAGTATGTGTCATGAATTTTTTGTAGGTAAATATTTGAAAAAAAGAATTCATTATTTAGCATATATAATTTCAAAAATAATTTAGTGTCTCACAAAAAAGTCATCTTTTGTGTGGGACTACTCAGAATGTCTAGTCTTCAAATGTTATTCTGGTTTGTTTTTGTGGGAGACTGCTGGATGTTATTTATTTGTTTATTTTTTAGGATCCCTAACAAAAGATAGATTAATTATTACATAATTATGGTTAATGGACAACAAAGTATTTAGTAAGTGTACAGCTTCAATTACAGGAGACCACAACATGCACATCAAAAGGGAACAACTAAGCTAACCAATGAAGTACCTAATACATAATAAAAAAAATAATATTAAAATCAATATGAAAACAAAGAATAATGCCTAAAATCTAAATACATGTTTATTTACATAGCATACCGAAATTGCAATGGTTTAATTTCTTAGTAGGTATATTACAGTCAAAACTGTTTATGGTGACATAGTTTACAACAACATACCAGTTAAAATGACCAAAATCAAAGGTTTGCCTGGCTGAATGCTATATGACCACCTTATCAAAAACTGCTCAGCTGTATTTTAACACTAGAAAGACGGCAAAATACTCTTACCAAGAAAGACGGCTAGGGGTCAAATGACCCCAAGTCATAATATCACTGTATTTAATATATGCAATGAGCATTTGATTGCAAATATATTTGTGATCTTTAGAAAAAGTGGGATTATCATTCAAACAATAATTTGTTACGTAATAATATAGTTTTCAATAACTAGAACTTTTATAATCAATCAAAAACATGTCTATGTCAAAATTGTAAATATTTTGACATAGACATGTTTTTGATTGATTGCATTATCCACATAATGGCTTTTTTTAAATCACACATTTTATTGGATTCATTCTTACAATTAGAAGTAGAACAGGGGCGTCTTTTACTAGTAGCTACGGCTGATTGCTGTGGTATTGCTGGTTGTATTGAACCAATGGTAGAAGAGTCCTCCGACATATTGTTGAGTTCTAAAGCTAGCTGGAGTATAAAATCCCTTCTACGTACTTTGTTTTTTGTCACTTCTGGATTAAAATCCATGCATTTGCATAACAGCAAGATCTAATATATATATATGTATTATAAAAAACTTGTACTGGTCATCCCACGCAGTTGCCTCCTTCGTCCTCTTCCCCCTAAATGATTGTTGACCTTGAACAGTTGCTGAAAAGACAACGAAAAATATATAAATGTAATTGTATAATATAACAAATCATCTACTTTGATAATTCTAGTAATCGATAGATGCAAATATTAAAAGAGATAATAATTACCTAGTGGCATGTTGTCACTTGAGCCGTCACTGCTTGAAAAACTCGTTTCGGAAGAAATTACCTCTTTTCTGAATCGCATTTACTTTCCACATCTTCACCCTCACCGTCTGACTGATCCTCAGGCAATAATTGTAACAATAATAATATTTGATGGTCGCTCAGCCTAGACATTGTAAATAACTAAATAACTTTCATTGCTCTACAAAAGTAATAGTTGGTATGATTCTATACAAATTGTTTCACATGTAACATCCATGGCTATAAAAGAATAACGTAAATATTATGACCTACCTTCAAATAGATACTGTTTAGCTTAATAAATGCAGCTTGGGTCAAAAGACGCGGCGCCGTCTTTGTAGGTAAATGTTATGTTTATTTAATTCAAGATGATAATATAACAATAAAATCAACAGTACTTTGAAATATAAACTATTTCATTAAACGTCACGGGAGGTCATAGCATTGGGAGGTCATAGCACTAAAACTAATAGTTTCGAAATTATCGAACGATAAAATTGAAAATGGGTCAAAAGACCCCTGACCGTCTTTCTAGTGTTAATTTGAATAGGTAACAGTATCCACATCTCGTCATCGTCGTCATCTCAGCGTTAATCCCAGTCGCATCCGAAGCCTTTTCAGCTTTGGTGTCTGGGGTCCGCTTTACCAGTCCAACTGCTGATATGGCTAAACTTCGACATTTTCCGTGAAGCGACTGCCGTCTGACTTCCAAAACCCGAAGGCGACATCGCAGCATTGCAGTTAGACCAATTGTTGGACTTTTGAGGGCTCCCAACAACCCGTAACGGCTGCCACTAGATGTTCGTATGGCAACCGGGACCAACGGCTTAACGTGCTTTACGTGGTACGACCAGACCAGTGCAAATATTCATATTCATGCATACAAATACTTGCACTGTGTGGGGATTGAACCCGTGCCATCTTCCGCAGCGGCCGCGTCCGCTACCGCTACGCCATGGAGGCTGTCAATAGTATCCACATCTGGCACGTTATAATGGTCAATGGCTATTATCATAAAAGTAAACAAAGTTTAGGGTCTTTTGCAATTCTTAGAAACAATGCACATACATGCCTTAGCCTCAAGGCCCACTTCATCATATCTCTTAAGTCAGTTTGTTACTTATCTTTATCTTTACAAAAGACACACCAAAACATAATGTTGAGTTAACTGTGAAAATTGTAACAATTCGCAAACAAAAAGAGAACAAATCAATATCGAAGAAAATTCGGGTATTATTTCAAAGCTAGAGAAAGGAATTAATTCCAAACAAAGACCTGGCAAAAGAATATGGTGTATCATACTCGACAATTTCAACCATTTGGAAAGAGAGGGAAGAAATTCAAATCCTTTATGACAAAATTTTTTTGAAAATGAGAAAGTCAGAGTAGAGAATAGCTGTCACTGGTTGTTACAACTATCGGTTTTTACGACTAAATATGAGTGGTCCCTTCAATGTGGATATAACAGATTTTGACTGTAGTAGATAAAACCTGTATAAATTTTGGGCAGCCAAAAAAACTTACGATACACTCATTACGAAGAACATTCAGCTAAAAAGTGACATTTGTAGGAAAATGACATTCATGACAAAGGTATTTGTTTTAATTCCCTAGTGAAATGGCATTCCTACTCAATCAATTGATTATGTAACATTGTTTTATACAAAAAGTCATAGGTCACATCTTTAAGGTCAACTACATTTTCAATTATAGGAAGAACCGGAGCATTTGCGGAAGTTATTCATTGGGGGTCTTGACTTCAGAACTAATGATTCCTCACTGAAGGAATTCTACGAACAATGGGGAGAAATTGTAGATGTAGTGGTTATGAAAGATCCTCAGACCAAACGGTCAAGGGGCTTTGGATTTATCACTTATTCCCGGGCGCACATGGTAGATGATGCACAGAAAAATAGACCACATAAAATAGATGGAAGGTAATGTGAACAGTTTGTGATAACTTTATTGAATTTCCAAATTCATTAGTAAAACCCATTCCTTAGTTTTTTATCTAACACAAAGAACTCAATGAACTCTAAACAACCCTTTCAGAGTGGTTGAACCAAAACGTGCTGTGCCTAGAGAAGAAATAAAGAGACCAGATGCTGCAGCTACTGTTAAGAAACTCTTTGTTGGAGGACTGAAACAAGATATAGAGGAAGAAGATTTGAAGGAGTATTTTAGCTCTTATGGGAGCATTGTTTCTGTGAGCTTAGTGACTGAAAAGGATACAGGGAAAAAGAGAGGCTTTGGATTTGTGGAGTTTGATGACTATGACCCAGTTGATAGGATATGCTGTGAGTTTATAAATACAATTATGAAATATTTTAGTAAATTCTCATACAGATTACACTTCAGATCAATTCATGTTAAGAATTAAAAACTGTTTCTTAAATAAATGTTTGTTCCAAGCGCAACCTAACCACAAGGTCAAAGGGCATCGTTTGGATGTTAAGAAAGCCCTATCAAAGTCAGAGATGGCGGCCGTTGGGCCGGGCGGCGGCAGCGGAGGTGGAGGGGGCCGGCGTGGCGGTGGGCGCGGTGGCGGCGGCGGCGGAGGCGGCTGGGGCAACCGGCAGAACCAGGACTGGGGAAACTCAGGTAAACGATAATTATCTAACTACACTAATTTAGAAATCATATTTTGGCTCTGCCTTGTGAAGTGATGAAGCATAGACAAGAAAATGAATCTGGTTTTATCTTGTCTAGCTTACCATAAAAACACACTTACATATTTGTCTGAATTGTTTTCATAATCTAATTTTGATTGTAAAGTACATGTATTTTATTATTATTTTCAATTTATTTTCTTATCTGATATAGCCTATTTTAGACAAAGGTGACATTGTTTTGATATCGATAACTTTGAAAAAAAATCCTAAGCTTTTTTATTTTTTGTGCCCGGGGCCGCATTCCTAGAAGATGGTGGAAAATAAGCATTTTTATTTTTTAAACCAGATGGTGGCGGCTACAATTCTGGATACGGTCAAGGTGGATGGGGCAACCAAAATCCATGGGACTCTGGCAATTCTGGAGGAAATTGGAGTAACCAGGGATATGGGGACCAAGGGGGCTGGAATCAGCCTAATAACAATTTTGGTGGCGGATACCAGCAGGGATACGGCGGTGGACCGATGAGACCAAACTATAACACGTCCAGACCTCAGCCTTATAATAATTCAAGTTAGTACACTATTCGATTTTTTTTTTTTAATTTTTGAATGGACAATCTCTAGAAAATTACTATTACAATAAAACTGACACAGAAAAGTGCTGTGATCGTGTATAAAATGTACGCTTTTTGCTGTGTCAAAAATTTTAAGTTTCTAAAGTATTGAGAAGCTGATGGGTTCGAAGGTGGCGGTGGCGGCGGGTACGGTACCGCGGGCGGTGGCAACGTCGGTGCCAACGTGGGCGCCGGGTACAACAACATGCCAAACCAGGCACAGACCGCCAACCAGCGCCGCTTCTAGACCAGTGCAGTCTCCTCTTGTGAGTACATCCCCTTGTTTTTACTATATAAGTATTTATTTTATTACTGCATTTAATTTTCGTGATTCCATTTTATTATTCGAAATTTTGTCTCATGCATGCTTCGCATATCGCCTCCGAGCAACTGATCGCTTAGTACTTGTTTCATTGCATGTACGTGAAGTCGTCTTATCAGCATGCAAAACATGCGTGCCTTGATAAGACCCTGTAGGTGTCCCTCTTTTAATCGATGCGGAATCCTCTAACGTTTCTCTCATTTGTCACCACTTATATACTTAGCAGGCTAGACTAGACTAGTCGTGGTGGCCTAGTGGTGAAAACACCAGCCTCTCAAGTATGAGTGCGCGGGTTCGATTCCAGGTCAGGCAAGTACCAATGTAACTTTTCTAAAGTTATATGTACTTTCTAAGTATATCTTGGACATCAATGACTGAAGGTGAAGGAAAAACATCTGAGGAAACCTGGACTTTAAGTCTGAAATCCCCAACCCGCATTGAGCAACCGTGGTGATTACGCTCAATCCTTCTCTGTATGAGAGGAGACCTGTGCCCAGCAGTGGGACGATCAAAAGGTTGATGATGATTATGATATAGCAGGCTATAACGCGACTGACAGGCAAATAATGACAATGCTATTCGATTTTGGATGTACAAATGCCATGACGTTTTCATAGAAATTAATCTACTAGTGTCTTGCCCCGCTGTCGCGTCGCGTTTGTGTGTGGGAGCCTCAATAAGGATGTGATAGATTTGGCCATCAGTCGAATCCCAACAATGCGGCGATTAGTTCGAGGGACACCTTTATTCAAAATTTTAGCTCTCTTAATTCCTTTTATTACAAAACGGTGTCATAAATTTTCTTTTCCAATAATGTCAGTACCAATTTGATGGATTTGACATTTTGAATGTGTATGGTGTATACTTACGAAGGTATTTTTTAACACGTAGGTCTCAAGTTGCGCTTAGTTGAAGCTAGGCAGGCAGAAGGTAGAGTAGTGACGAGAGGTAGGCCAGGAGGTCAGCTAGCTAGTGAGGGACAAGCGGACTTAGTGAAGCGACTGCATTAAATAGTCAATTTACATTTATTTTTCTGCTTCAATTAAGGATGGTTCACAATAAGGTATTGTGTAGGCACTAGATTCATTTTTTTTCTATTATTGTTAGTCGTTTAGCACGTAAATCACAGTTTTTACAATTCAATTACCACTTTTTAATTATTTTCCGCACGGCTATGTATTACTCAGGTAAAGCAATTTAAATTAAAATCTCCATGTCCAATCGGATGATACTGTAAAAGCTGTGGCATAAGATTAATATTTGCGTTTTTAGTCATAAGTGAGGAGATTTATATTATTTCTGTTAATAGTTTAATGTTTAATATAGATTATAATTTTGTTTTGAATACTATCGTCCACAATTAGATAGAAATAGCTATAACATTCCAAAATAAATATTCTATTGAATGACAGTGTTGTGTTATAATAAAATGTTATATTTATGCACTTGCAAGCACCAATAGGCTTTAAAAAATTAAAAAAATGAATTATCTTGGTGTTATAAATAGGCCTTATAATGAAATGAACTTAAGGATTTGTTATAAAACATTTTTATAAATGTTTCTCAATTGACATTAAGTGGCGTGACCAATCAAATAATAGGCCTTATAATGAAATGAACTTATGGATTTGTTATAAAACATTTTTATAAATGTTTCTCAATTGACATTAAGTGGCGTGACCAATCAAATAATAGGCCTTATAATGAAATGAACTTATGGATTTGTTATAAAACATTTTTATAAATGTTTCTCAATTGACATTAAGTGGCGTGACCAATCAAATAATAGGCCTTATAATGAAAAGAACTTATGGATTTGTTATAAAACATTCTTATAAATGTTTGTCAATTGACATTAAGTGGCGTGACCAATCAAATTGAGTATGTGATACGTCCAAAATAAATTTATAGGTATTCTATCTAATTAAAAAATATGAATTGTATAAGCATTAAATGTGTAACTTATAATCATTTATATGTCTTAAAGATATTTGTTATATTTCTACATCTCTATTCCTAAACGTTGCATAACTAACTAGTGATTAGCGATTCTTCAACCATACATTTTGACATTTTAACTTCACTTTAATCATCGTTTATGAATACACCACTTAAACAAGTGGTGTTTATTCATAAAATGTATGGTTAAAGAATCGCTAATCACTAGTTAACTTTAAGCAACGTTTATAAATAAAGGGACTAATGTTAAGTTGTTATAGAGTTATGATTGTTTTCATTTGTGTGCATACAATTAAATAAACACTATTTTCCATGGATTGTTCTACACGTGCACGAGCCTCAGTGGAATAGGCCATGGTAAGTCGACTCTATCCAAATAAAACCACTGAAAATTTAACACATTTTTTATTTTAACATCCCTCCCCTTTATTGTATTCTAGATATTTTTATTTACACCACTCTAAATTACGTATTTATTAGGGAATATACTCTTTCAACTAATTAGGAACGTTTTGCGAATTTATTTCGTATGTTTGGATTGATTTTATCCCACACTACATTACTTAATATTTAATTTAGATAGGTAATACAGATTTATTATTCAAAACAAATAGAAATAACACAAAAATATATCATTTATTCACATTGGATTCAGCGTAAAATGGTTTAAAAACTTTTTTGGCATGAATGTGAATGCTATCAAAAACAATCTCACAAAAATAACAATATAATGACCTGAATGTAGGTCGTTCACATAAAATTGTTTAAATCTATTGGGCCGCGGCCAGATATGGTTTACAGTTAAACTGGCAACTGTTGTTTGTAAATTATACTATTTATTTTCTTTGTATGTGTATAAAAGCCAGGAATTTTCAACATTAAACAACAAACGTCATACTCCACAAAATTCCATTGGAACGAAAAACTTCTTTGGATCTTTTTGTTACAAATGGTCACTCAAAAATCAACTTAGAATACATTCTACTAAAGTAGATGTCTGACTGCATGAGTGTCTGTGGAATGTAATTATTTGAGAGTAAGAACAATGCTTTAAGTACTGCTACAAAGCAGTCTGCTATTGGTTGAGAGTAGGCCATTTCTAGAGTTTTCTTACACAATTAAAATTCCACGCTCTTCTCTTACAAGTTAAACAACGCTTCGCATCACTGGGAAAGTTCAATAGCCTCTGTAAAAGGTCATCGGACCTCCCAGACTTGTTAGAAAACTGCTCAGTTTAGAACCTATACCAGTGAACCATACCTAGATGACTCTAATTTTACACTACTTACAACTAAGTATATAGATAGATATTTATTTGTCATTTATTGTCGGTGGGTGCTGCACTGGCAGGCAGGGACACGGGGGCGGAGCGCAGTATGAAGGAGTCAGCACGGTCGGGAACAGGCCTGATGCAGCGGCGAAGTGTCTATAAAGAAAGATAAATACCCATCAATACTTACATACTCTAAATAGTAGGTACCTATACTTACATATAAATTCAGTAGCCAGTAGGACTCTAATTCACTATGACCAATTTAACGATTTTATATTGAAACTACGTAATTTCTTACGTATTCTTTAGGACAAAATGGCGTGATTTATACTGTTATTATGTTGTCCTTATGGTTGACATTTCGATTGCTAGCCGTTATCAAGACGTGATTTGGTTGTGGCACAGATTACAGAATACTACGTGTTGTGGTAAGATTTCGGAGCCCTGCACAAAAATGTAATAGTAGGTACCTATTGCTTTTAATGTTTAGTTCGGGAATAGCATCTATCATGCCACCCACTGCCAGACCAAGTACATAGTAATACACACCGTCACACTGTTGGTCAAGCAATGCATTTCCGGGTTATTCTGACCTCGTATTGTATAGCCTTTTTGTGCAATCACATATTAGCTTATACTGCTTATTTATGGCTTATGTCCAGCCGTGGGTCCCCAATTAACCATTTCGCTGAATTCGTTATAATCTTGTCATTATTTGTCATTTGTATGTTGTACAATTTTATTGTACCTACATATATAAAGAGTAAAGTATTTAGTCTACCTGTGTATCTTGTATCGCGGGTTTACACGTGGCAGGAAGGCTAATAGCGGACTGGTGATGCATAAGACGCATTCATTGACCTTGAAAAGGTCAAGTGTGTACGTTAGTCTACCTAGATTTTAGGTATCTCATTTGAGAAACAGTGTGACCGATGTACGGACGACAGCAGGTCAAGCTACCCGAAACTGTCAGATTTTTCCAATCAATTTTGAGCCTTAATGCTTCAGTATTAAAGTTGAAACTCTAATAAGGAAATCTGACAGATTGTACTAGCCTGCCTGATGTGCAAAGGGAATCGTATGTCGTTTTCGTAACACGTGGCGTTCTGTCGTTATTGCATACATATGAGGAAAATGGTAAACTTAATATGTAGTAGGTACCTAACTATTCGTCAATTCTCGTTTTCATCTTAAGTTTACCGGTTTACAACACAAACACAAAGTTTAATTATGTTGTTGCTTAGTCATTTCAGGTACGTACCTACTTACTGTTAGGTAGAGTCAACGACAAAAGTTTATTGACACTTATTTAAAATCATAATTATTGAGCGGAACAGAAGTAAACTAAAATAATTGTTATGCTTAGCTATTATAATTGTAGTAAGATGCTGAAATGAAATGTATTATACAATATGTAAAGAAAACCCTGTCCGATCCGTGAAGGCATTGTTAGGTATCGATAACTGATTCTACTAATGGATACAAAGCCGAGCTAAACTTAAAAAAAATCCCCCTAAAAAATATTATTTCGCAAAAAGAGGTAACTTAATACATGCGCGGTAAGCAACCCTTCCGCGGGCGGCGGGGGACAGGGCACGCGGCACGTGGTCACATCGCTATTCGCTCATAATAATACCGGTGTTGTCACTTTTTTAGAAATTACAAAATTTCAGGAAAATTGGAATTAATTCCCGGGAAAAAAAGATTATTTCAAAATTCATTAGTATTGTTACTATGATGATTAAGTATGTAAAATTTTATATTATATTTGGTCTAGTATTTACCTAACCTTTATTATCCTTAAGGGTCGGACAGGGTTTTCTTCACATATTTTATTATAATTATTGCATCCATTTGGATGATATGTGAAACTAGCAGTGGTAGGTACTTAATCAACTTTTGGCACTGAATGTAACAACTATGTTAAAACTGTTCAGGTTTGGCCAATTTGGTTTAAAAGGACCAATATTCTTACGGAAGGTCGAAAAGAAGACGGCACAGTTGGCGTAGTGCTTAAATGTTTGACTGTCGCTGCGTGTCGCGGGTTTGATTCCCGCACGGAGCAAATATTTATATGACATACAAGTAGGGTCTTCTGGGTCTGGTTGTTTGTGTATGTGAGTTTATATGTTTGTAAACGCAACCACGATAAAGGAGAAATTCTTAGTGTGGGACGTTAAAAAAAAACATTTCATATTACTTAAATATGAAATGTTTTTTTTTTACCCCGAGCCCACAGCAAATTTTGATGTGGGCTCGGGGTAGTGACTAGGTTGCATTACAATATTTTCCGGAATTTATCCAGACTCGAGGTCTCCAAATTAGACTTCCAGAGAGAAATTTTGAAACAACAGTGCTTAAGGCACAGTTTGTAAAATAATTAAATATTCTGCTGTTCACACATTTATTTCACGACATTCAACATTACTATGAGTGGCGAGTGCCGTGAAAAAAATAAGTTTGAGCGATTCCTCACATTCTAATAAGAAAGTCAATAATTTCGTGGGAAAGTGCGCACACAGGTAATGTTATGGGAGTGCATTTAGTATTGATTCTATGTTCCTTGACTGGAATCCACGTGACTTTGAAAGCCTTGTCATTGTATCCTGCACTCTTGAGACGGTAATTTTGGTGTACGCAAGTATTTGAATGTCTTCTTCTTATTCAGTCTATACAACGTGTAACAAAAGGCATGGCATCTTTACATGATATCAAACGATATTTGAAGGGTTTTTTAATCTTATCTCTTTATGTTAGGAAGTTATGAGGACAAACACTGCCTGTGATAGGCTACTATCATACTAGTCGCACAGAGATATTGAAGAAATTTATCGGATTTTGGCAAGTAACGTAACGGGTAACGAGTAGTTATTAACGTATGTAGTGTGCTACCACGTTTGTTATGATTTGATTTTAAGAAACACACGAAACCGAAAATTTGGTACCAATTTTTTGAGTTTTTTTTTTGAATTGAAACTCTTCCGATATCGTTTGATATCATCTAAAGATGCCATGCCCTTGGTATGTACCTATATACCCTTTTTGTTACACGTTGTAGAGGTCCACTGCTGGGCAAAGGCCCCCCAAGGCTTTTAGCGATGACTGGTTTTGTGCTGCCCGCATCCATCGGCTTTCTGCGATCTTAACCAGGTCATCGGTCCACCTTGTTGGGGGAGACGCTGCGTCTTCCGGTACGTAGCAGCCACTCCAGAACCTTACTGCCCCATCGGCCATCGGTGTATGCCACATTAAACAAATAAAGGCACAAACACCCAAAGAGAATTTTGGCCAATCTTCTCCGTTCAAAACTACTTTTTGTAAGGGACAATAACGATTCAATTTTCTTATTATAAATCTTGACATTCTAAAGTGCGTCCTGTCATCGAAATAAATTGTTTAACTTTACCTTAAGCGAGTTACGCTGTGATGAAAAAATATACCTAAGTGCTTGGCCAGACTGCAAACGCGGGCGCGGTGCGTCGTACTCAAACATATGAGACTTAATACAAGCGTCCATAGTGATCATGGGGCGCGGCGAGAAGCGCGGGCGACTTAACGTGAGGAGCACGCGTGTAACTCAAACCATAGTTCGTTCATGAAAGTGTTCGCAGTGAGTGCGCGGGCGGCAAGCGAGAAATCGCGCGGTGAGCGGGAATCTCGAACCATTCCGCACAGACCGCGCGCGTCGACACCGCGCTTGACTGCGGACAGACAAATCGCGCGCGTCACCGCTCCCGCGCCGCGCGCCGCGCCGCGTTTTCAGTCTGGCCAAGCACTAAGAATGCCTTAGGGTTACCTATTTATAAGTTAGGTGCTGAACAACTATTAGGCTGCGTTTCCACTAGAGACGTGCTATGCTACGTCGCTATCTTCAGCCACTAGAGGTCCACTGCTGGACAAAGGCCTCCTCCAAGGCTTTCCACGATGACCGATCTTGTGCTGCTCGCATCCATCGGCTTCCCGATAACCTGGTGTCATCGATCCACCTTGTTGGGGGCCTCCTTACTCTGCGTCTTCCGTTACGTGGCCGCCACTACAGAACCTTACTGCCCCATCGGCCATCGGTTCTACGAGCAATGTGCCCCGCCCACTGCCACTTAATTTTAGCAAATTGAAGAGCTAAAGAGAGCTAAGAGCTATATATGGTATAGACTTTGGTCGTCGCTATGGCAAGGGGGGCGGCTGCCCCCCCTGGAAATCTCACAGAACATGTATGTAACTACTAATTACTAAAAAAAGTATAAACAAGGACTTCGCTTAATAAACCACAAAGTAGACACTGACAAAATTTACGGTTTAATTTCCAAAAAACTACTATAGCGCACAAAGATTAATCACCCTAAAAATATGACCTGTCCCCTAGGCCTGACATGCCCAAGACCAGAAGCTGGCTACGCCCAATGGATGCGCGAGCGATGAAGTATATGCAGAGCACATTACCTAAACCAGGCGCTCGTTTGTCACAGAAAATAGACATGCTTTCTTTACCTTCCATTCTTACTGCTGATGAATCACAATGCTCGAGCTGCACATCATATAGCTACCTCGTGGTAGGGCATATTTTACTCGCTCCGCCACACAGTTTACTTAGCAATAGTGCAAACGAGCTAGCTTAGCTTTCCCATTCTCACAGCATAGTTGCATAGCACATATTTGGTGGAAAAGCAGCCTAACATCTAGCGTAGCTAGGTACGTTACGAACCCAAAAGAATGTTTATATAAAAAGTATCATATAAGTATGTCCTAATCCCGATTTGAATTAGGAGATCTTGGTTCACCCATGTGGGAATAACTAAGCAACAGAATAAATCCATAAATAACAACATGAATAAATAAGCAGATAGGTAGGATTTATCAAAACTAAAAAAGTAGGTACTTATAGTAGTGCTTGGGGGAGGCCTATGTCCAATAGAGGACGTCTGTCCGCTGAACTAACGAAATAGATTTAGGTAAATAGAACATAGGTGTGACCTACCTGTATTGTTGATCAAGTTGTGCTTTTTCAATCCTTTTGTCTTTAGCTCTTCGATTTTGAAACCAAATCTTGACTTGTGTTTCGCTGAGCGACAGAGCGGATGCTAATTCACATCTGAAATAAAAATAAATAAGGTTTATTTCTCTCACTAAGTAAATTGTTGTGTGTAAATACAATTTTGCCGTATGCTCGATCCTTTGTAAGGGCTGGAGTCTGAACTAGGTTCCTAACCTGTACCTACCTAATACAAATCTCCAGGCTCACACCCCTTTAAACATTTATCATTTGTGACGACATCTAGAATAATTTATATATGGGTAGGTATCACTATTAGAAAAACCATTTTCAACAGAGGGGTAGGTAAATCTAAAAACAAATAAAAAGGTGTAATCGAGATGCGCATTGTGAGGAGATGTATCTACTTAATGGTAGGAAAGTGTACCTATGTGTGTATGAAGGTGTAAAGGTTTTAAAATTAGGTATATGCTTCAGTTCAATCCTTGGCTATCGCAATCACCAATAATCACTCGTACAAGCTAATCAAGTATGTAATTTTTTAATTAATCTTCAAGCGATTAAAGGCTAAGCTCGCTGAGGATTCTCCCCCCTCCCCTGACCTTCATACCTTCTCGCCCTAGCCACGTATTCGCCCCTCGCGTATTCTAGCTCCAGTCGAAGAGTCTGGTGAGCTGAGAAGGTGGTGCGTTGTCGACGAGGCCGGCTCTCCTTCCGTCGTCTGCGAGCCACTGCCAAAAACAAGAGCATAGTTTTAGTAAGCAATAGTTTTCAGACTGGAATAGGCAAATCCTATGACTATCTGGGTCAGCCCAACTGGCAGTCATACTTTCGAGTTTCTTAACTTTATCGCTGAAGAATAAAGGTTCAAGGTTAATTGGGAATATTTGACAGTTTAGGGTAGATTGATCAACTGTCGTTTGTACTTCCTTACCTAGCTACCTACTCAAAACCACCAAGCCGTAGGTATTACAAAAACTCGAAAGTTTTCCACGCGAATACTAAGACCTAATAAAAAACTCGCCAACCAAGTAAGGATTCCTCGCAATTCCTGTGTGCCCAGTGCCGGTACACTACTTATATGATTGAGGCATGAGAAACTACGCTTGTAAGAGCTCCGGTTCCGCACCACATTGTTCCGGAAATGTCTCGAGGTGAAACCCTGTCCGCGCTACAAGGGTGATTTGATAGTTCATAATTTTGCTACCCGATATTATTTACTAATTATCCCGACACTGATATAATTGGGGTTCCGCATATAACGCTTTTTAATTTTTTGGGATAGATTGAGATATTATTAGTGTTGGTGCGAGGAAAAAAACCAGCCAAGAGCGAGTCGGGCCACGCTCAGTGACAGTGGGTTCCGTAGTTTCCGGTACAGTAAGTACAAACTTAGTTCAGAAATAAAGTTGTACAATTTTTCAAAAACGAACAGTTTTGGAAGAATTGTCTTTATTTGAAACTCAAGTTCAAATTAATTTTCCTAGAAATTGTTTATAAAGTTCTATGTTTCTAATTTACTCACCTTTTTTTTTACTTTTCAAGCGATTCTTTCCACAAATATTAACAAAATCAACAAATTTTTTTCGTAAACTCCTATTCATTTTTAAATACTTATCCAACAATATATTACACGTTACGGTGAAAATGAAAAAAAAAAACCCTAATAAAACCTTTTCTTCACATTTTTTTTGCACTTTGTCGGCGAGATTGATACACATTTTGGTGCTAAATTTTAGCTATCTTGTGCTAACGGTCACTGAGATTATCCACGGACAGACGGATAGACAGAATTGGCGAAACTATAAGGGACCTATCCTATATATAAGGGATATACAATATGCTAAGAAAACCCTGTCCGACCCGTGAAGGTATTGTTAGGTATCGATAACTGATTCTACTAATGCCTACAAAACCTGGCTAAACTTAAAAAAAAATTCCCCCTAAAAAATAAATAACTTAAATAAAATAAATAGGTAATTTCATGGCAACACAGGCACAGTTCATAACCTCAGTTGACCTCATGCATGTAGGTATAGGTAATTTATTCACGTTTATCGAGTCTCGAAAGAAATAATGATACTTAGGCAGCTCGTGAAAAGAACTTTTTTTTAAGTAGGAAGGTCGTCTGACTCTCCAAATGTATCATTTCATTCGATGAGCTTAATGGCTGTGGCGGAGATGTTGTTCCAATTTCGTTCACTAATAACGATACAGGCCCAGCTGGCACCGTCGCACGAGATTAGCACGAACATGCACATAAATAAAAATCAAGTGGTGTCAAATCCGCGCTGGCCACAGTTGGTCCACCCTTACCAATCCACTGCTCGCCGAACTGATAATGGAGGTTCTCACGTACAGGACAAAGATATGTTGACGCACTGTCATACTGGAACCACATTGACCACAATCACCTGATCACAAAACAGCAGTTGCTACCTTCCATCAGCATGTTACATTACTCTACATTAGGAAACGACATGATCACACAATATACGAATAGTCTTCACGAGAGCGATGTTTACGCACTACTGATAATTTAAAGTAAAAATGATTTTTATTTTTTAGAATTGTACCTACGGGGCTGACCTCGCGGCATCCTTTGAGTAAATAGGGATGTGTAAGTAATCAAAATATTGATTTTCGATGGAAACAATTTACTCGTCTATTTTTGTTATCGATTTAGTATTGTAGTTTCTCATTCTCATTCTAGATTCAACATCGCATGGAATTGTTTAGAACTTTTACAAAACTTAAATTAGGTACACTGCTGTAAATGAAAATCATGCCAAATTTTTAATTTCATTTTCTGTCTCAAAATCGATGATATTGACCGTTAAAATATTTGTAAAATTTTACTAAAATTGTGTTTCATAAGTCCTTCTCGTTTCTGTTTACTAATACTTGTGTTATAATAATGTTATTAGTAATTAATCGATAAACAAACAAAAGTACTTTTACCATTGGGTAATCTGTGTTTTTAACAAATCATTCAACCAGACACAAGTTTCGATTAATAGCGATAAAAAAACGTTATTGCGCAAAAATTAGTGCATCACTAGTTATTTCTTTTACGTCGCCGACAAAGCTCACGCGCGACGCCGCCAAAGAAATAAATAATCTAACAAAACAATAAAAGGAAAGCCGACAATTATACCGCCTAAAATGGTGTTGTCATTTTTTAAAAACACCAAATTTTGGGGAAGTTAGCGTAAATTCGCGGGGAAAAAAGATAGTTTCAAAATTGATTAGTATTGTTACTATGATGATTATGCAAAATTTCAAATTTTATTTGGTCATGTGATTGCCTAACCTTTATTATCCTTATGGGTCGGACAGGGTTTTCTTAACATATTGTATAAGGGATGTATCCTAGTTGACTATGGAACCCTAAATATGTGCACATGTATAAATAGGCAGTGGCTTAATGCCGTCTGATTCACAAATATAAAGTTTCCGAACAAACAGTTAAGTAATAATTTAAGTTAGGTGGCCCTGACGTGTGTGTTTGTATTGGGTTCGATTCCCAGCAGTAGGTTTGTGCATATATTAAAAAATATCTAGTATCTACCTAATCAAGTCTTGTATCAACATCAGTCTACATAAAAGTTTATTTATACTTACTGTAAATTTATTATTTACTACCTATGCAAGAAGTTATGATAATGATTACATACGTATACATCGCATACCTACATTGTTATTTACCAAAATCTTTGGGATCCAAAGAGAGCAGATAGATAGGCTGGTCTGAGCAGTACGTCTACATATGTAGTATTACAGTACCTTAATTCTACTTTAGAAACCTTAAATGTAATAGCAAATTATTTAAAGAAAAGTTTGATTTTTGACATTTTACACTCGTGCGTGGTACAGGGTCACAAACTAGGTATTTCTCAATTATGAACAGAACCCTTGTGTTTAAATAGAGCGTGCGACACTGACGGGATTGAAGCGCTTCCCCGGCGAGAGGCAACATATGGCATAGGATTGGTGTCCGTTACAATAATGTCCGGTCAATTAGTGATTGATTCACGAGCCGATGCTTACTGCCTTCCGTATCCTGTGATTTTTAATCAATTTAGTTGGTGGTTTGAGTAGGTAAGTAACAGTTACTGAATTGCGAATGCATGGTTATCAAGTGAATTTAATGACTCGTCTTAATTAGGTATTATATATGTAGATTTCGGATCCAAAGCAGATCCTAAAGACGATAAATATTGTAAGCCAATTGTAGGTATACTTATCTACTTTGTAAACTTCAAGCAGATAGGTAGACATACTTATGTACTAATTAAAAGATAAGCTGGGTAGATATAACTGCGTAAGCGTAACACATTGTTAGTTGCAATGGTCATTCTGTGTAGTTGGGCAGGCAATTGCTATTAGGTATACGAAGCAACTGATTGAACGAATTGATTCCGATTATAACTGATAGTGTGTTACGCAATTATCATGCTGGAAATCTATAGTAAATATAAGTCATCATCATCTCAGCATTAATCCCAGTCGCATCCGGAGCTTTTTTCAGCTTTGCGCTCTGAGGTCCGCTTTTACCAGTCTAACTACTGATTTAGCTAAACTTCGATATTTTCCGCTAAGCGACTGCCGTCTGACCTCCACAACCCGAAGGCGATATCGAAGACTTTTGAGGGCTTCAATAACCCGTAACGACTGCCATTAGATGGTCGTATGGCAACCGGGACAAACGGCTTAACGTGCTTTCTGAGGCACGACCAGACCAGTGCAAATATTCATATTCATGCATACAAATAAGTATTTGCACTCCGCGGGGATCGAACCTGCGCCTCCTTGGGCAGCGGCCGCATTCGCGACCGGAGGACCGACGGACGGACTGTACCTAGGTTTCTTTAAGAGAGCCAAAACTGCAAAGAAAAGCTAATCCATATCTATTTATGAGTATTGATTTTCTTCACCTTATAAGGTGCTTAGGCCTGCAGCAAATAAGTTTTGTACTGTAGTATAGTAGTATCAGTGTAGTACTGTAGGCGAAAACTTATTTTAGCAAGCGTATACAAAAACATACAGAGGCTATTAAATACAATCGTAGCTAGTGAACAACAATTTAGTAAAGCTGGACAATTGTATGACGAGAGGTGACACTCTTTGAAGAGTGGAAATGTCGTAGGTAAAAATGTTTTTTAAAATTTTATATTGTAACTAGCTTTCCGCCCGCGGCTTCGCCCGCGTGACATTCGGTTATATCGCGCTTTGTAGATTTCCCTCGGGAATATCAAGTTTTTTTTCAATAAAAGTTAGCCTAAGTTTGTCCTTCGCTCAAGGTCTAAAGATTGTCTGTGCCAAATTTCATGAGAATCGGTTGAGAGGTCTAAGCGGGAAAGTGTAACAGACAGACAGACAGAGTTACTTTCGCATTTATAATATTAGTATGGATGTTATTTAACTTCGATTCTTAAAACATCTAATTTTGAGCATTAAATTTTTTTTCTCACTTTTTCTATTCTCGGTCTCGGCCGAACGAAAATGATCTTGATGGTATATGCATAATTACCCACAAATCATCAATGTTTTCCACTTATACCTACCTAGAATGTGTATGGAGGTAGCTAGTTGAAAGCGGAAATCAATTAGGTACCTAGATTGTGTATTTCTCATGCAATCTTTATTTTTAGAACCAAATGTTAACAACACAACTCAAATGATACAATTTCAGCAGAAATACTCACATTATTATTTCTGTAAATGAGAAATAAAAGTTCGCATGATCTGTCTCGTTAGGCGCGAGCTGCGGATGCGTGCCAGATTGCTCTCATTTCGCTTGTTTCTATTGAATGTAACATACTATTGTTTGAATTGTATCATTATTATAGTAGATACGTTCTTAAGGACCTAATGAGGGATATCAAATATAGTTTTGTGGAGATACGTTTGGATAAAAAAGTGGAGCAAATGAGAACATACATTATTTTGTAGAAATGTAGACAAAGGACATAGAGAGGCTACAGGGTAGTGAAAGATGAAAAATAGGGGGAAAATATCGTGTCGGTGTAAAACTCCTGAGAAAAACGAAAAGCAACTTGACACGCAAAATTTGAAAAATATCTCAGATCCGCAGGCGTCGCTAAAAAGTAGGACCATAGATATAGGAAGTACCAATGAAATCCTAAATCTATGTAGGCCATGCGCTAGTAAGTAAATAAGAACAAAAACACTAGCCGAGCTGTAATCTATTGAAACTAATCTATCTCTTGTGTATCATAGACCGTGCAATACCTACTGAACGCGAACGCGAAATTTAATAAAAGTAGGCGACTTCGCAATTCCGAAAGTGACGAATCAGCAATGGTGCTCTCAAAAGAATGATTAGCTCATGAGTCAATAGTGTTTTCCCGGCTTTTTGCCAATCACGATTAGAATTCGTAAGTGGAAGCTTCACGTTTACCAATTACAGCTGGCCGTTTCAAAAGTTGGTACCTACATACCTATGTACGTCGATTAATGTTATGTAACAAAACTCAAGGCCCTAATTTTGTAACTGTACGTAAACGAAAAAAGTGAAACAACACTACTTTTTAGTCTGACGATAATTAACGCCATTTTTGACATACATAGGTCACTCACGACACACGGGTCACGGGTACGATCACTTGACACACGGGTAGGTATACTTATACCTACCCGTGTGTCAAGTGATCGTGAAACAGCCCGCTCTTATTTCGTCAGCTAGGGAAAGTCAGTTACCTTTCTACAGTCAATAGCGGCGGTCATTAGGTCATGTCGTATGTAAACATTTACCGAAGAGCTTTTAAAAGAGATTATAACAAAAGCCAATAATCCTAATCAAAATCAACACGCACGCAATCTAGTAATAACATAATTGGTTCAATTATTTACAGCGAAAGAAAAGGGTGGATATCCCTGAGAATCGTCAGCTGTTCTCCCTTGCCGTGAGCAGCGTATGTATGTAATTGGACCACAATAGAGGTATTATCTGACTGAGCGTTGTCACATTAAATCGTCATGCGCTTAATCGAGTCGAAAGTGAGTGTTGTTAGCGGTTGGGGCGCTTAGCCTGATTCGTGTTACTTTTTTTTTATTTAGATGAGCTTAATAAGGATCAAGAGGTGTAGAGAGAAAAGTTTCTGTAGTTAAAATGCCTAATGAATAAAAGTAGGTATAATAATTAAATAATCCGTTCGCTTAATAAAGCGAACTAATTAGAAGGCATTATAATTTCTACTAATTTTTTAGACCAAATAATTAGATAATTATCATCCTCTCACTTATCAGTGGGGGGATAGTATCTAGTCTGACGTGATGATAATAGGTATCTACTTAGAATTTTACATAATGAGCCTATAATTTTGCCACTTTTGAGACACAGGTCTCCTCTCGGTGAGAGTGAGTGGGCCGTAATCTACCACGACTAGTACGGGTTGGTAGATACTTAGCTACTCTTGGTAACATCAATTCTTTTTTAAATAACTATAAACTATTGCTCGACCGCAATCCCGCCTGATGGTAAGCAGTGATGCAATCGTTGATGGTAAAGCGCGCTAGTTTATTAAGCCTATTCACTCAAAATAAAACTGAGTGAATAGGAAGGAAGTCGATAGTTGAGTGAGGTGACGCAATGTGAAACCCAATAACACGACCAACGATGTTGCGCCAGAGGGACATTGATCTGGAGACCTCTGAGACCAACCTCCCGACACAACGTTTGGCGCATCGTATCCAGCACACATCGGAACGCATCTGCTAAGACCCGTCCTCCATACGGCTTCACCAGACATAATGCCAGAACACGACGAATCGCTTGGCGGCAATACTTTGTCTGGTGGGTGGTAACTTCTGCCAGCAACCGATGTTATGGCCTACCACGGAGAAAAAATATGAATTTCGAAATAGATAGCCAAGATATTTTGTAAGCACGGCTACTAAGAAGCTAGCTATAGGTACATACCTACCTAATTAGAAATATAACCTCAATTTCAGTTTAACACTAAACACTCCAGGATATTGATCATAAGATTTATCTTAACTACAAAAATACCATTGTTGTAAGCGATTAAAAAAATGATTGTGTTTAATCAACAATACTAACAATAGGAGCTGGAGTTAGGGTTGCTCCCCTTAATATTCATTACCAAGATCCCCTAATTACAGCTTCATTCGACCATTCACCAGAGGGTATTTAGAGATAGAAGTACCACACCTGACTTGTTCTTGTTTTGTTTCCGATGCCTCTCGCCAGATATTGATATTACGAAATCTTCGCTTCACCGCATTTCAATTGAGCACAATACTCGTAGATACAGAAAAGTCGTAGTGAAATCCTCTTCTTGTTATTGCCAACTGGCTTTTTCCCGCTTCGAAGAAGTAGTGATGTGGAAAAGAAATACTCAGTCTGTTGGATTTTTGATATTATGTTGACTACTACGTAAATACAATCCGGTCAGTTAACTGCGTTTTGTACAGCGTCTTGAAAAGCTGTCTGACCGTCATTGGATGACGAACACCTTCCTGATATTTTTATTTAATTGAAAAAAAAACCAAATATCTGTCTATCTATGACTAATACATCATCTGCTAAGTCTTTTCCCACCTATGTAAGGGTTGGCGTCCAGTCTAGTAGGATGCAGTTGAGTGGCAGTATTTTACGTAGAAAGTCTATGCCCCCAAGGGAAATCTCCAAGAACATGTATAACTCCCCTAATTACTAAACAAAGTACAGAAGAGTCTACTCTATCTTTTAAATAAATAACTGACAAAATGTACGGTGTAATTGCCAAAAAATCGCTTGCAACTATAGCGCACAAAGATTACTCACTCTAAAAATTTTACTTCGGATGCGACTGGGATTAACGCTGGGATGATGATGATGAACACACAATATAAAACAAACTTACCTACAAATCTACTATTAAGATCGTCAAGCTTAAAAACATTGGTAGTGTTATTGGAGCATGTAGGTACTTAATATGTAAACTTTGTCTACGTAACTTTTAGCACAGACGACACATCAAGCTATTACAATTACAATCTCTCAAATTTCTTTATAAGATTTTCAACTTTTGGGAATATTCGACAGTTTCGGGTAGCTATTGTCAGTACAAAAAACTTATTATTATTATCATGTATGTAGCTACGAAACGTAGCACTTTAAGGGTAAATTGCTACGTGTCGTAGCATACCTACATATATTGCTACGAACATTCAGCACATGCTTATCTAAGTATTTCTCATTATAATAATAAGAAGCATAAAGACACATTATTTCCGGATGTTCTCGTCTAACTAACGGGGAGTACTTGCATAGACACAATCTTGTAGCCAGGATAATTCATCAGCAACTTGCTCTTAAATACAACCTTGTGGAATCGAAGTTGCCGTACTATAGGTATATGCCCGACCCAGTTCTCGAAAATGGCCATATCACATTGTACCGGGATCGATCCATCATCACTGACAGGACTATTGTTGCCAATAAGCCTGACATAGTGCTGGTGGATCGATCAGAGCGGCGTGCAATGATTGTTGACATAACCATTCCACATGATGAGAACCTCGTGAAAGCTGAGAAAGATAAACAAATCAAGTATCTTGACTTGGCTCACGAGGTTCTCGACATGTGTGAGGTGGATTCAGCAATCATTGTACCGATAGTCGTGACAACCAATGGCTTATAAGCCAAGAGTTTCGACCAACACCTCAGGAGGCTCTCATTAGGCAGCTGGATCAAGGGCTTGATACAGAGAGCGGTACCTACTGTTGGACACGGCTCGCATCGTCAGGAAGTTCCTCTCTCTGGAGCCCTGACCGCCGGTAGCTTGGACCTTATTCCCGACACCGGTAGGCTACTGTTTTTAAATTTTTAAATGTTTTTTTATGTATTTATATAAATATTTAAAAATGTAAATTATATGTATGTAAAATAAATAAACGAGAAGCATAATAATTGAAACAGAGCCGTGTTTATTTAACAATCGATTGTTGAATTTGTAACAGATTGTTAAGCTTTGCTCAACATAATCCTCGTTGAAACCGCACTTCGGTCAAATGCGATGTGAAACGAGACCGATATAAATTGCGAATAATATAAATCGAATTGCTATGAGTCGGGGAACGCATGCCGTGCACGTGTGAGCTCCCACGAGCCCATCCAACACGTACCGTACACAAAACTCTGCACAATGAAGATTTGAGTGTGTCCATGTTTGATAAAAATTGGGCTCGGTTTACTATCATTTGTTAGGGATCCACATATCAGTAAGGGACAAATAGGTTGGGCCTGTTGTCTGAATACTTTGATTATATACTTACCCATGATCATAAATGACAATGCTCTAACGATGTCTCTTAACAAACCCTGGACTTTGTGCTGAGTGCACATAAAGGTATCGCTAAGTCTTGGTTTAGTTCAGTGATTGCTTATAGAATAGGTAAACCTACTTATTGACTAGAAAAATTGACTAAAAAAAAACATATTTAAATTAAGCTGAGAATCAGCACTTTTTGATACTCAATAAAGCATACAAGACAGTCACCCAAAACGCCCGTTCTTCCCCAGTTTCTAGTGCTTTCGCTAGAAAGAAGAAGTAACGGAACAAACTACCCAGAAGCACAGTAGTCTACTCAGTTAAAAAAAAAAAAAAACTAACTTTATACAATACAATGCATATAAAGTAACCAACAACAAAGCATAGAACATTCGATTAAAAAACAAAAACATAGTACAATTCTATTTTTAATTATTACTTTTTTTCTTTTATTTTGGTAATAAGTAAAAACTTATTATCAAGTTATAAGCCTCCAGGCAAAAAGGGGGCATTGAAAGTTATGATTTTGTACCACGATCCTTTAGACATAACATAAGCGTAATCAGCCTAAACTGGGCTATCCTACTACTGGGCCTTCTTTTGCCGTAATCCTTTATACTGGAAGTGTTGAAACCATGTTGAAACTAAACAACCAAAGGTCCATACAATTATCTATACTAAAGCTTTCACAGTGCAAGGTTTGGAATCAATTTGTATAGCCGGTACTTCCTATTGTTCTATATTAATAGTAGAGTCCATATCAAAATTTAATTGCCAGATTATAAGTAGGCATGCCAACCCGCATTGAGCAAGCGTGATGATTCCTAACGCTCAATCCTTCTCTGTATCTATCTGCAATGCTTCGATGTCGCCTTCGGGTTGTGGAGGTCAGACAGCAGTCGCTACACGGAAAATGTCGAAGTTTAGCCATACCAGCAGTTGGACTGGTAAAGCGGACCCCAGACTCCAAAGCTGAAAAGGCTTCGGATGCGACTGGGATTAACGCTGGGATGATGATGACATATATAGATAAACATCCAAGACCCAGGCCAATCAAGAAAAGATCGTTTTCGATCATGACCTGGTCGGGGATCGAACCTCCACGTCGCAGCAGATGTTGACCGCTGCGCCACGGAGGACGACATGTAACATGTAAGCATCGTGACGGGGTCCACGAAGACTGATGCCTCCTTGGTCAGGATTGTGGGTTCGTTAAAAAAGAAACCGTGGCCCTGGCCGTCGCACAGGCAAGGGAAGAAACACGGGTGGGTTTTAGTCAGTAAAAGTCTGACACGCCCTTCCGCTTCGCCCAGAGCGGGAGAGGGAGAAGTCATTTGATGATTTCCCATCCCAACATGAGAGCCGCAGTGGCCTAGTGGTATCGGCCGAGACTTACAAATTGTACATTGTATAAATTATTTCATCACCACTGCTCTCAAAACGGTGAAGGAAAACATCGCGAGGAAAGCGGCATGTCCTAGAGGCAACACTTCGAAGACATGTGACATCTAACAACTCACACTACTCCCCGCGTGGTAGATTACGGCCCACTCCCTCTCACCGAGAGGAAGCTTGTATCCCATCAGTGGGAACATTATAGACCGATTATGATTACGTAAATAGGCATCGTTTACCCAATTTTCATAAATTAAACACTGAAACATAATACAAATCTAAACAAAACAAATTATAATGTTTGATAATCAGTTTCATGGACTGTTATTTCGCAATAATTATTAGAGCTGAACAATGTGTTTTATAGCGTAGCGGAACAGTGCCGACAATTTTAACGAGAGAGCGAATTCGAATGGTTGCCGGCACGCCTCTATTGGGAGGTAGCGAGACGTGGTGTGGTAATCGCATCATGGCAGTCCCGACGAGCGGGCCGTCACTACACCCCCCAACCCTCCAAACACCCCCTCCCACACAGTCTCTTCACCAAAGCTTTTTCAGCGACGCGACAAACCATTATGATTCTATTTTCATGGCAATAAGACTCCCCAAAGAAAAAGATTTTCGTACTAATAAGCTTAAATGTAAATTATAAGAGCCATTGTTGTGGAATGCTTAAATGGAAATTTTATTGTAGCTGGAACGTCGTTGTAATTCTCGTAAAATACTTTGAATATTTTTATTTATGCAACAATGATTATTAAAAGTAGGCTGTGAGATGAATTTCATGAAGAAGTAGACCTATCCTGAGCTACATCATCTTCAGCTGGGTAATTATGTGACACATTATCGGTAGCAATTATTTTATTGTAAATATTTATTTGCGACAACAAGCAGTTATGCGTTGAAATATTAAATAGTTAAGGTATAATAGTTTTTATTTTTTTTCCGCATGTAATCGCGGTACGGCAGACAGGTCTCCAGCGACATGGAGAGTGCGATTGTCACGACCCAGTTCCGGGCACGCCACAATAGTGGCGGTAAGTCCCCTCTTTGAGGAGTGGCTAGAGAGGCGCCACGGCACCCTCACCTTCCGCCTGACGCAGGTCCTCAAACAAGCGATAAATAAGAGGTGTTAATCGAGAACATCTACGGCGACAACTACAACGAGCACTTCAAGGACTACGTGAAGTAATTTCTGTGGTGTTGTTGTGTGGGTACGACACGGACTTCATAGACATCAGGGAAGACATCAGCTACGTTCTACTTGTCATTGCCTACTATCGACTGTACCATCGTTGTCAATAAACTTCGTAACCCTTAAGCGGCATTTTAATACCCCTAGCCCGTACCAATATGGTATTAAGTGAAAGGTCGTTAGGAGGGTAGAAGACTGGGTGCTGTGCAGCAGAAGTGAAGTTTATGTCCAACAGCCGACTGCGATACGCAGCACGTTGATTGTTGGCAGTAAATAAGAGTTTGTCGATTTTACAAGATGTCACTTCAAGACCACCGAAATGATGTCCGAGGAGCCAATGTGCCTACTAGAAGTTCTATTGTGTGATGCACAGCGTTTACCTATACCGACAAATATTTGAATACCAAGGCAATGCAATAAACGGCGGCCAATTTTACTTTATCTTCGTTATTATTCGGATTGTATTTATTTGTTTCCTTGATCTGATTAAAATATGCAAAAAAAAAGAGAAACAAATTGCGGTAATAATGACGCAAAAAATAAACAAACAATATAAATAAAATAAGAAATGTTTGAGGGAAATATGCGTTACATCGACGCAAAACGGCTATCGCTCAGCATGTAGGAGGTACTTATACCTACATAAAGAAGTATGTGTTATGAAATCTAATTGAAAAATATTTTTCAATACGATAAGGAATAAAATATAAAAATTCTTTGAGAACTTTGAAAAAATATGTTTTCATTGAATCCATAAAGATGATGTCCGGCAAAGAGTTGTGTGAAAGGATTAGGGAAAGAGGTTCTACGGCGCAGAAGGCTTATCTATGGACACCCTCCATTATATTCAAATATTTTTCTAGTGATATTTTATTTTTACGAGTAAGCTCTGAAAGCAAAAGAAAGATATCTTTGATCTCTGTTCTTCTGAAGGGGTAAAGTACTGGTACTGACGGGCGTTATTTATTTTTATTTAATCTTATGATATTTTGCTTGCGAAAGATTTTAAGTTAATGAAGAAAAAGATCTATGTATGTAAGTGATTAGCGAATTAATGGTAAAATAAGTATTTTTATGAATTACAGAACGACCCCCTTATTTATAAACGTTGCTTAAAGTTAACTAGTGATTAGCGATTCTTTAACCACACATTTTAGACGATTGCACGTCACTTAACTTTAATCATCGTTTATGAATAAACCCCTTAAACACCGCAGGTGTTTATTCACAAACGATGATTAAAGTTGATTGACGTTAAAAGGAAAAAAATGTATGGTTAAAGAATCGCTAATCACTAGTTAACTGTACAAACAACGTTTATGATTAAGAGGGTTAAGTTATGCTAGGATCTTAGTTTGTTAATAAAAAAAAATTTAAATTTAAATGAGTACCCCGTATACCCAGACCCAGTCTTAATTTTTATTACATGAAAATAGTAGGTACATACTTATATCAAAACATTTACTAAAAATATTATTTTTGGCTTTCTGGTTACTTCGTAGCTTCGTAGCACGACGTAGACCCCGCGTAGACCGTATTACGAATGAGGTTATTATTTCATGTGAGCCGTGGTGGCCCAGTGGTATCGCCCACGATTTTCGACTTGTAAGCCGTATGTTCGAATCGAGGCACTTTATTTTATGTAATTTATTTCATCACCAAAACGACGAAGGGTACATCGTAAAGAACAGGTACGTCGTAGAACCGAAGCTCATGACATAATTATTGTAATATATACAAGCTCGCACACGGTGGATTACGGCCCACTCCCTCTCTCACCGAAAGGAGAATCGAGTATGAGGCTGCAGTGTGCAGTGAGAACAATAAAGGTAGATAATACTTTATTAGGGCTAGAATTAATTGTTATAAAGCACTGTAAACGCTAATAAACGATTCTGAGCATATTTACCGCTTAAATAATTTAATCAGTACAAGATTAAAAACCCTGCCCAATGAGCCAATTTGTTTGAAAAATATAAATGTATTTCAGCTTTGCGGAAAGTCATTTAAATTGTTATTCATAGATAACTATAGAGCAACACAGGCCACCAGGATCGCCGATGGCCTGTGCTGCTCTATGTAGATACCTACTTATGCGTTGGACTCATTATTCAAGGCGTTGCAAACTGTTATTTATAGATAACCATAGAACATTAGTGTCGTGGTGGCCTAGTGGTTAAAACACCAGCCTCTCAAATATGAGTGCGCGGGTTCGATTCCAGGTCAGGCAAGTACCAATGTAACTTTTCTAAAGTTATATGTACTTTCTAAGTATTTCTTAGACACCAATGACTGAAGGTGAAGGAAAACATCTTGAGGAAACCTGTACTTTAAGTCTGAAATCGCCAACCCGCATTGAGCAAGCGTGGTGATTAGGTACACTCAATCCTTCTCTGTATGAAAGGAGACCTGTGCCCAGCAGTGGGACGATAAAAAGGTTGATGATGATGATAGAGCACTACTTGGGTACTTGTTCACAGGGGTAGTGACATTGAAAAGGTTAGGAACCACTGTTCCTAACCTTTTCAATGTCACAACCCCTGTGAACAAGTATGAGAATTGAGTTTACCCCTAGTTAATTTAAAATAATTAAAAGCACACGAACGAAAATATGTTTATTATGCCTAAGAAATTGCACGTTTAGGTAACTAGTAGAGTAATATTATAATAAATCTCGGAGTTCACTAGTGTGAAGGTTGAAATTGCTTTGCATTCGCAAGTTTGACAATATTAGGTTCGGTTTCACTCAACGCGCATCTTATGTCATGTTCAACATTCAGACGATTTCTGACTTTTGTGCGATTGTGGCGGCTTGACGTCCTGGGTTAAGGCGATAGATACCCTCGAGCGGCCAAAAATGCTCATCTTTCAAAGTTTATTACTCCAGAATGCCTGGATCAAAAATTTTGAAAAAAATATATTATTTTCATAGATTCAAGCACAACATATTCATTGTTTATTATTTTCTATACGGCCTATATTTACGTCAAAAAAAAAAAAAAATTCTACACGGCGTTTTTTAACTTTTAAATCGATATTTCTCTTAAAGCGCTTAGACTTTTTTAAAAATTCTTACTCGCAGTAACGTGTACCTGTAAGAACTATAGAATCATAGTTCTATTTTAAAATTGATGAAATATTTAAAAAGAAAAGTAATAAAAATGAGTGTCCGTACGAGTTTCCGCCTTACGAGGTTCAGAGGGGCTCTATGCGGGACGCGGGCGCGGGTGGCCGGCAGTCTCGCGCCAGCGCTCGTGAGAGGAGGCTGTGTCACTTTTTGCTCCGCGCACCCTTGGATACTAATGTAAAGACATGCTTCAGAAGCGGGGAAAATAATAACGTCGTAGTATGATCCAGTACAAGTCTGTTTAATTAATGATCAACAGTACATACATCAGTAGCTTTTATACACCATTGAGTCAAAACACTAACGAATAGTCTCAAAACTAATAGACAACGGAAACAGAAATTATCAGGTATTGAATAAAATTAAGAAAAAGTTAATAGTAACGTTAGTAAGTGTCAATAATTGTGTACAGATATTTGGATTAACCTAAAATATCGAAAGTTGTTTATATTTATTTATTTAAACAATGCTTGATTCAATAAATAAATATCCGTTGGGCGGGAAGACTAATGCTCGATAGGATTTTGTAATAAAAGTTGGCGGTAATCAGAAGTTGCATCAATAATTCTAAAATTAATAAATTAATGGCCGAAAGACCGGAAGTGTACTTCCAAGTGTGATTTTAGAATAAACTAAGGTTTTAAAATCCTCCCAAGTAATTTAAAGTAATCATAATAAATTTAAATTAACATAAATAATTACGCAACTACAATAATTATGAAACTAAGTATAGCTTCATTGATGGGCGGGAAGCGCAAGCGAAGTACTTAGTTAGTACTTACACTAAGTACTTCGAGTGCAACGAAGTATTTTTAGTGATTTTGTGTATAATTATTGAATGTTTGCATTTATTGCCGCGCTAGGACGCTTTACGTGATTTTATATGATGTTTTATTTTGATACTAGCTTTCCGACCGCGGCTTCGCCCGCGTGGAGTTCGATTATATCGTGCTTTTCAGATTTCCTTCGGGAACACCAAATTTTTCCGGGATAAGAAGTACCCTATCATTTAATCCGGATTTCTAACTTTACGTCTACAAAATTTCAAAGCAATCGGTTCAGCAGTTACAGTGTGAAAGCAGAACAAACAAACAAACTCACTTTCCCATTTATAATATTAGTATGATTCGGTTATATCGCGCTTTTAGATTCCTTCGGGTTAAAGTTATTTCTAAGTAGGGCATGCAATACCGGTTTACCATTTTCATTTTTACTGCCTTTTCTCCTTTCGCCTTTTTTCGTAACTATAAAATTACCGGTAAAAAAATATAAAACCGGTAATTTACCGATTTATCGGTTTTTGGGCAACGTTGTTCATTTATTCACGCATACGTCAAACTTTCCATTATATGTAATGTTTGACACTTGACAGTAGCTTTGACGTAGGCTTTTGTGACGATTCGTGTCATTCATTAGTTTGTATAACTGTACTTTACAACGACTATCGAACTCATATCAAATTTTCCAATGACTCCAGAGCTAGACGAACGTAACCAGTCTTACTAGCTTGGCAGTGCAGGATTGAATACCGTATTGGTGGGGCCAGAGAACTTATCGGTAAACTAATCTGCTTCAGGGAATGTGATACTCGTCCTAGAGTGATACGCTTTGTAAGGCGGGTATTTTCAGGTACAAATACCAACCTACAGGATTATACGACCCGTGTCAGGGAGCAAATCGACTTCATGAAGCAGAAAATGTACGGTACACCCAGAATCGCACTTTCTAAAACAATGAAAGGTGGGTTTATCGACCAGACCAAGGTGGCTGACACTTACCTACTGGATGACGATGCCATGTGTTCATTCTGGCGCAGTATCTGTTTGGTGCCTGTCGCTTTTTTGGATCAAATGGTTTTCAAGGTTGCACGCTCGCTTGAGTCTGGTTCGCTACCTCAGTTCCTAACAACTAGAGTAACCCACCTGCTCCGTAAATCAGGTAGCACTGCGGAACCCAAAAATTATAGGCCGATCACTTGTTTACCGACCATCTTTAAAGTTCTTACATCAAATTTTAAAGTTAAAATTATCAAAAATATTGACAGCAACTCATCATGTCTGCCTCTCAAAATGGATGTAGGAGCGGCTCCCGCGGTACTAAGGAGCTACTCCTTAATACCATGGCCATTACCCAACAAGTTCGTCGTTCCCAAAAGGATCTATCGACATGTTGAATAGTTCATTTTTTTTTATATTGCCTTTCACGGACACCAGCTCCTCACATATGTAACAAATACTAGACTGAGTATTTGTACGGTTTTAGCTATAAACAAAACACTGTGAGGACAAATAAATGAATAATAATAATTATTATTATATAATAAGGCCTATTATGACTTGGTGCCACATACAAGGCTCATGCAGCGAATGGAGTTCTAGAAAGTTGATGCAACTCTGCACACCATCTTGATGACGTGTATGGCTAATGGAGGACGGTCCTTCGCTATCCTGGATATCGAGATATTCATAGGAATAGCGATCCGAGCCAGGTCTATTCCAGGGCGATACTTTGAGTCCACTTTGATTTTGCTTAGCCTTGAATCCTCTAAGTACACTGCTGGAGAATACACGTCTAGACTATCGGCTGAGGAGAGGTGGTCAGGTTATATCGCACCTCCTTTACATGAGTGACTTAAAATTTATTGCTCTCCACAAATTTCAACTGAAGGAGCTACTAAAAATTACTGAAACTTTCAGTAGCGTTATCAGGATGGAATTTTGTGTGGATAAATGTGTGGTCATGCACGTAAAGCGAGGAGAGATTGCGGCATCCATGGGAACCCAACTCACGGGTTCCGTAAACCTTAGAGCGCTCTCTGCATCTGAAACCTATAAATATTGGGTATGAAGCAATCGCTGAAGAAACGTTTCGCATCTCATATTCATCTTCGCATCGCTTAAAAAAGTAATAAATAGTCTTCTATTAAGCGGAAATACGGTACGAGCCTTCAACGGTTGGATCATCCCGATTTTATGTACTCTTTCAGCATACTAAAATGGACTCGGACCGAAGTCGACACCCTGGATAGGAGGGTCCGTACGGTGCTGACTACAATTCAATTGCATCACCCACTGACATCGGTTATGAGGCTGTATTAGTGTATACCCCGCGAAAAAGTGAAAGTTGAAGCTTTTTAAAAGTTTAGACCCTCCACAATCGCGAGATATGCAGTCTCAGGGAATATTTCCTAAAAACCTGTCAACATTCGAGATGTGGTCGCGGTTGACAAGGGACTCACTCCGCTCTCCTTGCCTTGGCTAAAAAGAACTGGTGCAAGCCAGTATACCTACTTGACACTAAAGATCGCATAGTGGTTTAGCAAGCTACATTGAGGTTATTTCCGGGTTCTCCACGGGCTTGATGTAGATTTACCAGCATCCGTTGGCTGGCTGCGTTTTGAAAATGAAAATTGTCAAAATTAATCTAAAGATGCTACATTTACGCTTGACTGCGCCAAAGGAACGGTCATGGTTTTTAAAAATTGTGTGTATATGCTCATTTTAAGCAATATGTAACATGTTCACTACCATTGTACCATGTATACTTATTAATTTTCTGCTTTAAGACTACCCAATCACATTATTAATATTTTTGAAAAAAAAAATATAAATTTACCGTTTTACCGGTAAAAATATTTCAATTACCGTTTTTTACCGGTAAAACAAAAATTAAGCTAATTGCATGCCCTATTTCTAAGGCCACCCCTGTTCATTCCTCCAATAAAAATTAAGAACACCTCAAAAAAAAAAAATTGTCAAATTTTTGCTAAGTCCAAAACAATAATGTTTTCCTTCCCTAAAAAAATATATAATTGATACTTGTAATTTAATCCATATGAAACTTGATTAAATTTCCCCAATTTTTTTTTTCTAGTAGGTAAATCAAAACAATTTCTTTTTTTCATTCTTTAAGTTCATTAGTCCCAGGTGTTCATTACCTAAAATTTGGTCAGCTAAATTTATAAACAATATGTATTCTAAATAATATGCACCTATTTTAGTCTGACCTGTTAGTTTTATTTAGATGATGGAGTTTCCGGGATTTTTTTTTTAAGTCCTGGTAAGTATCAATCGGAATTATACCAAAAACGCTAAATGCTAAATAATAACTATAAATAAAAAAGAATAAACCGGTTCCCATTTTGCATTAATCATTTTTATAAATTAATATTTGTTTTCCCTTTTTTAAATAAAAAAATCCCTGCAACGCAGTATCGAGAACAACATAATAAAAGTAATTACCTAATATGTTTCACTTTAGAGCATGAGTTTTGATACCACGTAATTCTAAATTAGGTACTTTTTAGACAGAATAGTAAACTTTTTAAACATGGTATGGCATTCTACGTTTGTTGCGAGACGTCCGCGCTTGAAGCAAGCGAGTAGGAAATGTGCACGTAAATATGATGCGGGGTGCGCGGGGGTTTTCTGCCTAGCCCCGCCCAGATGCGCAAGGTCATCGTCGTTACTAATCGCCTTAACCCCCCTAGAATCTCCGTTTTACCCCTGCGGGGATAATTACCCCCAGGTTAGGAACCACTGCCAACACAGGCCACCGAGACCGCCGGTGGTCTGTATACTTAGATTCCTAATTATGGCTCCAGAAGTCGACTACTAACGAGTAGGTAGGTATTCGTTAGCTAGACTGAGGCTGGTTTTTATTTAAGCTTTTTATTTTGTTATTGGTGCATAATTCGTGTTTTACTATTCATATCCAAAACGCCGTACTTAGCTTCTGGCCTTGGGGGGCAAGTCAGGCCTAGGGGAAGGCAAGTCAGGCCTGGGGGGAAATCAAATTTTTAAAGTCGGTAAGTAATCTTTGTGCGCTATAATCGCACGCGGTTTTTCAACAATTACATCGTACATTTTGTTAGTGTCTACTGCGTGGTTTATTTAAAAGTTAGAGATAAGTCCTCGGTTATACTTTGTTTAGTAATTAGGGGAGTTCATACATGTTTTGCGAGATTTCGGGGGGCAGTTGCCTACCCCTGCCCCTACCTGGGTATGCCCATGAAAACGTACTTCAGTGAATGTGGACTTAAATAAAAAATAATTAAGTACTAAATCATAAAACTGACAGGAGTAATAAAAGAATCGTAATATTCCATAAGCCTAAAAAAACAACTTTTAACCTATTTCATAACCAGAACCTTCTCAACTTATTCATTGAGTCTAGGTAATATTCTAATTAACTTAGTTTTCTTTTAATTCCCTATGTTACTTTTGTTTAAACATCACATCCATGTTTTAAATAATTACGAGTTAAATTTCAAACGCTTTTGCCACTGGTTTTTGTCAGTCTGAACCACAAAATGTTTTCAATGAATAGGTGCCTCCGTGCCTGGCTCCAATGCACTGAGTTCGATTTAAAAATAATGTTGTTAAATATCTACGTATATTGTCAACAAGAATAAAAGTTAACAAGAATAGGAATAACAATTGACGCCTAAAACATTACCTACTGTCGTATTTCTAAGAACGTACCCAGATTACAACCAATTTGTTGACTTTAAAACAAAAAGCATAAAATGTAGGTACAGACGACAGCACATCAAGCTACTACAATCTGTCAGATTTCTTTATTAGATTTTCAACTTTATCACTAAAGCATTAAGGCTCAAGGTTTGGGAATATTTTGCAGTTTGGGGTAGGTTGACCTGCTGTCGTCCGTACGATAATAAAACACTTTCGAGGATTATAAATCTAAAATTACCACTATTTCTTTACTTACGTACCTACTTAAAAACTTACCTCACAGGGAGACTTGGACACCATAATCATAATTGGTACGAATAATGGCTTTATAGTGGAGGCTCATCAACCAAACCCTCACGAGGTTCTCATTGCGCGAATGAGTCAAGGGCTAACCCGTGTTTCTTCACTTCCCTGTGCGTCAGGGCCACGGTTTCTTTTATAACCAACCCGCAACACTGACCCCGGGGGGTCACGATGTGATAAGTCAAGGGCTTGGTTCAGAAAGTAGTATTCCTGGATACGGCACACATAGCGAGGAGGTTCCTCTGACTAGACCCCTGACTACCGGCAGCTTGAACCCTATTCT
Source organism: Sesamia nonagrioides (assembly GCA_017933935.1). Lineage (NCBI taxonomy): Eukaryota > Metazoa > Arthropoda > Insecta > Lepidoptera > Noctuidae > Sesamia > Sesamia nonagrioides. Next base: position 96,651 of record JADWQK010000863.1, on the reverse strand, counting down.
TGATGCCGATTGGCTACTTAAAAGTATTCTTTTCAAGGTGGAGACGACAATACAGCAATAAATTAAACAGCGTATTTCTATCATGCACTCTGCACACGAAATTGATTTCGTTTTTTCATATTTTACAGACACAAAGATGAAAGATCTTATAAATGTTTGAAATTAATTTATGAGTTAAATTTACGTTTTTTTACAGATTCATGACTATATTAATAACCAAACGCAGTAATCAACGGGTTCGAGGTACCTACCATAGAATAAAGAACCTACTAGTATAGACGACAGTTAATTTTTAATTAACTCAGTTTCACATTTTTTGCAGATGTGCCAATAGGTACCTATACCTATTATCTACCTACTAGGTGAACGATATATCTTTAGTCAAAGATTGGCAAAACGCATAGTTGGCACTGCTATTGTGTTTGTTAGAAAAAACACTTTAATTCGATGATAGGGTTTATTTGACAATAGGTACTCTCAAATCGTCTCGAAATATCTACACTTACGCATTAATATTGCGAGTGTAGGTATTCATTTATTACCGTATTGTTGCTTCAACAATGTGTATAAAAAATATTTTATAAAAACATAATTATAATAATATGTAGGTACATACGTACGTATATAATCCTGACTTATTTACCTAGGTACGCATAATAGACTCGCGTTTGACAACAAAATACCTCATTGAATTGTGATCCTATGCACTCTCAATTTAAGACTCTCAAGATAAGTGCATTAGAGAGGAAGTTGCATTTAAATGGGGTACCACCATACCTATCAAACTACTCTTGTAAAAGATTTACATCACTAGGTAAGTTTGCTTTCGCATAAACGTTGGTGGAAGAAGAAATATTTGACGAAAAATTAACTCACAGAAAGCAGCAAGACCAGCTCCAAAAGCCAACTGTTGGTGCGGCAGTAGCATTGGGCGAGGGCACAGTGGCAGCGGCGGGGGCGCCGGCCACAGCGGGGGTTCCCTTGGCTGCACCTCGGGTGAGCTTTCACTCTCGCCTATCTCCACGTCCGAAGACGAGTCGCTCTCGAACCCCGGAACCCCTCGAACCACGTTCTCCACCGCACTCGGCCTCTTGGGCTCCTCCAGGTGACCGTAAATTCGCGCAAAGAATTTTCGCGGAGAAGACGGCCGCGGCACTTGAAGCGTTTGTACAATTTTCGCATCTGTCTGGCCATTCTCCTCAATTTCCTCACTCATCGTGTTAAGTACTACACACGTGCTGTCTGATTACGGGAGATTGGTCAATTGATAGCGTCAGGTGCATACTGATATCCCCGAGGAACGCCGCCCCGCCCCCTGCTCGCTCCCTTTTCATCCCGTTTGGGTTACGGGGAAAGGGTGAGTGACGACCAATGGAAACGCTTGATTTTTATAAACCCGTCCCTCTAGGCGGGATTACAAGTGAGAAAAAGTTATTCCATATCCCAACTTTGTATTATTTTTATTTCAAGTTATGGAGTGTTTTACGATTTACTTAACTTGTTAATGAGGGATTGTTGTCGACGACATATTATTAAAGTTAATATTACCTAGGCAGGTTTTTTTAGATTTTATCTTTGTTCCCATTCTAAGATTAACCGAGATCATAGAGTGCTCATGGTTTCCGAGGAAATCACTTAATTGGTACACCTTCTTTAGACCGATGCACTAGGTAGGAACCAACTCACACAAAAGCCATAGACTATCTACTAGTATTCATTCTGATTATAAAAAACTACCAAGCAAAGAATAAAAAATAACTAGCAAGCAAAGAATTTGTAGTAAAATATCAACAGCTGCCTGCGTGTTTCAGAATTTTTCCTTCATAAAAAAGGACAAGTTACACAACCATAAATGCTACCGAACTTTTTACAAGCAAGTGAGTTACCTACGTGACGTTTGAGAAATAGAAATGTTAATAACGAAGTTGATTCGGGATTCTCATACTCTTTGTCTTCATTGATTCTGATTGAATTCAATGTATAAATATTTAGTGAACTGCAATATAATGCATCGAAATGCTGCGGTACTAACCATATTGTGCATATTTTTGTGTCTTACTTTCAACTACACTTTTCCGCTGCACAGGGAGGGCTCAAACGTGCTCTTAGATGTTTACAACAATCGTAAGTATTTTCCATTTTCTTTATGTATTTACTGCAATTTTCATTAGAATCTGGGTTTATGAGCAATTCAATAAAACATTGGAACATCGGCTGCAGGTTCAAATTGCAATTTCTTGGATAATTTTGCCGTTACCTGCCTATTTTATCGACTTGTAAACTAAGTATAAAATACTAGCTTTCCGCCCGCGGCTTCACCCGCGTGGAGTTCGGTTATAGAATAGAATACTCTATATTATGTACTTACACCATATAGATTACAGAACATAAATAAAAAGATTTTACAAAGGGTGACACAATGGGCGGTCTTATCGCTAAGAGCGATCTTTTACAGACAACCTTTGGATGGAATACCAAGGGAAAGGAGAGAGAAATAATATAGGTAGTCTACAGTGTACTATTTACATAGATTGTACAATAAATATATACGTTAAGTTTTTTTTTTTTTTTTTAATAGATATAAACTAGTGCTTGACTGCGATCCCGCCTGATGGTAAGCAGTGATGCAATCGTTGATGGTAAAGCACACTAGCTTATTAAGCCTATTCACTCAAAAAAAACTGAGTGAATAGGAAGGAAAACGGCAGTTGAGCGAGGTGATGCAATGTTTAACACAACAACACGACCAACAATGCTGCGCCAGAGGATGATCTGGAGAGCCTTCACGACCAAACTCCCGACACAACAACATTAGGCACATCGTACCCGGCACACATCGCAACACAACTGCTCAGACCCGTTCTCCGTACGGCTTCACCAGACATCATGCCGGAACACGACGAATCGCTTGGCGGCAAGACTTTGTCTGGTGGGTGGTAACTTATGCCGGCGGCTGATGTTGTTGCCTACCACCGAGAGCCTGAAGTGTACCGCGTGAAAGCGGAACAAACAAATAAACAAGCTCACTTTCCCATTTATAATACTTATTAAGTAGTAAGGATTAGACACATTACTTCCTATGGTCCTCTTTCCTTTGTTTCTCTGGATTTTTCAAAAGAAAATCACCAATTAGGTATGAACCCAAATAAAATTACACAAATTGGGTACCTAATTATATTTGCAGGTTCACGAATTTGTGCCAGGAGCGATCACCACGACAATCATAAGAAATTGGCCAAAGACGCATATAATAAACAAGACTCTAACCAGGACATTTCAAGAAATTCTCAGGGACATTTGAACGATAAGAATTACTTAAGTGAAGAAGACCTTCGTCAATATGAACAACTCGTTATTATGAAAAAAAATCCCTATCTCGACCTTAAGGAGATTGAATTAAAATATAATAGTCCTTCTGATAAAAATACTAGACAAAGTGGCAAGTATGACGCTGGAAGTTCCTATGTAGGTGATCCTAGCTTTTGCGAACCCTTTGAAGATACACGCAATGTTGAAATTATTAATAGAGGACTCACTGGATTTGCAATCCCAGCCAAAATAATTAAAAATTCTTTATTGCTTGAGACCAAACTGAAACTGAACAATTTGAAGGATCTTGAAGACAGTGGATCTAAGCATAACTTACAATTAGCTGCGACTTTAGCTCCTCATATAGCAAAAAGCTTTCGTAATGATATTGTGGATTATGAAGAAAAAAAACACAATAAATTTAGCTAAACAGTCAAAGATGACTAAACAAATGAACGTGGATAGAGACGCTAACTTACCAAGCAATACCTATGTCCTCTATTTCCTTTAATGTAGGGAACATTGTCACTCACCAGTCACCACATTTAATTAATAAGTAGATACCTACCTATCTTTGTCAGAATGTTGCTACTTTCTATAAATACCTACCTATATCATCAGTTCATTAGTTTCATTTTATGTAAAGTCAATGAAACACAATTATGCCTTTCGCGAGTGTCGGTCACTCCATATGGTAGGAGAAAAGGCTCGTCCCAAACAAAAAAATTGGAGCGGGAGGCCTTTATCCTCCAGCGGCATAATAGAGGTTAGTTAGATAATAAAACATATATACATAGACGCGATTAGCGACGAAAATAACTTCTGCTTCTCCTTCCACACACATTACACCTGTAGGTGTAATAGGCATAAGGATATTATCATAATATTACCTACGCTTGTGTTCATCGAAGAGTACCTACCTACCACACCTAGGTACATATTGCCTGTTTTGTTCCATGTGAAATATGCGTATTGCCATCGACGGGTCACAACGGTCTGCTCTGAGTTGCTAATAAGATATTACAGATGAAAAATCCAAATAACACTATGCCTTAACAGCGAATCAAACCCATCACCTCAAAAGCTCGAACAACGAGAGTGAGAGTGCGTGTGTTTTTTTCTTGTATGAAGAAAGAATCTCCTTCAGCAACTGTGGTATTCATGAATTGGAAATCTGCCTTTCTTTGGTTGTGTTTGTGATACTCTCTTGATGTCATGCCTTACCTGCGAATCGAACACATGACCTCAAAAGCTCGAACAACGAGACTGAGAGTGCGTGTGTGTGTTTTTTCTTGTATCAAGAAAGAATCTCCTTCAGCAACTGCACTACCTATTCATGAATTGAAAATCTGTCTTCCTTTGATTGTGGTACTCTCTTGATGTCAAAAATTTTGTGAAGAGTGCTGTTGTGATTACACTGATCTAAAAAGTCGTGCGGGTCATGCTACGGACAATATTGCCTTGTATTGTTGATCGACTGCTCAGAAGAGACGTTTCAACATAGCTCAGACTGTCGGACCCTTATGTCGGACACCTTTATCCCCCACATCCCGAAAGGAACATATTGGTGTCGCCCATCATTGTAAGACATGGCTTGAATGGAAATTTATCATTTTATTCCATGGCTTTGAACGTGTTATTAGATTTCTCATAACAATATAACACATTCATAGTAAGTAATAATTTCACGGTGTCAACTTGTAAGGTGTAGCGTGTGTAAGAAAGAAAGAGAGAGAGGTGGTCAACGTCGACCTTAGAAGGTTAGGTACTCGCGATCAAAATTCTTATCTTCAACACTATGTGTGGAGGTATGAGGAACAGGGAGTAAAGTTCACTCATCCTCCATAGAAAAGGGAGGATCCTCCGACCAAACGGGTGTTATGTCTGGCGGGCACTTGCCCAATGATTGAAATTGGGAAGTTGTATGTCTGCTAGTTGCACGGTAAACTCTGATTGCGAGATGTAGAATTCGTGTGACGTCAGTATGATACGTTGTTTATTTTTGGCATTTTGTAGGTACCGCTACACTATGTTCTAAGTTTGCTTTCAGTTTTACCTATAAGTTTCTTGGTACATCATATTATTTACAAGAAAATACTTTTTCATGAGTAATAACCGAACGTTAGAATTTGCATCATACATGCATTACTTACCTACCTATGCACTTGCTGTCAGTGTCAGAATATCACTATCACATTGCTGCATTCCGAATTATGCCAAATTGTTCGCAGCGCTATTATCCATAATTTGGGTTTCGATTTAGATATTGCGTTTATGACAGAGCTGTCACCAATACGGGACATTTTGTTTTCTTGGCCTTCACAGTGTTGGCTTATTGTCATTTTATTCACTTGAATATTCATGGTTGGAATAAAATCAAAATCAATAGTCATTTATTCAAATTAGGCTGAGAATCAGTATTTTTGAACGTCAATATTAGGTACATAAATATACAACATAAATGCAACATAAATATGTAATGAAGAAATGTAACCCATTTAATATGATTTTAAATGAGTGTCCATGGAGCTTCTTGCGCGTTCTTCTCCATAGAGATCTACGCTTTGGAACGTGCAATTTAGCTTCACTTTTCTTGGACTGACCGACATTGACTATTCAAAAGTACCAAGTGATGGTTAATTTGAAATAAGCAATTTTGATTTTGATAAGACAGTCCCCCCAAAACGCCCGCCCTTCGCCACTTCCTAGTGCTTTGGCTGGGAAGAAGAAGTGGCGGAACAAACTCCCCAGGAGCACAGCTGTCTGTTCCTTAGAAAAAAAACACATGACTTTAAACAATACTAGGTATGTAGGTACAGTGATGTGAACTCAAGAAAACAACAACGACGAACGAATTATTTACCAAATGCCAGCTAGCCACGCCAAAATACCAGCAAAGCAAAAATAAAATATAATTAAAATGGAAATGTAAATAAAGTAAAAAGTTATTACCTAAATAAAAGCCCCAGGTATAAAGTGCGTGACAGCTCTCATATTTATGCATTGTAATAAAGCAAATTATATGAACTCATATAATGTGTCAGTAAGCTAATTCCGGAAAAAGAATACAAACATTGTCGTGAGTTAATCAGAACGACCAGCTATTCTTATCATTTAAATAGTCATTTACGGAATAATATGCCTTTGAAGAAAGCTTGGATTTGATTTGTGCTTTAAATGCATTGTAAGGCAAGTCTATCAGTTTGGCCTTATTTCTGGTGTTAACAATAGGAATGTCATTGTTTTTGGTGTACATCTGAATGTTTTGCCTGACATATAAGATGTTGATTATGATAAATTACGAAGTAACCGAGAGAATACCAATATCTTTAAAGAAATCTCTCAAAGAAACTTTGATACCGAGCTGGTAAATTGCTCGGACAGCTCGTTTTTGGAGTACAAATATATTTTGAATATCAGCGGCTTTGCCCCACAGTTGAATACCGTAGGACATAACACTGTGATAATAATTAAAATAGACTAAACGAGTTATATCAACGTCAGTATATTATCTTACTTTCCTGACGACGTAGGTGACCGAACTGAGCCTTCCTGCTAGGGTTCCCCACTGAAGTTTGGCATTTACTGTTATTCCCAGAAAAACTGCCGAGCCCACAGTTTCAAGCACCTCTTTATCTAAAACGATGTTGGTTCCTAGATTTCTAAGGTTAGGCAAGGCGAACTTTGCACATTCTGTTTTCTTGGTAGGTATTTGACGTAAACCAAGCCGTAAAAGTTGAAAGTGCACTGTTTACTTCGTCACAATCTTGTCTATTCCTGTCTACTTTATAAATTAGAGAGGTATCATCTGCAAACATAACAACCTCACAAATCGCACCCTTTAAATAAAATGGTAAATCATTAATACATATATACTAAAAACAAGAATGGACCCAGTATGGAGCCTTGCGGTACACCTAACTGAACTGGTAGTCCGGAAGATTTCAAACCATTTATATCTACACACTGGAATATATTATGTAAATAAGAACTAATTACATTGAGAGCTTCATTTTGGACACTGGAATGGCGGAGTTTACGCAAAAGTATGTCATGGTGCTCGCATCCAAAAGCTTTGGAGAGATAAAAAAAAAAAACTGGTATTCAGATATATTCGGTTAAATTGAAAGACGATCCTAACATAGCCAGCTATGTTAGGGTCGTCTTTCAATCGAAGTCAAAATCAATCTGCCTAGCCTTTTCCCAAGAAAACCCAACCCAAACCCAACTATTATTATTATACTCTTTGCCCAACCCCAACCCCAACTGACACGGATATTATTTTAGCCTTTTGGTGCATTAACCCTTTATAAGGCCGAGAAAACTAGAGGTAGTACAGAAATGAAATTTTGGTATGTTAATAAGGGTATTTTTATTTGATTTTTAAGATTTTTTTAAAATCGGAAATGTGTTGGGAAATGTGTGGAAAATTTGGTGGCAGTATATGTGCCACCGCCCATACTAGGAAATAGGTAATATTTTTATAAATTAAATAAATTCTATTTTTTTCATCTTTCTATTTTATGAAATTAGAAATAAAACCATGTGATAATTTTCAACACAAAAATATTTATTTTTAGAGGAGTTTTCTTTATAAAAATATGCTAATGTGAACCTTTGCGATCTTCGGAAACTTTATTTGTCTTTGTACTACACAAACGGCATTTACGCGGTGTGTCAGACTTAGCTATCAAATGTTTTCCAACATCTTGGAAATGAATGTTGTGAATGTGTGTTGTGTGTAGTTGGTACTGCCTGTAGCTCTCTTCTTTGCAATAAAATTAGGTACGCTAGAAAGGGTCCTCTTTCTCGTTGTGTAGTTTCCGATAAGCGATCTAGCAATCTAGATGCGAAACTATAGCTTCGATGGAGTTCCAGGATTTCGCCGTGAAACAGATTATAATATGAAAGCATTTATGATACCAACATCGATTAGGAAATAAGAAATTCGACACCACCAACGCTTATTCCGTCGTCCAACCTCATATGTGCCTGTTTTGATCGAATTTATCGACTCCTCCCATCCTCTTTACGTATTTAGTGATTGCCAATGGGCAAGGAAAATTCTTTTTTGTGCCATCCTTCATAGTTTTTTGACAAAAAGTTTGTGACGTTTTTTGTATTCTTTCAAATTATGAATCCAACATTATTCTTCATTCTCCATTAGTAGTTTCCTCGGTCAAGCTTTACTTTCCTTTTTTATCCCTTTTACGAATTTCGGCAAGTCTGCTCTATTTACATTTACGGTGGCAATTCCTAAAAACGCATCAATATCCGGTTTTCTAACTGTTTCCCAATTTAGGGTTTGTTTTTGAGAGGTATACAAATTTGTTTGCTCAATCAATTACTTCTTCACAAAAATATCTTGAAAAATAAGCCACTGCAGAAGTTCTACTCGGAAAGAAAACTTTAGGTTTCAAGGTGGCTTCGTCAAATTTTCAGCATTTGGCCTGTCCGACCACATACCCTTTTTTCCAGCCATTGTCGTTCTCATCTTCTGAGGAAGAGTCTGCAGAATCTTCTGGAGAAGACTCCAAAATATGCCGAGAGCGCAGATTTGATAATCGTGAAGGCCTGACTGGTCGCAATTTTTCTTCGGGTTCGCTATTTTCAATATCAGGTACTCTTTTAGGATCAATATTTTCTATTTCATCTACATTAGGTGAAAGCAAACTCACATCTACTGGACTTGGGCGCTTTGGTGGCACAGGTGTTGGACTTCCTTGACTTGAACAATATCTTGGTCCTCTAACATCGCACGAATGTATTTCAAAATTGGTTTCTATACTATCTTCGCCCTCGTGCTCATCTTCTGAGTTGTCAGGATCTTCAGGAAGTCCAAACATCTGCTCAATTTCATTTTCAATATTTTCATCACGCAAGTATGCCTGCAATATAAACAGGCAATGGCATTTATACTGCCACCAGAACATGTCAGTGAGCAGGCAGTGGCATAGATACGGCCACCAATAAAATTTACAATAAAACAAATTTCAACACATTCATAGCCAAAATTACACGCAAGACATAATAAATAGAAACAAATTAATAAAATAAATTACTTTTCTTACCATTTTAGCCAAAATTTTAGAAGATGCAACTGGATGAAAAATTCTAACCGAAAAACACCACTTTCAAGCGATAATGAACGAATTCAAATTGACAGCTTTCAAGCATTTGTCAAAGGGACCCATAATTTTGACGTAAAAATCATTAATGCTGCCATCAATAAAAAAATCAATTCCGGTGAACGATACAGTCAGGAATAAAAAATTATTTTTTTTGGTGGCATGTATACTGCCTCTACCTTGAAAAGGGTTAAAGGCCTTATCGCAAAATGGCCCATGTCATGAATCACGTTTCACGGGACTTCATAATCGCACTCATGATAAAATTCGGATATTATAGTTTGGAACGGGAATAAGCATGCAGGCTCAAATCGATTACAACGTAAATCGGAATGCACCCGTCCCATGCTGTCAAAATAGTGTCGGCGATTTGACATTTTGTAGGTTACATCTTTCAAAAGTTCAAATTCAATTCTTAATAAACCAATAATTATTTTCAATTCCATATCGTCACAGTACAGTCATGTCGTTTAATGGGGTCGCCTCGGCGGATGAATACTGATAACGTGGGCAGTTACAATTTAGTTACTTTATCTATAGTACTCGTCAGTTCGTTTGAAACTGCTGTTTCTATTTTTAATTAAAATAGTTTTGCTTATTAAAACATTAAAAATAGTTGGTAAGTAACCTTTAACTATGCTTTAAACTATAAACTGTAAGAGGTACCTATTAAAATAACAATTAACAAATATTAAAACTTATAACACTTTGTTTTATAAGTTTATGTTTTGGTACCAGTATTTAATTGGCAATTTGTAATTTTATATTGAAGCGATGGTTGGTGTATTCTCCAAAAAGTTTCTATCAAAAGCTATATGGTATCCTTACAGAACAATGGAGTTACAGTGCAAAGTTCAAAACTATGACTGGGGAAAACTGGGCCTAGATAGTATGGTGGCTAAACTGGTGTCAAGTGCTCATCCAGACATAGCTATTGATCAATCAAAGCCGTATGCAGAGCTGTGGATGGGCACCCATCCTAACGGACCCTCAATCATTATTGATAGAGATGTATTGCTTGCTGACTACATTAAAGACAACTTGGATGCTATAGGACCAGAGGTGAAGAAAAAGTTTGGTGTTGTGGTGCCTTTCTTGTTCAAGATATTGTCTATTAGAAAGGCCTTATCTATTCAAGCTCACCCAAAAAAGGTAAGGTTTTATCTTTTATCTATTTTTTTTTAAATGCTGTTCTATTTGCCTTGGTAAAGTAATAACATTACCTGTTGTAGATGATATAAAAATTCAGTACATTGTAGTTCTATTGTATGTTGTAGAACATTTGTCTAAACAATGATAAAGCTATTTTGGTTTTTATTATCTACAGTCAATTTATATTAATTATGACTACCATGTTGTGGTTACAAATGAATGCGACACATGCATATCATTTCAAATATACCATTATATCTAAAGCAAATAAAAGAGTTAATCGATTTCTAGCTTTGAACATTGGGATAAAAATATCCTTTGTTTTCATCCTGGTTATAAACTGTGCCAAAGTTCATCAAACTGGGTGTGTGAAGAAATAAAACATATAAATAGGTACACCCACTCACAAACATTCGCTTTTTTAATATTAGTGTGATTAAAATACTGGTATTCAGCTGCTTTTGGTAAGACTAGAATCTGACACCAACATGTTACACAGTTTGCAAAAAGCTAGGTACAGTAGGGCCCCCATTATCCAGACCTCAGTTATCCAGATTCGCAATTATATTCATAATTATAACTTGCATATGTCAGAACTGGCATAACACCACACCACTTGTGCCGTCCGCATGTTACATACAGTTTCTTAATAAACATTGTTTTTTACTGATATGTATTTATTGTTTTTAATAAACACCTGACATTATATACTTATGTATGTACATACATACTACATATGTATGGAAAAAGCTTGCCTTTGTTAATACATTGTATTATCCGGACTTTTGATTATCCAGATGTCTAGGGACAACAATTAGCCTGGATAATTGGGGTCCTACTGTACATGATGAGATTATTAAACTGAGTTAATAAATATAATTACAGGATCATGCTGAGGAACTCCATAAAAATTTTCCTGATATGTACAAGGATCCAAACCATAAGCCAGAACTTGCCATTGCTCTGACACCATTTGAGGCTCTCTGTGGCTTCAGGCCACTTCAAGAGATCCAGAACTTTCTAAAAAGTATGCATTTGTCTCTACATAGACCTGTGAAATACATGACCTTTTTTATTCAGTATATTATTTTGTTCTATTAAATAGACATGTATGTAAGTAACAGTTATAAAAACAAACAAGTAAAACTAGTACACCAGATGTTTTTAATACAAACACCATACACACAATATGTAAAATATTAAACACATCTGTGTATTTGTTCATCTTTTACAGTCACAGACTACTAAATTGAGTCACTAACACCTTTCCATAAATAAGGTATCAGGGCCTAAAACATCAAAATATGTAAAAAGTAAACCAACGAAAAAGTTTCTTTCAATTTCATTTTAATTTAATCATTTTTCAGTTTAGTTCAATTATTAGTCCAAATTGGAATTTACAACCATTTAAAAAGGTGTAGAATCTGTACAAAAACTGTAGAGTGGCATGATTGAGAAGTCTGAGGCCCCTTAGATATTTAATATCATAATAAAAATATGCTTGTAGCAAGCTCCATAGCATTCAAATGTAAAATAATATTTTGTTTTAATGCTTTCCAGAGTTGCCAGAAGTAACCAGTTTCTTATCTAAGGAAAGTGTAGACAGCCTACTATCACATCAAGAACAAGGGGACAGTCAGTCTGTTCTAAAGCCAGTATTCAATTCTTTGATGACCAGCAACAAGGCTGTGGTAGCTAGCAGCTTGAAGAACTTGCTAGACAGGCTTGAGAAAGAAGGTTATGACTATAGTTCATTGTTTAAACACCTGAATTGTCCTGGCATAACAGTATAATTTAGTGTCTAACACAGCCAAATTCTCGAGTCCATATATCCTGCAATCAACTTGTTAGTACAATTATGTGCATTGTTTAATTCTGTACAAAGAACATATGTTTAGTAGTCTATTAGTTATTCAATATGAGATAGGTACTGCTGCTAGTTTTGACATAGCTTTTAAAATTACTCACAATTTCTAAATCACACACAATTTTTTGAAGTTATTTTCAATAGTATATATAACTAAATTGATCTAGTGCCTGTTTAAATGAACATGTTATTGTGCTAAGATGAAATCTTTTAACATTTTTCAGATGGAGCAACACAGTCATCCTTACTCTATCCACTGCTACAGCGGTTGCATGCCAACTTCCCTGGTGACGTGGGCTGTTTGTCTCCATACTTCATGAACTATATGATGCTCAGACCAGGACAAGCCATTTTCCTGAAACCTAACTTGCCACATGCTTATTTGAGTGGAGGTATGTAAATTGTATGCATACACATCAAGTTATACATAATTAGTATGAATCTCTGATTGAACTAGAAACATATGCACTGTAAGGTCAGTTAAAAGTGGAAATATCTAGCTTGTTGTGTTGCCATGTATAATTTATTGCAACTTAATCATAATATGTTCACTCTGCTGGGATAATGGCATCTTCGCTTCGAGAAGGCCATTAAAGGGGGAATTTTGTCCATAAATTAATTATTTTAGAAATACTCAGATATTTCCATAAAAAATTACAGTTTTAAATAGTTAAAATAGAAATATATTTCACTAAAGGCACACAACATTGATCTGGTGAATGTTACTTGGTAGCAGCAATTGTTTACAAATTTGGAAATAATCATGTTGTACCTTATTTCTTATGTGTGTAGATACATAAATCCTATCCTACTTATTATAGAAATGCGAAAGTTTGTGAAAATGTATGTATGGATGGATGTATAGATATATGGATGGATGTATAGATGTATGGATGTTTGTAAAGATCGCTCTTAGCGATAAGACCGCCCATTGTGTCACCCTTTGTAGAATCTTTATATTTATGTTCTGTAATCAACATGATGTAGATAATAAAGAGTATTCTATTTTATGTTTATTACGCTTTCACACAAAAACTATAAGCATTCTTTTTGCTCAATATTCCCACGGGATCGAAACTTATACGAGTGAAACCCCGGGACGCAACTAGTGATTAAATAAAATCAATGTCACTCAATTATTGTTGGGATTATTAAATTAATATTTCCTCTATAAAAATTACTAAGTTTCATGATAAATGTAAAGCTCCATATTAGTGATAATAAGCATATCTATTGACATGAATACCATGTTAATTGACGTTTGTTCAATAATCACTAATCCATTACCAGATTATTTCTCTTATCATGTCATAATAATTATGATAATATCTAAGAGTTGCCATAAGTAATATCAACTAGCTCAAGGTACACTTACATTACTGCAAATGCGATTGTCCAACTTCAAGAAACACGGAATTACAACAACGGATTTTACTATCCATAAATGATATTATAAAAATTATATATTAATAATTATATTAATAACTAGCTTTCCGCCCGCGGCTTCGCCCGCGTGGAGTTCGGTTATATCGCGCTTTTTAGATTTCCCTCGGGAACATAATTTTTTTCCGGGATAAAAGGTAGGTAGCCTATGTTCTTTCTCAGGGTCTAAAGATTGTCTGTGCCAAATTTCATCAAAATCGGTTGAGAGGTTTAAGCGGGAAAGCGTAACAGACAGACAGACAAGAGTTACTTTCGCATTTATAATATTAGTTAAATTGGCTAAATGATATTTTAATGCCTTGGGGGAGGCCTTTGTCCAGCAGTGGACATCTATAGGCTAAAGAAGAAATGATATTAAATCTTGTACCCGGTGTATAAAGTCTATATTGGCGCCGATTCTGTTGTTTACAAACTAAACTAATTTTAAGTTAAGTGCATTTTTTTCTTTCCATTTCAGATAAGGTCACGTCAGTTTAGACCTGTCAAATTAGTGCCCTCCTAAAGTAAGGCTGAGGCCGCACTACGGTTAAACCGCGGCGGTTTTTAATCGCCTGAATTTGTGCCCCTAGAAGACTAACGCAAGCGGCTGTATCTGCGGTTTTTTTCCGCGAGCATTTTGTAGCGAAAGAATCAGTCGCGGGAAAAAACCGCATCGGTTTAACCGTAGTGCGGCCTAGGCCTAAACTGGCGTATTTTTAGTCGTCATGTTTATAATCGCGTCTAAACTGTCTATGGAGTATCTTAATTTGACAGGATTAAATTAACATGTTATCTTCCAACCTTTTCTTAACGAAATGGAAAGAAAACTATAACTTAAAATTAGTTTCTGAACTACAGAATCGGCGCCATTACCAAGCCACACACAGCAGCCTGACCGAGGCATCTTCCGCGATACGCGATCGTAGCCAAAAGTATGCCTAACGTTGTATCTGATCTAATCCTTTCGGCATTAGAACACGTCAACACAGTAGGAATTTGACTGGGCCCAACAGCCTGACCGAGGCATCCTCCGCGATACGTGATCGTAGCCAAAAGTATGCCTATCGTCGTATCTGATCTAATCCTTTCAGCATTAGAACACGTCAACACAGTAGGAATTTGACTGGGCCCAACAGCCTGACCGAGGCATCCTCCGCGATACGCGATCGTAGCCAAAAGTATGCCTATCGTCGTATCTGATCTAATCCTTTCGGCATTAGAACACGTCAATACAGTAGGAATTTGACTGGGCCCAACAGCCTGACCGAGGCATCCTCCGCGATACGCGATCGTAGCCAAAAGTATGCCTAACGTTGTATCTGATCTAATCCTTTCGGCATTAGAACACGTCAACACAGTAGGAATTTGACTGGGCCCAACAGCCTGACCGAGGCATCCTCCGCGATACGTGATCGTAGCCAAAAGTATGCCTATCGTCGTATCTGATCTAATCCTTTCAGCATTAGAACACGTCAACACAGTAGGAATTTGACTGGGCCCAACAGCCTGACCGAGGCATCCTCCGCGATACGCGATCGTAGCCAAAAGTATGCCTATCGTCGTATCTGATCTAATCCTTTCGGCATTAGAACACGTCAATACAGTAGGAATTTGACTGGGCCCAACAGCCTGACCGAGGCATCCTCCGCGATACGCGATCGTAGCCAAAAGTATGCCTAACGTCGTATCTGATCTAATCCTTTCGGCATTAGAACACGTCACCACAGTAGGAATTTGACTGGGCCCAAAAACAGATCCATTCGCAGGCATCGGTACAGAGCCGATTATCAACATCACGATTATTAACATCCTGCTGGACGCGGTCGACTGTCGTCGCATCCATTCGTATACTTTCCGATCCAATTGATGAAAATCATTCTTTAGCCTAAGGGTTAACGCTAACATTAATCAAAAGCAGACCACAATAAACGCATCGCTTAAGAATCGGTCGCAAACTAAAAAGTAATTCTGCGTTCTAGATCCTTGTAATAAATCTAGTATAAGTACCTAGTAGTAGTGTAAGTAGCGTCTCCCGATGAGTTCCAGTATAGCCATACTGGAAGTGACCATGAGTTTACAAATACGAGACTCGATCGTCGATATCGAGCGCGTTTGACTCATCGATTGACCCGCTTCAAGGTTTTAAGAACTCTCAACGAATGGGCTAATGACCACTGATTGTTGGTTTACGAGCCCAGCAGTTCGTTGTTTTTTTTAAAAGAATGTATCAATACATAGTATAAAACAAAGTCGCTTTCGCTGTATGTCCGTATGTATGCTTAGATCTTTAAAACTACGCAACGGATTTTGACGCGGTTTTTTTTAATAGATAGAGTGATTCTTAAGGAAGGTTTAGACTACCTTTTATCCCGGAAAAAATTGATATTCCCGAGGGAAATCCAAAAAGCGCGATATAACCGAACTCTACGCGGGCGAAGCCGCGGGCGGAAAGCTAGTTAGATATAAATCCGACCTTCTTATTTAGTTCTTTACTTTTAATGTTACTGAGCTTACTTACTTATATTTATGGCTCGGCCGATATAGGTTTTTCGTTCCCGGTTGAGACCGAGAATAGAAAAAACGCGAAAAAAATAAATTAAATGGTGTTAACAAACTTTTACTACAGTACTGATTAACGATATTAACTGTTGTAAGAATCATTATAAAAATAAGCAACTTTTGGGCATTTCCGACCTTCTAAGACTGTCGACTCTTGTCATACTATTGTCCAGCTTTGCTATACAGTTGTTGATTTGCTACGCTAGTAGGCCTGGCGCAAATAAAAACTTATTTGCTGCAGGCCTAAGCACCTAATAAGGTGAAGAAAACCGATACTCAAAAATTTATAGCGCTAGTTTATTAAGAGCCTATTCACTCTAGCCTTGAAGACACTCAAATTGTAATCCGACGGAAACACCGCCGCTGGAAAATTGTATAAGTATACAATTTTTATTTAATATTCCACTTTCTCTATACAGATTGCGTTGAATGCATGGCCTGTTCCGACAACGTCGTGAGAGCGGGCCTGACTCCGAAGCATATCGATGTACCGACCTTGGTTGATATGCTAGACTACAGCAGCTACGCGCAAGACCAGCTGCTGTTCAACCCTCAGCTTGAAGACGGCAACTCGTGTATCTGGAGACCACCTGTACCGGATTTTGCTGTTGTTAAGATAAAGGTATTATGAAAAAATAATGTGTCAAATTCAAAATCAAAGCAATTATTAAGTAAAACAATTAAAGGCACTTTTGAATTTTCTAAATGTCAGCTGACTGACTCTTAGGTACGTCCGTAACCCATTCCAAAGCGTAACTACCCCTTTTTTCATTCTTCTCGTTTTAAGTCATAAAATTGTTGCAAAATATTGCTTAATTACAGCGCTCGTGTTAAATTGTACAGACGACAGCACATCAAGCTACTACAATCTCCGATTTATTTATTACATTTTCAACTTTATCCATAAAGCATTAAGGCTCAAGGTTGATTGGAAATATTTGAAAGTTTCAGTTAGGTTAACCTACAATCGCCCGTGCACGTGGGAATGATATAGAGAACCGAACAAGTTAAAAAGGCCTATAATGAAATTAATTCAGACTTTAAAATAAGCAAATAAGCGTGGCAGCAACAGAACAATGCCCCCCCCCCCTCCCCCCCCTTGTTCACAGACTAAAAATTTAAGTCGGTCTAAGGTCAAGTCAGTACATCTTTTTCATTATATACAGTATGTTAACTAACAGAGGGCGTTCCCGTTAACCCGAAATAGTATAGCATACATACATGCTAAAAAAAATATTTCCATTCGAAAACAAAATGTTTTAAAATTTTTTCAATATGAAAATATTCAATAAAAATTTTAAATTGGCATGTAAAACAAACACACTGTACACGCGAACATGAAAGATGGCAACGTCGCAATTTATTCATGAATGACGAGCCGCGTATGCGGCGGCGATCTAAGATCTAATTGATTGATGTGTGTTGGTTGATGTGTGTTGGGCAATGCAACGTTAGGTAGATACTATTCCGCGCTACTATTTTGATTTAAAACAGGAGGTTTCAAATTTATTTTCAATTAAATCTATTAATGATATATATTAACGAGTTTAAGGGAACGCCCTCTGTTATTTTTATTATTATATATTGCATTAAGAAAAGGACAGAAGGTAATAGTTTAGACCTGTCAAAAAAGTCTGCGTCTGACGTCTGATTAGTGCCCTCCTGAAGTAAACTGGCGTATTTTTAGTCGTCATGTTTATAATCGCGTCTAAACTGTCTATGGAATATCTTAATTTAACAGGATTAAACTGAAATGTTATCTTCTATCCTTTTTGTAATCAAATAGAAAGAAAGAGTGAAGTGCTCACTTGAAATTAGTTTAGATTGTGAACACAGAGAATCGGCGCCAATATCATTTGAAAACCATCTACTTAAACCTAAATCATACCGTTATCTTCAGGTGGAAAGCGGAGAACCCTACAACACACTGAACCGTCCCAGTCCAAGCCTGATCATCATCACATCAGGGAAAGGTGAGGTTTGTGACACGGAACCAATACCTGCCAAGCCCGGAACTGTCATCTTCTTGAAAGCAAGCAGACAGTTGACGCTCACTCCATCTGAAGGCAGCCATCTTGAATTGTACCAGGCTATATGCAATGTATGATAGTATTAAGTCGATTTTAGTGTTAGTGAAATTATGAGGCTAGTTTACACGTTAACCGTATTTTGTACTAATTTGTTTGCTAATTTGGAGTGATTTTAACACATTCAGACGTCATTATCTATTGAAAATGTGTTCAATTCACTACAAATAATTAATTTAAAAGTTCAATCAATATATGCAGCTCAAAGTTATTATTTCAATCCTAGATTATTGAAATGCCAATGTAATCTCTCTGTAAGTTGTGTTTTTCTTGTATCCATAATTAACAAGCTGTCAACTAAGAACTGAAAACCTGTAAAATAAGGCTATGAATATTTAAATTGACGATTTTTCTATATGTGGAAAAGCAATAAAGTTCCTTAGATTTGAATAACTGATAGATTAAATATATTAAAGCAACTTTTGTTGTAGACTTTATTTGTATTTATGCTTACTAATAAATGGCTTTTATTATACAATTATGTAGAGTTAAGACTATTGCTAGATATTATTTTATGGTATTTGTAGTTTATCTTTGATTATGCGTATTTAATAATGTCGCGATTTTATGTACGTGTCCGCTGTATTCAATTTAATCTCCATTCTCGATAGCATTAGACAAAAGTTAAAAAGGTATTTTTCGGGTACACTTTGCAATAAAAGTACAATTTATGGATATTGTATTTTAATAGAGTTTATTTAGATTGTTGTAGTTTATAGTAGACTAGCTTGCCGCCCGCGGCTTCGCCCGCGTGGAGTTCGGTTATATCGCGCTTTTTAGATTTCCCTCGGGAATATCAATTTTTTCCGGGATAAAAGGTAGCCTATGTTCTTTCTC
This sequence comes from Sesamia nonagrioides, assembly GCA_017933935.1. Lineage (NCBI taxonomy): Eukaryota > Metazoa > Arthropoda > Insecta > Lepidoptera > Noctuidae > Sesamia > Sesamia nonagrioides. Next base: position 77,290 of record JADWQK010000863.1, on the reverse strand, counting down.
ATGCGCACTACACACCTTCAGTTTTATCTGTACGATTTATCTGTACGGTCAAACTGTACAGATAAATCGTAGGTCCATACAACCTACACACTTTCAAATAAACTGCGCGATCTTTCAGTTTTTATCATCATGGCCTCCATAGACGACGCTTTAGCGACCGTAGGACTAATTTGTGTGTTACAAGAAAATAGGCAAAACACTGGCTTCTGTTGAGAAAATCGTATTCACACACATCTTTGATAAACGAATTGAGAATTACTCCAAAAGACTAGGTACAATAATTATTTGAGAATGAATGAGAAAACTTATTTGCAGCTGCTGTCTTTAGTGACACCATTAATAAAAAGGCCATATTGAGAAATGCTATAACGCCTCATGAAAGATTAACGGCAACTTTCACGTAGTTTCAAAATAAGCTTCTCATAAGCTGAACCTTTTTGTACTCGATTATGGTATTCCTGGCTTTTGATTTACCATAATGAAGGCTCCGATTTGTATAGTTGTATAAACTCTTCCAGCCATTCGCCTTAGGCCATGATCGACGAGTTTTCGTTGAGTCGGAGAGCAAGGAAAAATACTTATAAGTCGTGTTCACTTCACGCTCGCTGCGACAAAACTGCGCAGTTTTCGACTACACACTCTCAGTTTTAACTGTACAGTTCTATCTGTACAGATTTATCTATTCATATTTTGATTAGATCACAGTTTAACTGTACAGTTCAACTGTTTGTTCTACACACCTAACGACTTATCGGTACAGTTCGACTGTACAGATAAATCGTACAGATAAAACTGAAGGTGTGTAGGGCGCATCGGGGTCTAAAGATTGTGCCAAATTTCGTCAAAATCAGTTGAGAGGTTTAAGCGGGAAAGCGTAACAGACAGACAGACAGAGTTACTTTCGCATTTATAATATTAGTATGGATTGATGCCGAATTTATTATAATCAACTTAAATACCAATTGTTATATTAAAATTGGCTCTTTTGAACTATCTTCTGCATTTATGAGGCTTTTAATTAAATAAATAATTTAGTTTTTACGTCCATGTTAAAAACGTAAAAGAATCAGGGGTGAACCTTACGCTTTTCATTTTATTATAAGTCTACTAAATTTGAAATGTTTGTCTAATCCTAATACATTATCACAGCAGGGTATTTTTTTTTTTTTTGTAATTCCGAATTCCCCTGAAATACCTAATTGTGTTTGATTATCTTCCTCTTTTTTTTTTTAATTCATTCACTTTTCTATACATGTGAGGTCTATCATACCTGTTTATTTTGGCGATTTTTGGTATTTAGTCATTTTGATTTTATTTATTAATAACTCTAGAGTTTTAATATTTTATGTCGAAACCATTATTTATTAATAATTGAATTCATCTTGAAAATTATATGTTGTGCATCTCTGCTTCTAGGAACCTCTTTTGTTTAAAGCTAACGTGAATGGAGTATAAATAGTTACAACAAATTGTTGTATATTGGTTTAAAATTAGAATTATTGTATTACTTTTCTAAGTAAAATGTTCCTATACAAAAATGCCTTTTATCAATAAATGGTTATTTTAAAAGAATATTCTTTTACTGTACATAACATTCGCACTCTACGATTCAGGTTAAGTTATGCTTGCCGCGGTTATATTCTCCTTGCATGTAGATAGAGTAATGGATTAACAATATGCTTCAAAATGATTCTCATTGATAGTAATAAAGTGGTACGCACTACGCAATTAGAGTGCTGGTTAGACTGTGAGCCAACCAAAAAAACTTTGGAGAAGACTAGACAGGTGCTGTTCCTCAGTTTGGTCAAAAGTATTTCACAAAGTCTTTCCGTTTCCGATTGAAAGGATCAACATGGGCGCCGAAATTAAGGTATTTCATAAAAAAAAAAGATTATAAATATGTAGGTAGAACCCGCGCAGATAAAGAAAAGATCTGAAAATGGCGGCGGATACTTATGGTACGGTTGACAAATCATGCCATTGTTCAATCACAAATCAAAAGCTAAGATAGTAAAATTTGTAAATATTGTTATTTACAACGACGTAAATTTGACATTTTACTTGTTTGTTGTTGTGTTTGTTTTTATTGTTGTTTTTGTTGATTTTAATTGTTCAAACTCAACAAAAACAACAAAATAACAGAAACTTTAGCGGAATGAAATTAACGATAACTCGGAGTGCGTCAAAGTCGCTTCAGTAGTTTGGAAAGCGAATCCTGAATTCCTGATCGATGATTTTTTTTTGCAGCGCTTACTTCACTGTTTGAGTATAGACAGCGATAGAGAGTGAGTGAGAACGCATGCGAGCGGCCGCCATTTACAGATCTTTTCTTTATCTGCGCGGGTTATGCAGTTGTGTTAAGCACTGACTAATTTAACAGCACTAGCTAATAATTATATTCTGTCATTTTCTTAATGAAATAAATAGAAAAAGATGCCTGATTTTCAATTTTATCAGAGGCGGATTTACCAGCAGGCAAGCTTGAGCCTAGGGCGGCAGATTTGAAGACCGCTTTGTTTTGCTACGCACCTCGGAAAAATCAAAAGGTTTCTGTATGACGGTTTCCTATTTTCAAATGTTTTACAGATAGAAAGAAGTCTGAACCACTTTTTTTTTAATAATCTAGGAGAAGGCAATAACGTAACAGCCTATAACACCTTGAAGATTTGTAAATCCGTCACTGAGTTTTAGTTAGCGAAAAAGGGAATTGACGCCTTTTAATTAATCCGGAGTTCAAATTACTCAACTACAAGCCACTCGACTATAACTTAAAATAAAACAATAATTATTAAGATTTCGGCAAGTAAACAACCGAGCAGAACAATTGAATGAAGCAGGGCCTAGTTTTAGTGGGTAATTGGCCCATAGTTGGAAACCCTGTGAAATAATGAACTCATTTCACGGTGACCAACCTTTTGTCAACCGTTACCCAATACGATGATTCTGTGTGGATAAATCGTTGCAAATTATTATACCGATAGGCTATACTAAAACTTTCCCCAAAAAACTAGGTAGTTATCTATAAAATTACGATTACCTAGACTCTCTTTCATCGCACGCTTTATTTTAAAAATGATCAAAGCAAACATTCGGCTCCTGTTTAAGTAGATAATAATAGTGCATTTAAAAGAGTTAAATTCCAAAATGGAAGTGCACTTATCAACCTATGTCGCCGTTTCGTCAGAGGCATTTATCGACACACCATTAGCGTTCAAGTAGCTATATTAAAACGTTTGATCTAGTTCTAATCGCTTGACTGGAATTCCTTCGACGGATAAACCCGTCATAAACAGGTGTCGTTTTAGCATTTCTTGCCAGTCTGTAACATTTTACCGGACATGTCATTATGAAGGATCTTGCAACAACGCGTAGGTAGGTATATCGCCACTTGTATGGTTTAGGAATGCGATCAACGGATAAAAGACGTACCTATACGGCATAGCTGCTAAATTTATAAAGTACCTGTCATAAAAATGATTTAATTTGCCGTGTGGTTGAGCGAGGAATAGAAAGGAGACTGACTCACACTGATTTAAATCAGAAGATGCTTGTATATGTTAACTCATGTTGCGACACTGAAGAGCTGATACGTATGACTTACAGTCAATTTACGGTTCTTTGTAACTATTAATAGCTCAACGATAATTGTATTTCTTGAGCAATGAGTAACTACTAATTAGGCAAAAACTGAACGTAGATATCTAAATACCTAATTATAATCATAGAATGAACTTCTAACCGCTTTATGCCCTTAATGGGACTGCGTTACTCTTAAAGAACTCATTACCCAATAAAAGGCACCCGTGCCTTATTTATGCTCGTTCTAGGTTACAAAACTGGCCGTAACTTAACATTGGACTGACTGACACTAAATAATTGCAGGTGGAATTTCTACACGCATACGAAATAAACGTAAACACATAGTTTACCATGTTAATCTTTACGATTCGATTCCCCAGAATGTTTAGTAGGGTTACAAAAACGAATGGCCTGTAGGATCGATATATGTAGTTATAATCTATATGTTTGTTTGTACTCCTCAGAGGAGGATGAAGGTTTCATTTCATTCGCCCTTATGTGGAAGTGGCGAGAAGAGGCAAGACGCCAGGGCATAACTCCGCTGCCATGAGAAATCGCGGTACGGCAGACAGAGCTCCGGCGGCGATATGGAGAGTGCAATTGTCGTAACCCAGTGCTGGGCACGCCACATTAGCGGCGGTAAGTCCCCTCTTTGAGCAGTGGCTTGAGAGGCGCCTCGGCGTTCTCACCGTCCGCCTGACACAGGTCATAACAGGACACGACTGCTTCGGGAGGTTCCTGTTCCGTATAAGGCGGAAGGAAATGCGAGGGTGTCGACTCCACTGGGTGGAAAGCCCTAAGGATACGGTGGAGGTCTGCCCGGCTTGGGTAGAGCACCGCCGTGTCCTCGTAGCGATGATCAGTGGCGATCTCTCGCATCCGACCCTGGTCCAGGCGATGGTCCGGAGCGAGAGTGCATGGCAGGCCGTCTCCTCCTTCTGTGAAGCAATGATGCTAGCAAAGGAGAAGGTGGAGCGCGTGAGGGAGCGGGAGTCTTAGCGCCCTCACGCCACTAGCCACCGCAAGAAACACCGTGGTCGGGAGACAACAGCGAACTCCCGGCCACCGCAGGCGCGGGCTTGCGGGCGCCGAGCAGTGGGCAGCTCGCCTGCTCGGCAACACAACGCGCCGTCCACCCGGGCCTGGTCCTTACCAGGCCCGGGTCAACGGCGCGTTGTGTTTCACGCGTACGTACCTCAAAGATGTCAGCACATCGTGACGGGGCCCACGAAGACCGATGGCTCCTAGGTCAGGATTGCGGGTTGGTTAAAAAAGAAACCGTGGCCCTGGCCTACAGGCAAGTGAAGGAATACGGGTGGGTTTTAGTCAGTAAAAGTTTGACACGCCCTTCCGCTCCGCCCAGACCAGGAGAGGTCATTTGATGAGTTCCCATACCAAACAAAAGAAAAAAAAAACGGTTTCATTTCATCAGAGTTCAGTTTCACGCGATCGATGTCCAGTGAACCAATGTAGACAAAGCCTACCTAAAATATTGGACTAACTGGTCTCACAATATGATACATACTACTGAGATGTTGGCGAAAATTGTAGCCCACATAATCTAGCATCTATTGTTCGTCAACGGAATTCTACAGCATTTTGTCTTTTAGGCTAGGGCCGGCCAGTCCTTTCGGTAGTCAAGTTCGCCCAACATGGTTTCGTAGTGTATGGACGACAGCAAGTCAAGCTATCCGAAACTGTCAGATATTCCCAATCAACCTTGAGTCTTAATACTTTAACGATAAAGTTGAAAAGTCCAAAAGTATTCTATTCTATTCTTCTACCTCATCATCATCTGCCTAGCTTTTTATAGTTGAGTTTCATTTTGCATGGATCAGAATTCCAATTCTCGTAATTTAAAACGTACAAAATCTAGTCACAGTTCTGTCAAATATTCCTAATCAACCTTGAACCTTAATGTTTTAGAGATAAAGTTGAAATCTTGTTTAAATGTAATAAAGAAATCTGACAGATTGTAGTAGCTTGATTTGATGTGTGTCGTCTGTACCTACAAGCTTTTTATGGGTAACCCTAACTATGTAGTCTTGTGGAAGACGGAATTCCTTAAACAACAAACACTTACCTAACTGCTGATAATTTCAATCATACCCAAGCACATAATTATTCAACAATTTATTCATCTAAAAATCTCTATCTATAAAATCTTTGCGGAAAATTCGCATTCGATTCGACCAAGTAGGCCGCGCCATCATAATTAATAGGACAGTTTCGCAAGATCTTTCTTCACTGTAATTCGCATAGATTGTCTCGGACATAACGTAACTACTTAAATGTTCTTGAGACATCTCCGTTGTAGAACTTTTAGTTAATTTGCAATCTCTTGTTTAAGTGTAATTTGTGAGTATTTTTGCATAAATTCATTACTTGTTTTATACTTTACTTTCAAATTGGAGTGATACTGACATGGTGGTTGTGTGGTTTGTCAAGTGGCTTAATAAGCATGACGTCCTATCCTTTATCCTCAGATCGGATAGGGTTTTTCTTCAGGGATTTTTCAGTGGCATCTGGAGCCGTCACATGTGGGTGGTAATGTGTATATAGCTACAGACGACAGCACATCAAGCTACTACAAGAAGGCAGAAGTTACCTCCCACCAGACAAAGCTTTGCCGCTAAGCGAGTCTTTGTGTTCCGGCATGATGTCTGGTAAAGGCGTACGGAAGACGGGTCTGAGCAGTTGTGTTGCGATGTGTGCCGTGTACGATGCATGAGTCAGGAGTTTGGTCGTGGAGGGTCTCCAGATCAATCTTCCTCTGGTTCCTCTGGTTGGTCATGTTATTGGGTTTAACATTGCATCACCTCGCTCAACTGCCGTCTTCCTCCCTATTCACTAAGTTTTTTTAAGTGAATAGGCTTAATAAACTAGCGCGCTTTACCATCAACGATTCCACCACTGCTTACAGGCGGTCAAGCAGTCAAGCACTAGTTTATAATTATAAAAAAAACTGCCGGATTTCTTTATTTGATTTTCAACTTTATCACCAAAGCGTTAAGGCTCAAGGTTGATTGAGAATGTCTGACAGGTTCGGGTGGCTTGACCTGCTGTCGTCAGTACCAACTATAGAATCAGCAAACTGACCGGACCGGGCAAATTTCTCTGCTCACACTTTCAAAGTATACTTACATATTTTTTTCACCGTTTTTTGCCTTGTTGTAAGGAACCTTACTTATGCGAGTCCGTCTCGCACTTGGCCGTTTTGTTCATCTAACTTCTTTCACTAATTTAAACTGACCAGCAATGTTAGGTATTTGGTGTCTAATTGAAGAAAATAAATGTCACAACAAGTTAGATTGAGGACTGTTTAAAGACACGTTTATTAGTTGTGATGAAGCAATCAGTATGTTCTGGCTTGCGTCATAAACGCACCTGCGGAATCAATGCAAGCGGTCCGGTTGACCCATGGCTTATGTTGCTGGGTTAATTGCAATATTATAACAATATTTGTACTGCTACAAACACTGAATTGGATTCTGGCTCATGCTATGGTCGTTGAATAAAACTTTAATATTTTTTAATCTTAATTATTTAGCTATTTACCTATCTAAATTGTTGTTACATACATTTACTCAAATCTATTTAGCTTTATAAATAAAGCAGTTTATCGAAACGTTTTATGTTCGTGATATGAAAATTGGAATTGTTTTTTGGTACTGACTCTACCAAACTAAAGTGTAGGATTTTTGCTGGCCTACATAAGACAATGCCTTCACCAAAGAGTATAACAATATAATACTGGCCTACTCATACACCACACTATCCGGCGATTCCGTAAACGTGAACTTTCAGTGTACTAGGCGCCCTAGTCTGCTATTTTTTTATAGATTTGCCATTCAAACACGATTCCATTGCCATTGTGCTAAAAGTTCGTAATCTACAAAATTCATAATAATCGATCAGTCGTCTCTTAATGAAATGGTGATAGAACCTACACCTACATATATACATATTTGAACTTGAAACATCCACACATCAGATAGATCAAGATTGTAATAACGACGATAAAATATCTTACACGTCCTATTATCTGATTTTACGTATTTGTATGCAGCTATTTGTAAATCTATCGAGATTAGATTTATAGACGTTGCCAAATTAGAATTTATTTATCTTTAGCCATTGTATTGGTTTGCATTCATAAATTCCACTATTTGGTATTTGTTGTTCACCGAGGTCAGTTTTTGGCGATACCATTGAGCAACTTTTACAAAATTCACTTGGCGGGAGTTATGGTGTGTTTTTTATCAAAAACTATCACTATTAGGTATCTAGCTAAGCAATCTATTCGGTATTATAAGATATGTATGTTTTGAAGAAGATTTAGCCAAGCAGGTGCCTAAAGTTCTAATGCTAGCTCGATTCTAAATTGCTTAAATAAAATAACAAAAATATGTAGATATCCAATTGTATGTACCTAGCTACCTATGGTGTATAATTAAAAACATCTTGTGATAAAAAAGTGCTAAAAAACAATTTAAACAGGTTGCCATAAACGTAAACCCCAAACCACCTAAGTTAAGAGAGAACGTTAAATTTTAAATTAACGTTTAACCGCGACATGTGAGGTTATTTAGCGCTGACACTATTTACGAGAAGCACGTACGCGCGCCTGCGTTCACGCATGGATATTAGAAGGGACATCTATGTCTATCTATCTATTTGTTGGTACCAAATCCCAACTTTATAGGCTACTTAATTAGCCTAGGCAATACCTCCACTCCATAGGCATCTAGTACAGACGACAGCAGGTCAACCTACCCGAAACTGTCAAATATTCCCAATCAACTTGAAGCCTTATCCTTTAACGATAAAACAGTATATCTATATGTACGAATGGAAGTGCAAAAGACCATAGCCAAGCATACAGAAGCCTGGAGAAGTGTAGACAGTCTATGTTCTATAACGTTTTTTCCTTATACGAAACCTGAATATATGTAGTTTGTTCAAAATAAGCAACTGAATGGATTCCAATCATTTTACACCATGTTAAATTTTTTCCCACATTTAGAAATTGTTGCAGTGTCGTTGCCGAGCGCACAATTCAGCTGACGGTAGCTCATAGTACTAGGCGCGTGCGCATAGCTGGACAGGGCTCCCTCCGCGCCACGCCGCTGTAGGCGTGGGCGGGAGAGCGGTGCGTTGACCATATTTTTGTTGGGACAACCAAGTAAGATAACAAGCTCATAACTCTGTGCTTTCTCAAGATATATTTTTGAAAATTTTTACATAAATTCTATACTTATAAAATACTAGACACGTGTTTCGGGTTTCGCACAAACAAAAAATGACTTTGTATATTACGGGTTTGGTTTCCGCACTTAATCCTTACAGTGGACCATTATGCGTGCCATACCATTATCTTTCGACAGTCATCAACTACCCAACGGAGGCTTACCTAGTAATAGACTTGGCACTCTTTGGGTACGAAACCCTAACTACCACACATATGAAAATTGTGTATACACATGCATAATTAACATCATTCTTATATTGGCGCTCTCAGTCCTCCTTTCTAAGCTACAACTTACTTCTCCGGGTAGGTGATTCTTTAAGTAGTACGTTCCTTCTTTTGATGGAATCCTAATAATGTAACTTACGCTGAAATGCCTACTAGCTAAATGAGTCCGAATCCTTTCCACTCCTTGCTACGAGTGGCCCTTCTAGCTGGTCTCGCATTTCACAGTACCCCACGTACGTCCGGCAAACCTGTCACATATGTCGCAAGATTTAATGGAGTTTAATTCCTATACGTATAATTATCTAATTGATTATCTGTTTTCAAACCGCGGCCAATCAGTGTCTTTACCTTTGATAATCTCAATCAGTTTTTGAACATGTTTATCTCCGTAGAGGACAAGTTACTTTATTGCGCAATTTTGGATTGACGTGTCAAAGGGAGGCTTGAGGCGAAACTGGTGTAAGGAGACTCCTTTCTGCTGTGCAGCTGTCCATTAAGAATATAGAAGATTGAAAGAAAATGTGACGGCAATGGATAAAGACAATTTTATTTTGCATACATGGGTAAAAAAGATGACAAAAAATAAATGTATATCTAATGACAGGTTCAGCCATGTTTTACCATTTAGGCATGCAATTTTTTTTTTTTTTAATTATTCAACTTAATACTAGAAAATAAAGTTTAGGAAAAAAGTGGAGCCATGCAGTAGACACTTTTGCGCATAAGTGCTGTCTTAGCTAGCTCTTGACATAGCAATGTATTGTCGAGTCTATTGCGGGGAAAAATGTCAGCTATACATCTGAAACGAAGACTTCTTCTTCCGTAATTATTTACCTGGCACTACTTTCGCTCTTTCGTACAGTGACATTAAAATACCCGTCAGTGTTCCTAGAACTGTATCGTAATACATGTCACCATTCGCAAGGTGTTACATTGGAATGCGGCCGACCCATCAATCAATGGAGTCCGGCCTTAGGGAACAATCCACGACTCGAGTTATCTCTCATTACGATCACTTCATTTGCGACATACATACGTGTTGGCGAGCCTTATCCGATCTTAGTTTATTATTGCACACGATATTTGCAGGCAAACATTATTGTTATGTATTGAACTCATTTAAATTTTGCTTATCAGATCTTTTTGCCTGTCATTACTTGGATGAATGTATTGGTAGAATTCAGCCTTATGTGGACAGACTGAGTTAGCTGGCTTGGATGGATATAGGTAAAACTGAAATAAAAAGTATTTATTGCTACTGGTACAGGAAGATAAACAAATTATATTAAAAGTAACAAAAAAGGCCAAAAGGCATGATACTTTACCAATTAAAAAATAAATGTCGTAGCGCTGGTATTCTGACAGGAGCATTATGCGTAATAGCCAAAGAGATTTAGGTAACATAGGAATGCTTTTGGTAATAGCTATATTCTCAACTGCGCATCCATTAGATACCTGCAACATAGGAGCAGTCTACCTCGTAGGAGGCCTTTCGGTGTTCGCTAGTCCCTCCAAAACCTTTCACGGGGAACAATGGTCCCTGCTCATCTCATACAGAGAAGGATTGAGCATAATCACCTGGTCCCTGCTCACTTGGTAATTATTGAGACTGTGTCGGATTCCTTGGTGCTCCTTCGGGTCTCTTCATTTCTGATAGCCATTCTGTAAACAAATACATACATTTACGGATGGTATTGTCTCACGCGCCTAGTACTATGATCTAACGTCAGCTGAGTTGTGCGCTCGGTAACCACACTGCAATTTATAAATGTATTTGGGAAAAAATATAACATGGTGTAAAAATGATTGGAATAAATTCAGTTGCTTATTCTGAACAAACTGTATTCAGGTTTCCTATACTAAAGAAAAAATAACGTTGTGTAGCAGCCTCGAATTTGGCTGTGAATTGGGCCTATTCATCCATCCGTTTCTGTAGCGTACGACAACAGGACACGCTGGACACGATTTGAAGTACCCTATTGGCTATTGTTCGTGTGACAGCACTACATTTGCACACTTAAAATTAAAAAAAAAACTTTGCCCCACACTAGGAATTGCTCCTGTATCGTGGGTGCGTTTATAAACATTTAAACTCACATAGACAAACAGCCAGTCCCGGAACAACTACTTGTAGGTCATACAAATATTTGTTCCGTGCGGGAATCGAACCCGCGACACGCAGCGCTGTAGTTAATAGCTTAACCACTGCGCTAACCTTGCAGTCAGACACTGTAGTAGAAGAAATTTACCGGTAGGTAATCGTAATGTCAATATCAGAGACGGATCTGGGGACAAACTAAAAAAAGCTAGACTAAAACTGTTCAAAACATGAATTATTTTACCTCGAAAATTGTACCACCCTTGAACTTCGTAGGTACATACATTCTCTTTGCTTTGAATTTATGATGCATAATCCACATATATTACATCAGATGTTTTTGGAGCAGAAACTGTATTATTCCGGTTATATGCCCAGTTATAGTGAACCTTATTAACGTACACTTTAGTGATTAATTGCACCTTAGTAAATGATTTTATAATAGCGTATACTCATTTGAATGGCTCAATGGCTGATGACTTCCTAGTTGCATTCCATACAGTGGAAAGCTATGGAATGTACCTATCTACTTCCTTATATGAATTTAGCTTATTAATAAATAAAATATAATTTGATTGAGTAGGCGGAATCGTAGAACCGATAAATAAGCAATGCTTAATTGCCTACGTAGGAACTTAATTAAAATCAAAACAATGATTATCTTCCAAAATCTACGTATTTTGTAGAACTAAATTAACTAAAATAATTCTAGATTTTAAAGTTCATAACTACTTAATTCATAACTACTTAGTTCATAACTACGTAATAACCATACGCAATCTCAATTCTGTGTAAATATATTACTTAAAGGCATGCACAACATCCACATAAAAATGTTAACAATTCATTAAATTATTTGCATAGAATTTATTTATAATATTTTAAATTAGATTACAAATTAAGGTAAAAAAAAGGAAGTCATTATTCACATGGTACTACAACAGTGCAAGCATACAAAATCATAATAAAATTATTGCAAATAACATAAGAAAAATGGTAGGTAAATAATGAAAGGGCGGAAAAAATGTAATGACGTGATTAAAATTAAAAGAAAGAATTAAAATGAAATGAAATAGAGAGTAGGTACCTAATAGATGAGATGGCCGTGCCTAAGGAGTAACATCACTGGCGTTCTTACAATAAACACCTTCAGATCGTATTTCTGCCATGGCTGCTAATCTCAACAAAGAATTTGAACCTTTCATCATCATCAACCTTTTTATCATCCCATTGCTGGACACAGGTCTCCTCTCATACAGAGTAGAATTAAGCGTAATCACCACGCTTGCTCAATGCGGGTTGGCGATTTCAGACTTGAAAGTCTAGGTTTCCTCTAAATGTTTTCCTTCACCTTGTAATCAGTCATTGGTGTCCAAGATATACCTACTTAGAAAGTACATATAACTTAGAAAAGTTACATTGGTACCTGCCTGACCTGGAATCGAACCCGCTAACTCATACTTGAGAGGCTGGAACAGAACATACTAACATACTTTCTGCATTTACTCTGGTACTCATAAGGGACGGCAATTCAGCGTGGCCGGATCTGGCGCAGGACCCTCGGCTTAATGTGCTGTCTACAGCACGGGACTATCACACCGAACATAACGATGTTCTTTTTGAATGTCATTCGTCTCAGTTACTTCATCATCATCATCATTTCAGCCGAAAGACGTCCACTGCTGAACATAGGCCTCCCCCAAGGATCACCACGACGACCGGTCTTGCATCTCCCGCATTCAGCGGTTTACGCGACCTTCACCAGGTCGTCAGTTCACTTGTTATTATTACGGCAGTATCCCCTCAGTTACTTAATAACAATAAAATATTAATAACCTAGGTCCGTAAATAGGTTTTCTAAAACATGCCAATTTAAGAATAAATTAGCGTCAGCTATTTCATGCAGACCGATAAAGTCTATCAATATTATCAATTGTCATTTGTCATGCATGAATATTGCAGATCTAGTGACGAGAGGCAAGGACAATGAAAGAAGATCATTATCGCTGATTGCTTAACCCCCAAGGACTTGAAACAATTAATTAAAATCGAACCGTCACGTGTTAACAGCTGTAAACTTGACACGACGTTATGATGACATATTCACAGGCCGGTTCAGTACCATGTCACACTAGTATTTCTTGGTTCTGTTACATGATGCAATGTAATTGAAGGCTTTACTGATATGTAGCATGATATTACAAATTGTAATACCCAGTCAACATGTCTAATCCTATTATGCGTTCAGTACCAACCAACGCAAGAATTTTGACAAATCGTCTTGTACTTTTAAAATGTTTTAAATCAGCAATTGACAAGCAGCAATAGGACAATCTGCCTATAACGTTCCCACTGCTGGGACTCAGGCCTCTCGCTGAAAGAGAGTGGGCAGTGCGGGTTGGTAGATGTCGTATATCTTGGAATTTTTTTTTATAAGATTTTTTTTTACTTTGGTTTTAAAATACATATGTCACTACGATATTTTCCTTCAGTGTTTTGAGAGTAGTGGTGATGAAATAATTTAAACAAAATATAGAAAATGTCTGGGTTCGAATCTACGACATAGAAATCGTCAGACGCGCCACTGGTCCATAACTGCTCCAACAATGTTGTTATAGACAATGCTTAAACAACTAAAAATAAAACCTGGTCACACAGGTTGCGGGAATGCATTAAGACATGCACCAATAAACAATTTTATGTAACCCTAAACATATTAAGTAAGTTGCCAAAACTACGATAGATATTCATATAGAAATTAATCTTCAATGCCTGTCATTCATTAATCATTTCTTTCCAAACCAAATAAAATACAATGCACAGTTAGTCATAGAACACATAGTGTAACTGGGTCAGGACCTATAAAGCACGTGTTGGAAGACTTCATGTATGTCATCCCCTCTCATAGAAAGGAGGCTTTATTCGTAGCAATGGATAAAACATATATTGATTATGTGATTCTAATATATATTTTAGAGCAGAACAAAAATTTTGGAGTCCATCAAACAATCACAAACATTGCTTCAAGTAGGTACTGATTAGCGACTGTTTAATTACACATTTTTGACGTTTAGCGTCTCTTAACTTCAATCGTCGTTTATAAAAACCACTAGATACAATGACAATCCTGTGCCATTATCCGTCCGTATTGGAATACTGCTACACATATGTATACACCGTGTTCGGTTTCACTTCTAATTCGACCACAAACAAAAAAGCATGAGATTGTAGCAAACTAGATAGATATCTGTTGAACAAAAAGTATCTGTGTGTATAACCCAGGTCATGGTTGACCTTAATCGTAATCCATTCAGTTTTTAAGGCGTGAAAGGTTATACATAGACATACCGTTTTACTTTCACGTTTATAAAATTAGTATCGATTACATTAAATATTCTCATTTCTAAATAGAAATTGTAAGTAATCTGGTCTTGCGCACTTTACACAGGCAACATGCTTCACAGATACAAGCTTTGGATACGTTTATAGAGCCTATAAGATACGGCTTACAATATTTTAGGTCAGCACTAAGGAGGCTGTATATCGCTACATTTCGATTGCTCAACCCACGTCTAGACCACGGTAGTTACTTATTGTCGCCCTGCCTCTCGCTTAAGAAACATTCAGTTTTGAGTTATGAAGATGTAAGAACTTTTAGACAAAAGTAAAACAATCTTGCTAGTGGCATTGGCAATTATGTACTTACTTAGAACTGCTCTCGTAATGTATTTTGACGCAATTCTTCAGTTGTGCCATTTATGTAGCAGACCATATCACCAAAGTTGGAAACCAATATAAGGCAAAAAAAACCATAAAAATTTACTCAAGGTTGTCGCTTTGAAGACAAACGAAAGATTTTATCCCTTGGGCAGTGTGTTAAGTGGATTTTATCAAATGGATAAATCTGCTGCGTGCGCGACCATGGCGGGACCAGAATTTTGACAGATGCGATTATGAACCAATCATGCGCCGATCGTATCATGATGGTTGAACCTAAATATTTATTATTATTAATTAAATAACACTGGTCACGCCTATGCACGAACTTGGTGCAATTTTATTATTTAAATAGATACAAGCAAATATGTAAAGTTATGTTAAAGGTAACAATTAAAATTCAATAAAAATTACAGCTCATTTATTTTGTATAATTACATAGTGAGTTGTTTGAAAATATATAGTATAAAAATATGTAGTACAGTACAAGTCACACTAACTTTTAGTCCTGTTGGCAGTAAAAGTCAAGAATTAATTGGGTGTAAGAGCCAGTGACATACGGTTGCACAATTTTATATGGACATTTAACAGACATTAGACATGGGACATGCAGACATAAACATGTCTCTCGAATTATCTATTATGTTTGATTATAATCAAACTTGATTTGCTTTTGATTCCAAAGGTTAACTGTAACATGCACCTACACCATTCCGAAAACGGCCTTTTAATGTGTAAGACATAGGTACTAATCCATAATCCATACTAATATTATAAATGCGAAAGTAACTCTGTCTGTCTGTCTGTCTGTCTGTCTGTCTGTCTGTCTGTCTGTTACGCTTTCCCGCTTAAACCTCTCAACCGATTTTGATGAAATTTGGCACAGATAATCTTTGGACCCCAAGAAAGAACATAGGCTACCTTTTATCCCGGAAAAATTTGATGTTCCCGAGGGAAACCTAAAAAGCGCGATATAACCGAACTCCACGCGGGCGAAGCCGCGGGCGGAAAGCTAGTAATATTATAAATGCGAAAGTAACTCCATCTGTCTGTCTGTCTGTTACGCTTTCTCGCTTAAACCTCTCAACCGATTTAGATGAAATTTGGCACAGAAAATCTTTAGACCCTGAGAAAGGATATAGGCTACATTTTATTGAAAAATTTGATATTCCCGAGGGAAATCTAAAAAGCGCGATATAACCGAATGCGTGCGAAGTCGCGGGCGGAAAGTTAGTACTATATATGTACTTAATTTCTCTTTCCAAAATTGAAAATAGTCCATAAAAGGACTAAATCCATCCATGTAACCTAAAAGAGCGTCCTAGCCGGATGTACTTACTCCTCAAATTTGGTGGAGAGGCCAGCCACGCAGGTCTATTAATCAGCACCCTAATTGCGGCACACACTATTACTACCTATCAGTTGGAATCATTTCGAAGCATATTGCTCCCCATTCATCTGCATGTGTTCGAAAATGTTGTTGAACTGTCAAAATGATGCCCATTGCTACTGACGAGTATGTTACGCAATTATCCTGCAGGTTAAGCTATACGCTTACCGCGATTTATCTGTAGATGGGTCAGCCGTACCTCGGAAAGCACGCCAAGCCGTTGGTCCCGATTGTTAATCGCAGGTCTTTTTCAGCCTTTACGGATAGTCGGAAGATTCGGATCGGAAGATTTGTTTTCAGAATGTCGGGCGACATTCTGAAAACAAATCTTACTAAGGGGTATCGTAGTACCAAGTGACTGGGTTGTGAAGGTCAGATAGGAAGCTCAATATAAAATGCTGGTATTTAGCTAAACGTTATTCCGGTTAGAGTGGAGACCACCCTCATCATCATCATCATCATCATCATTACAGCCAAAAGACGTCCACTGCTGGACGCCGACAAGGATCTTCACGACGACCAGTCCTGCGCCACCCGCATCTAGCGGTTTCCCGCGACCATCACTAGGTCGTCGGTCCACCTTGTTGGGGGCCTACCCACGCTGTGTCTTCCGGTGCGTGGTCGCCTCTCGAGAACCCGTCGGCCCCACAAATTAATAATAATAAATTGCAATCTTCATTAAATTGCAATGACCGATGACCTGGTGAAGGTCGCTGGAAACCGATGGATGCGGGCAGCACAAGACCGGTCAGCGTGAAAAGCCTTGGGGGAGGCCATCATGTCCAGCAGTGGACATCTATAGGCTGAAGAAGAAGAAGAGGTTTACACGACTAAGGTAGAAATTTGAAGAACTTCTAAAATATTAATCATCGTGAAAATATTTACGATTAATATAACTAGAGCAGCCTGTATACCTAGTAGTTTTTTAGTATACCTATCTGTTAATGTCGGTATTCAACTAGTAATGGGGTTAATGTAACACGGCCACAGATTTGTCCAAAATAGAGACACACACAATTAATCATCTTTTAAACCAGAACAACACAATCATACCCAAATACATTAATAATAAACATACGTGAGGGTCACACAACAATCAATGGGCTGTTCCCAGTAGTCTTACCCAGTAGTCTTACCAGTAGTACTAATGGGAGTTTTCTTCCCAATAGACTTACTAGTAAGACTACAGGGAACTTTGTTCCCAGTAGATTTACCAGTAAAACAAAACAATATTATAATGTAGACCTAAAAATTTATAGATGTTCCTTATGGTTACGGTCTCGTGTCTCCCCTGATGGCTCCCCTAGGGGAGACATCAGGATTTTAAATCCTATTGTCTCCCCTAGGCGGGGGAGACATCAGAACTTGCTAATAAATTATATTATTTCGGTCTCGTGTCTCCCCTGGCGGCTCCCCTCGGGGAGACATCAGGATTTTAAATCTTCTTGTCTCCCCTAGGTGGGGGACAGATTCGCTTTACGGCAGAAGTACAGTCAACTGGTAGTTGTGAAATTTTTCACACCTCAGAATTGTCAGGAGGCAAAATAACTTAGACTTTTTTCACAAATTCCAACAAAAACATGCATATTTTATTTCTGAAACTTATCTTTAACTATTTATTTCTTTCATAAATAAAAATAAAGTACCAGGACAGCATAAATCAAACGAGTATACCGAGTTTTTACCAGAACTAGTATAACCTAGCCTATCGCCCCGTGCCCGCTTGACGTTGAGTTTCGGGACACTCTGTATATTGTTACATATTTCGTTGTTCTATGTTTTATTTACAATTTTCTTACAGCTAAAATATACATACAATTCTTGCCGACGGCAATGGCAACATTGGCTGTGCCGCTCACCTAGTTTGGTTTCGGTCTATGGCTATTTTAGCGATTTTGAGGCAGAACCGCATCAGATACGGCCTGGAGTGCTTGTCTGCCATAATTCCGGCAATGGTCGTTTCCGACAAATTGGTTCCTGTACTTACTTCCAGGTCGTATCTGTCGCAGCTATGCCTCGGGCATTCGAACAAAAGATGTTGTATCGTTTCTAATGCCTGTGTATCACACACACACAGGCTGGACTACTTTTCAACTTAAACTTGTGCAGGTACGCGGCGAAGCCGCCGTGACCCATCAGAATTTGTGCCCAGATAGACGTCCTGTCGAGGCTCTTCAGGAACTTGCGCGCGCACCACGTCGCGGAAGAACATCCGCGTGACCTCAGGCGTGGCCCCGCTGGTGTACCTCCCATTCCAGACAGCTACTGTCAAACGTCGCTTGACGTATGAGACTGGACACCTGTCATACGCTGGGGCGACCCTGGACTGAGTCGCCGCCTGCCTTGCCAACTAGTCGGCGCGCTCATTGCCAGGGATCCCGACATGAGCTTTCACCCAAAAGAACCGGAGGATTTTACCTCTCCCTTCTTGCTCCCAAATATTCTTACGAATATGGGTAGCAAGGGGATGGTGCGTTTCCGGGTTTCGGATCAAGTCGAGCGAGGACCGGGAGTCGCTGAGCACCGCCGCGCAGTCGAAGCCTCTCAGGACAACCAGGTCCGTAGCCCTGGCTATCGCGAGCAGCTCCGCCTGAAAGACGGTACACATCGACTTCTCAGTCCGAATCTCGGACCCATCCCGCCTGTATGAATATACATACCCCTTCATCCGATTTACTACCGTCAGTGTAAATCAGATGAGCGGGGAGCTGTAGCTGGGCCACAGTTTCGGGTAGCATATTCTCCGGACACTGGTATTCAACATCTGGCTCACTCCTCCACTCCACTGGGGTGAGGGGCCTCCGTAAAGGCCCTACGCTCCTCCAGTTCGCGGGATTCCAGCTCTTCGATCGGACGTCCCCGTTTGCACTCAAACAGCCGGGCGACTTCCAACACTCGAAGATCGAGCGGGAGGAGACCCGACAGCGTGAGCGTTGCATTGTGCGAGACGAGCGATCGACTGTGCAAAGCCCCGCTGGACGGTAGCAAAAGTTCTTTGCACAGAGATCTTCTCGGCGGCCTTCGTCCAGGAGCTCGCGCCGTACAGGATCGTCGGTTCGACGACAGCGTTGTATATCGTCCTGATGATCTCCGGACACAAGTCCCAATCCACCCGAGCCATCGGCGACAGTTTCCTATAAAGGTTAGTTGCCTTGCAACAAGCATATGAGATATGCTTGTTGAAGGTCAACTTACTGTCGACGATGACTCCGAGGATCTTGAGCTCGGTCACCATCGAGATGTCAACGCCACCCATCTGCACGACCGGAGTGTCATATTTAAGTTTAAGCTTGCGCGTAACAACCATCGCCTGGGTTTTTTCCGGCGGAGGTAGGTTGTATTTCAAGACTAAGTAACTACTTATTACATTCGATATTATGGTTTTTATTAAAAATGAACCTATTAATAATATTTCTTTATTTCGGGCAATTAGGTAATAATATAAATTAATTACTACATTATAATTATACAAATAGAAATTAATTACTCATACAATTACTATTTTTGGTTTTTCTGTTCTCATAACTTTTTAATTTTTACTGTCGGTAAACTCCGAGGTCTATGTGTTATTGTTACTTTTTACAGTAGTACTACTGGGAAAAATTGGCCCCAATATGACAACCGCGAAGTCTTACTATGAGTAAGTCTATTGGGAAGAAAACTCCCATTAGTACTACTAGTAAGACTACTGGGTAAAACTACTGGGAACAGCCCCAATCAATCAATAAATTTGTTAAAGCACGCGAGAACAATTTTTCAAAGCCCACATTACTATTGTATCTGGTCATTAATATGGTAGGATATATTGTCTTATTAGGCAATTAGTTAGGCTAAGGCCATGCGCCTGAGCATGCCGTGACCCGACCACTTACGAAATGCACCGACCGCCTACGAGCCGCGCCCTCGGTGACAATCCAGCACACACACGTGAAGCCAATATGAACTAATTGTTTATGAGTGTATAAGTAATGTGGCTAACTGTTGATATCCTTTCGAAAGACATACCCACGTCTTTGGTAGCCAAGTTCATCTACGTTGGATAGAATCCATGCTCAAAGTCAACAAATACGTAGGTACCTATCTAACTTATTTTCTGTTGCTTCCTATGATATCTGTAGAGTACCTATACGAATGTTTGTAAAAATAAATAAGTATCTATCTTCTTAGGCGCTTTTTTCTGAACATAGATGTTTTTTTAAGAACTATGTTATGTTTTGACTGAATTTTATGATTTTCATCCAGAATATGCAAGCAAATGCGTGCAAAATCGAGCTGAAATAGGGATTGACTCTTTGCAATACCTACGTAAGTATATTTTAGATATAATAGTGCGTAGGTGTAAGCCGAATACCACGAAAATTGGACAAGAGTGAGTCGGACTAGAACACAAAGGGATCCCAGCACCACAAGGCATAAAACGTCGAAAATACGTTTCTTGTATAATTTATAACTTCATTTTATTCTTATTATTTGTTGTTATAGGGGCAAGAATTACATAAGACAAACTTAACTTATGTAACTCTGACGGTAAAAAGTGCTCATTCTCAGCCTAATTTGAATAAACGACTTTTGATTACATCTTGTCTGGACACTTTGGGTACAGAATCATAAAAATAAACTTATAGGTACCTAGGTATGTACAACTAACCTCGATGGATCGGAAATAATATATTTTTGACATCATACGTTAAATAAGTATAACGGCACATGGCCATCATCAAAAGAAGTTGGCGCTACAAAAGTATCATCTGGGGAAGATGGCCATCATTAGAAGAAGTTAGCGGTACAAAAGTACTTATCATCTGGGGAAGCTCCGTCTTTATTTAGCAAGGGATCCTTTGTAGGCGTAGGTTATCGGGCAAGGAGATAATCAATATATATAGTATAACTTAGTGATTACTTGCTCTGTGCATCCTAGATAACCGGTGACCAGCTGTCACCAGTCCCCGTTGTTTCTTCTTTTGTGCCAGTGTCGGGTGTTACGTTTAGGAATCACTACACGATTACATTACATTTCGTTCAGAAAATCGATTAATCGGATAACATAAAACTATATCGCTATCAGACGGTGCTCAGCGCCGATAAGTACATATTTTTGTTTAATGTAGGCACATGTAATCATTATTACCTACTAAATATAAGAATTCCAAATATGGCACTGTTTACCAACAAAAACCAGATCAAAGTAAACAATTAACAATATTTTTAATGCTGTTATGTTGACCTTTTCAATTTTTAGTAAGGTCTAGACCGCAAACCTTTTTTTATAACCAATAAAAATATGCAATAGCTATTCGGTAGGTAATTAAAAAAAAAAAAGTTGACCCAGATTAAGGATATGAAACATTGCACTTTATTTAATACGTAAACACATTACGGATACGTGCGAATTAAGACAAGGTCACTTATGATATCTTACTCCGAAAATAAGCTTATTTCTTTACCATCCATGATGGGCAGAGAATCTAATTGTGTAAATGTAGGTCACACTAATTACCATTGACATAACATGATGTACGGATTATAGATATTATACTCCGTGTGTGCAATTGTTACACAATGAATCTCTTTGTAATAAAGTCACAAGAATATTTGATTAAGCCGTAAAGCTGAGACGAAAGTTCCACGAAGTCTATTTTGCAATTGTTGCGGAATTTAGAAAGAAAATTATAGTCCAATCAGAATTGTTTCTCAATAACATTTAATGTTTAATCAGCGAATTATAGCGAAGCGTAGATTCGCAATTGGAAGGCAACTGAAAGGCTGGTCGATGCCATCCCCCCTTGCGCTCATCGCGGCTGTGCTCGCGCCGACCTTCGCAGTCATATGACTCCGGAGCTTCGTATTGATCTACTTTTCACGTGCTCGCAGGCAGTACGCAATTATTTGCCCTTCAACAAGCACTCTAATCGCTGCGAGGAATCTCCACGCTCGATGCCGATAAGAATTTACCTTATACGAAACTAGTGATTCGGTGTTTAGTCAACAAATTTTATTTGTTACCTATTGCAAGAGTCGCCGAGTTCTTTTATTTTTAATTGTAACGTTATGAAATGGAACGTTTCACGGTTAGGTAAAAGTAATCTTTTGTTCATCATATTGGCATTTAGATGAGAGAAATCCGGTAAGCTAAATAGCTATAAGTAATCACTTACTTCCCAACAAGTTCTGACATTTATTAAACTGACATTGAACACACTTTAATGACCTTTTTTATAATTTTAATTCATAATATCTTAGAAGCAATAATGCGAGATATGATCTAAAGCAGTCTTTGGATTGGACTAGACCATTCGGTTGTGTACGTAGAAGATACTTATCTAGCGAACTTGGGTAATATACGTGGATAATTGGAACATTCTTATTTCGTTGGTTTTGACGGGTAACATTATGTGCGCTCGGTTGCGTGTCTAATTGATATTCACTATAAATCATTTGTTTAACAAGTCTGCTCAGTATATAAATGTCATGAAGTGTGGGTGTGAATAATATGTGTGAGACTGGAGATCGCCGCAGATAGTCCAAGTATGACTACCACATTACGATTGTTAGTTCTATCTATATTAGCACACAATGGACCACCGTTGCGCTAAACCCCGTCGTTTAGTTTTGTTTCTTAATGTTCACCTTCTAAGCTCGAGTAATCTTTCCAGTAATCCTGATTTGAAAAATCTAACTAATATTGTAATTTCCAAGGTTTCTCTGTCTGTTTGTATGTTACCTTTCCCCGCCTAATTGGATTTCGATAAAATCGAAGAAGATAGATAACATTTTGGGGAAGAAAAAACTACATATAATATACGAATTTAAGGGATTGGAAATATAGTCTGAAATGTAGTCTGTCTTAAAGTTTATATGGAATTGAACAAAAGGTATATGTAGATATCCCATGACCCGGGTTAAAATATAAAATTAAATCAAAAGTAATTTATTCAAATTAGACTGTAAACGTTAGAATTATGTAAGACAGTCCTCCAAAGTGACCGCTCATCACCACTTCCTAGTGCTTTCGCTGGAAACAAGAAGTGGCACAACACACTCCGCAGCTGCGCTGTCTGATACATTTTATACGGGTAGCACCTGCCCGTGAGATAACATTTGATATTCTTGCGGGTCAAGCCACAGATAGAAGCTAGTATTAAATATTTGTAACAATTTGAGCTCACAGCAGGCTCCTTTATAAAATTACCAGAAACTTCGCGCAGCAGTTTCATTACATTAACAAATGTCAAAAGCTGTGATAGATTGCTTGTTCATTACAAACTAAACGTTTTGTGTCCATTCAAGGATTGGCATGAAAATGGTAGCTAATTCTTACAAATAGCCAACAATCCGTGTTACATTAGATCAAAACAAATCTAGCCAGTTTAAACAAATAATTTGATACAATTCGCAAGAAATCGTGAGGTTTTAAAATATTATATCACTGTTATTTGCACAATGATTTACTTTCCATTTCATGGTTGTATGACTATTTGCACCTAAGTAAAGATACCTAAGTGATTGTTTTTTGTTCTGGTTCGGTTTGCAGGTCAGTAAACCGAAGTTAATGTTTGACTGTATCATTTTTAGGGTTCCGTACCTCAAAAGGAAAAAACGGAACCCTTATAGGATCACTTTGTTGTCCGTCTATCTGTCTGTCTGTCTGTCAAGACCCTTTATCTCAAGAACGCGTGAACGTATCAAGCTGAAATTCACATGAAATACTCAGGTCTATTGTCCCTTTAAGCTGTGAAAATATCAAACTTCTAAGCCAAGCCAATCAAAAGATACAGCCGATTATGTCGATATTTTCAACAAATTTTCGACACTCGCAAAGGAATCAAAACCTACAGGATACTTCCCGTAAACTCAGAATCTTGAAAATTGGCATGAAGCATTGTCATATAATGCAAATATAGGAAAAATTGCGAAAATCACATTTTTTTAGTTATATAATATAATAAACATATTTTAATAAAATGGAACTTACTACCTTATTTCTCACGAACGAATAAAGTTATCAAATTGAAATTTATACCAAATACCTAGGTCTATTGTCTCTTTAAGCAGTGAAAAAATCAAACTTCTAAGTTAAAGCGATCAAAAGATACAGCAGTTTATACCGACACCTTAGACGCATTTCCGTCACACGCTAGGGAATCAAAACCTACAAGGTACTTCCCGTGAACTCAGAATCTTGAAATTCGGCACGAAGCAACGTTATATTATAGTACAGACAGATAAAGGAAAAATTGTGAAAATGATAAATTTGAAGTTACATAAAATATTAAATTATTATTTTTGCTTACATGACATAAAATATTTTTTTAATAATTATAAACTTACTACCTACCCTTTTTCACATGAACGCGTAGAGATATTAAAGTTGTAATTCATATCAATCACTTCTTAAATCTAATTGCCTCTAAACTGTGAAAAATTCTAAATCAATGCTAGTATTATAAATGCGAAAGTAACTCTGTCTGTCTGTTACGCTTTCCCGCCTAAACCTCTCAACCGATTTTGATGAAGTTTGGCACAGGCAATCTTTAGACCCTGAGAAAGAACATAGGCTACCTTTTATCCCGGAAAAATTTGATGTTCCCGAGGGGAATTTAAACAGCGCGATATAACTGAACTCCACGCGGGCGAAGCCGCTGGCGGAAAGCTAGTACGTCATAAATTGTAAACCGCTACGTTTGTACGGCGGAACCCTTGGTGTGCGAGTCCGACTCGCATTTGGCCGGTTTTTCTTCTTGTTGAAACTTATCACCTTTTTTATATTATTTAACGATGCGGGTTGGAGTAGATGATATACTTGAGCCCTGATTTCTTATGACCACTCAATGACTCCCTTAATTCGAAATCACGTAAATTCCTTAGCTTTTTTGGGACGGAAATTATCAAATGACTTCTCCCGCTCTGGGGGAGCGGAAGGGCGTATCAGACTCTACTCACTAAGACGTCTCCTACATAGGCTGGGGGGTAATCACGCCAACCTCATGTTTATTTCGTTCATTAAGTCACAAATAATACGGCCGCAGATAAATATTTGCTTGCTATTGTCCAATTGTTAACGTTTCAATGTCCAGTCGTTAATTCAAGTTCTCTTCTGTTAAGGATGTAATCAGAATAGTCGTGATGATTACATCTATCCAGTCAGCTTGCATCCAAGGCTGACTTGGATTTATGGCATCTATTAGATCGTGGGATGATTCTAAATTTTTATAATCCCAATTTTAATTGTGCGTAATAAATGTTAAATGATGTTCAATAATGTATAATAAAGTAGCTACTAATGAGTTCGATAATTCGGAATATCACGTGATTTGTAATTAGTGCTTTGATTTAATATAAATAAGTAAATTATGCTCTCATCATCTGTAACGATGATTACACAATCCACATCTTAAGCGTATATAGTACAGAAAATATGGAACAAAATAAGTGTCTATTATAAATAAATATACCTACATCTTTAAATTAAATGGTTAGTTAAGAAACCACCTCTTCGTGACTGTAAATTATATTATCATTACGGTCCATAAAAATTGCTCCAAAATGAAATTAAATTTACAAAATAATTTCTGTCTCTTTTATTGTTACAATTTCCCAATGTCACTAGTCAATAGATAATAAGAATATACATAGACATCAGCAATAGCAATTTCACGAGAGTCAATATTTCATCAACGGCTGAGTAATGCACATTTCAAACTGTGCTAAAATATCTGCCACAAAGTGCAACCAAGTTTACATCATTTGCATCCGAGACTTCCGTAATTGATTCGGCAACAAATAGACCATATAGCCGTTGCATCAATTGAATTGAAAAACTGGATAAATTATGTTTTTATTTTATTTGCACAGATCACCACCCACCGCGAACTATAAGAGTGAGGGAAAGAGTGTGCAACTGTCACACTTGTACACTATACCTATATATGTAGTATCTCCAGTGCCGAAGATAAGTCAAGACGTAGTCTGGAGGATTATTACTAATGCCACAGAACTGATAGTACTAATTAATAACTTTATTATTAATAACTAATTAATATCTTTATATTTGTAACTATCCTTTGTTACTTATACTGAATTATATTGTTATACTAGTAAATCATCAACCCGAACAACTTTCTCCAAGGGATCATTATCGAGCTAAATAATCAGCTGTTCCATAAATATGGAAAAGTATGGATAATTTATTGACCACGCATTTCTGATATACACTATGGCTAGACCATCCTTTTCGTAAAACTTAAAACTTCCTGAAATCTGAAAAGAGTTCAATGACAGTAGGTATGATCTCATTTACTGAAGGGCAAGGCAAAATCCGGCCGTTTAAGTTTTTAATATTGCCCGTCATGTTGCTATGCTAACTTCGTAAATGGCGTTTATTTAATATAGGCATTGGGAGCTAAGATTATCACTTTCAACAAACAGGTTTGTGGAAATAAATTAATTGTTGTACAACGCTCGGTAGGCAATCATCCAAAGCAGCTTCTACGTCATACATAGGTACCTACGTAACTATCACTGCGAAATCTGAAGCATCAGATTTTCTTGCCTTTTACAATATAAAATGGATTGTTTCTTTTCCGTTTATCTTTTCTTCAGAGGTATAATTTATTTAGATTCTACACTAAGCCTTAAAAACAAGTTCGTCTTCATTTCCTCATGGCTGGTTGCATTTGCAGCACGCTTCTGTGAATCGTACAGCAGTCCCAGCTGTTATTCCAACTTATGCTAAAGGATTGGTACTTACTATTGACAGCTCATCATCATCATCATCCTCAGCCTTTACTCGTCCACTGCTGGACATAGGCCTCCTTCATGGCACGCCAACAAGCTCGATCCTGAGCAGTTCTCCGCCAGCCACTACCAGCCACCTTTTTGCTGTCGTCGCTCCATCTCGCCCAAGGGCGTCCTACGCTACGTTTGCCGAGACGCGGTCTCCACTCGAGAACTCGTTTACCCCATCGGTTGTCGGTCCTACGGCATATGTGACCAGCCCATTGCCACTTCAACTTACTAATCCTCTCAGCTATGTCGGTGACTCTGGTCCTCTGTCGGATCACCTCATTTCTGATGCGGTCCTTCAGAGAGACGCCCGACATAGCCCGCTCCAGAGCTCGCTGAGCGGCTTTAAATTTATGGACTAGTCTGACCGTTAGTGTCCACGTCTCGGTCCCGTAAGTCATGACGGGTAGGACGCACTGGTTGAAGATTTTAGTCTTCAAACATTGGGGTATGGGCGACGAAAATACCCGACGAAGTTTACCAAATGCTGCCTATCCCAGCTGGATACTTCTATTTGCCTCCTTCTCGAAGTTGTTTTTCCCTAATTGCAACGTTTGCCCGAGGTATACATATTCTGAAACAACTTCGAGACAGCTCACGGTGAGATTATTACAGAATCGATCGGCTAGAGTCGCTCAGATCTTGTAGAACTTGTGACTGAAGTTCTACAAGGTCTGAGTCTGAGCATGATACTGGTATGGTGATACAGATATTCCCTAAGACAGCATGGGCGAAAGGGATGGGAAAAGGACTGTTCATGCGTATCTTTTTTTTGTGGATGGGAAATCATCAAATGACCTCACCCGCCCTGGGCAGAGCAGAAGCGCGTGTTATACTTTACTGACTAAACCCCACTCGTATTCCTTCACTTGCCTTTGCGCTTCTTTACTGCACGCTTCTTTTCTGTACGTTTTCTTTTTTAACCAAGCCGCAACCCTGACCCAGGAGGCAACCCCGTCACGAAACATGCGTGTCTGATGATATTGTTTAAACGATTTTTTTAAATCGATTATAACATAATTATAAAATATATTCATATTAAATTTTATAGGAAGTTTAAAATATTCTCAAACGAGTTGAGGCCTTGAGGGGTGGTTTATAATCAACTGATATTTATGTCAATCATGTCTTTCAACCAAGAAAATAAAATATTATTCCTATTTTTTTATTAAACTTGAAATCTCGTGTACTAACGACAGCATTGAACAAGTTTGTAAATCTATTTCATTCAGTATCTCATATAAACAAATATCATCAAACTCTAAATCGATTGAAATTTTTGATTAAGTAAAGGGACGATTGTTTTCACATAGGGTTAATCATTAGCTTAGACCTTCGCCCCCCGCATTCCACCTCATCTCATGGCACCATTTGGTTCCTAAAAATATTCCTACACAGCCCTCTGCGCTAGGTTCAGGCTAGCGATAATGTATGTACGGACGGCAGCAGGTCAAGCTACCCGAAACTGTCAAATATTCCCAATCAACCATAAGCCTTAATGATTTAGAGATAAAGTTGAAAATCTAATAAAAAAATCTGACAGACTTTAGAAGCTTGATGTACTGTCGTCTGTACATACTGCAAACGCAGAAACAATATTCTGTAGGCACATTCATTCAGTATATACTGCTCTCATTCCATCTACATTTACATATAAACAAAAGTAATGGTCGTACTTATCCGCAAGATAAATTACGAACAGCATGTTAACTAAATTGTATCAGTCATTAAGACACGCCTTCGTTGTAACTCACAGAAGTAGGTAACGAGTGTCTAAACCGAGCGCCATATATAAGGAATTGCGAGTAACTTAGAGATACTAGTAGCACAGTCTAAAAATCATACAGTCGTCCGACGAAGACGTCTAGACAGAGCAATCGTGCGGGGTAAGAGGGACGAAAGGCGGGTAAGCGGCACCTGCGCTGTGAACAAAACGATGTTCGTAGCTCGGTATCTATCATTAAGGGCTAACACGTGTTTGTTTTTTTATTTGTTTGTTTTATAATTTGATATGAGTATCAATTTTGACTATAATTGGGGTGCTTGTAAGGAAGAAGCCATCCTTTTTGACATCCAAAATGGCGGACGTCATTTTTTTATAATTTAATATGGGTGTCAATTAAGTAAATATAATTGTGGTTCTTGTTACGAATAAGCTATCCTTTCTGAAATCCAAGATGGCGGACGCCAATTTAAATGTATATTAATATGATATGGGTGTTAATTCCGAGGTCGATTGGGGTGCTGGTTACGAAAATGCCATCTAAATAACTTAAATCTGTCTCGAGTTGTTCCCTTAGTAAAAATAGCAAATTAATTAAATATAATACAGCTATTGATGTTGATCTACAATAAATAAATAATTTCATAAATATTGTTTATTTGTCACAACCCTGGCCGATGCGTTACTGTCTATATTCCTGCCAAGCTCCATAAAGAATACAGGTTAACAAACCAATTTAGGGTTATCACAACTCATGTTTTACAAAACTCCTGTTATTTACATGATTATCGTCTTTCACATGCTAACTATTTATTAACAATTCCTATTGCAGCATATTTCAATAGAATCACTAAAAGAACATGCATAATAACTAGGTATTTCGAAAAACCATTAAAAAGTCGACATTAATTTTACGTGATAGCCCTACAAAAAAAGAAAGATGGATGAAATCCAGATATTAATCACATTTTGTGGAATTCAACCAATGAATAAAGTTGAGGCATTTGTCAATACAATTTTGCGTATTTTAATTACTTTTATGTCAA
Organism: Sesamia nonagrioides; assembly: GCA_017933935.1. NCBI lineage: Eukaryota > Metazoa > Arthropoda > Insecta > Lepidoptera > Noctuidae > Sesamia > Sesamia nonagrioides. Next base: position 47,479 of record JADWQK010000863.1, on the reverse strand, counting down.
CTACACACATGCATTGTAATATCAGTAATATTTTCAAAAATGGACTAATTATAATATATATGTATCAAAAAATGTAACCTATTAGGAAATTAGCTTACATGTATGGCATATTTCATTCAAATAGGTTAAGGTCGTACCCTCACCAAATGACCTCGAGCATTTGCTCCCTCTTCACCGCGCCCCACCTATAAAATACTTCGCAAAATATTACTAGCGCCGTCTGGCGGACGAAGTACTTACAAATACAAGTTAAATTCATAGACCACAGAAGTAACAGACATGGCACTTTTATTTTTGTTTATTGGTGCGTCCAAATAATTTTGGTTATTATAGACTGAAACAAATGTTGACAATAGTTCATAATAAAAATTTTGCGTATTTTATTATTTAACCGATTTCTTTCTTTTTTTTCTTTTATTATTTGACCGACTTTGAGTGTGGTTCTCAATTCGATTTATGTATGCTCGCTGATAACTTTATCGTTAATGAACCGATTTTGACCATTCTTTTTTTATATGAAAGAGTATGCTGCCTATGCAATCTCATTGTTACCACGTCAGTGTCGATAATGGAAATTCTAAGAAATTTAGGCCAATTATCGAAAATTGTAGGCATGCTTCGGGTGAAAATTTGATACTCGTATTTATATCGGATGATACTATAAAACCGTGAAGATTTGTGCCTGACCTGATGATGGAGATGACAGAGAATCAAGGGAATCCATATCGGAAGCAACTGTAATGTGTTTGGGCTTACTTAATTTGTATTGATTAGAGCTTTACAACTAAATATGTTATGACTGTAACTTCAGGGTTGGAAGTTAGTTTTGTAGATTGAAAGTTAGCTAAGTCAGATGGTCAAAGGGATAGAAAAATAATATAATAAAGGTTAATTTGTCATTATTTATTATTTTAAGGGAAAACGTAATCAGGGTCAAATAAATTTCTGCAGACAGGAAACCTACATAAAAAAAAGATTTGATGTTTTTTTTTTGAGCTCAGGCAAGACTGATATTATATTATTATTCTCATTTAATAAAACAAATACGTAAATTGTAAAAAACAAAACTATCGTATAAAAAAAACAAATACATATACTATAATATTATTTACACAAAGCTTCCTTTTGCAGAAAAATAATAAACATCTGACTAACACAATATGCGGTCAGACTGGACGCTGACGGCAGCATATTTGGAAAAGGCCTGCAACCAAACGACGTATTTCGTTTGCTTTAATTCCTATAAGACCACAATGAAAGTATGAGCATTTCTAGAAATAACGCAATGAAATAACACAACTTAAATTCAGTCTCTTGATTTTATTGATTTTTGCATAAGCATGACGAGTAGGTAGTGTTTGTACTATGTTAAAGTACAGTGTTGTAAATTGTTGAGGAATTCCCTGGACTGTCTATGGGCTTCATCATCAGATCTATTGCAGACCTTCATTTAAACCTATATGTGTGTAAAGTTTTCATCAATATAAATGAATTAAGTCCAAACACAAGGTAACTATTGTAAACCTTTGAGGAGTTCCCTTAACTGGCCCTTGTCTTCATCATCAGAGCTTTAATGACAATCACAACTCATTTAGGTGTAAAGTTCTTATCAATATAAATTTATTAAGCACAAAGACGAGGCAGCTGATGTGAATCGTTAAGGAGATCCCTCGGCTGTCTCCCGGCTCCATCATCAAGTCCGAACTTTACTAAATTGTAGTGCGTTAAAACACTTAATGAAAAAACATAGAAATGCCCTAGGCGCCCCTATGATTTTTTAAATTTCTCCTAGGTTTCCTTAGTCTTCCATCATCAGACCCTAATTTCCTTAACATGAGACTACCTTGAAGATATAATATTTCTAATTAAAAAAAAAAATATGTGGCACTCGGGAACTGCCGCGGTAAAGCTATTGCATAGCATTTTTTATCAACTTATGCAATAGAGTATTTGACTAAAAAAACCTAATTAGTCCGTCAGTCAGATTTCCAAAAAATACTCATCATCATCATTTCAGCCGAAAGACGTCCACTGCTGGATATAGGCCTCCCCCAAGGTTCTCCACGACGACCGGTCCTGCGCCTCCCGCATCCAGCGGTTTCCCGCGACCTTCACCAGGTCGTCGGTCCACCTTGTCGGGGGCCTACCCAAAAAATACTAGACACATATTTTTTTTTTTCATATAAACAAAAAATGAATACGACACAGTGCTTTGAAAACTCGTGTGACGTCACTGCACGCTACACTTTTTAGCGGCCAGTGACGTCACCAGCCATCACTCCTGATCTTTGATGCCTATTATATTTGTCAATTTTTATTGATTTGATAAAACAAAATATCCGAAATGTAAAACGTATATAATAAACCTATCCAATATTTTTCTATAATCTGAATGACGGACTAATTAGTTTTTTTTAGTCAAATACCCTATTATTTATAATATAGTAAAGTTATCCGCAAATAAACATAAAAAAACATATAACCTCCTCCCTTTTGAAATCGGTTAAAAAAACGGCCAAAATGAACATCAATAACAGAGACACTTTATGATAGTATTATACTCTGTGCGACATGCGGTGCGTGAGCGAGCAAGCAGATGCTTTCTCGCTCACGCGCCGACCGCTATGCTAGCGGACCGCGCGATGACGAACGACACGGGTTCCCCCTTCGAGAGCTTGTGGCATACTGAATCTCAATAGCTCGGGCAAGAGAAATGATGGGGAATGCGCTCAGATTGTTGAATAAAATTTTTGTTTTGGTCGTTTTAAAAAAATATTTCTACAATATTGTTCGTCATGAAATTGCCTATCCATTAGTGTAAGAACGAAATCTAAATAATGCTTACTTTTCGAGAAGATGCACGTTTTTGATAATTATTTCTCTTGTCAGAGGTTTCGTTGTGAAGGAATTATTTAAACATTATGCTTAGTAAAAAAAAAAATCTACAATTTTGGAGCTAAGATTATGGAGAAAATTTATGTATTTTTAATAAGTTGATATTTATTTTAGATAAAGAGTGGATAGCTCTGAAAAACTACATAAAAACGGCCTGCGGTGTGTTTTTCCTCTGGAGCCGCCTTAAGCGTTCTATGCAATTCATAAATATCTAAATATAAATAAACTGTTTAGATTAGTAGGAAGTATAATTATTACTGTTATGAAAATCATCTATGTAGAAAAGGTTGTTAACATCTGTCTTTTAGGCGTAAACTACTCGTTGCCTAGCAACAGTTTATTTACCTCTATTCTTTATCGAATTTGGCTCAACTATAGAGTCTAGACGATGTCGGCGTTTTACACGAGGTCAAAGGCGTCGACCTACTGTATGATTTTTATACTGTGCTAGTAGTACAGCTTTGATTTAAGAAACTGGTTCGAAGTAAAATGTATCGTAAATGAATTTGATTCTGATTGGGTATTTCGTCTGACAATTATAGAACAAGCAATGACATCAACAAATTTTAAAAGAAAATTCTGCATATTTCTATCTATTATATACTTACTCTACTTCAAAAGAAGTAATTCTGATATAACAAAAAAAAAATCGTACCCAGAAAGTAAAGTATCTAACTTTGTAGGTTTTTCTCCTTGAAAATGTAAATAACCTTTTCATATTAGGTTCAGGCAAATTATGCAAACTGAAAATTGAAGGTCGCTCTATCTCCATATAGGCAGCAAAAAAATAATAATTTAGAAGCCGATGCCCAATAAGTATGTTATGTTTTATTTTAGGACTAGTTTTATTGCACACTTTTTTTAAACCAGTATCTACACATCAACAGAATCTCGGGATACCTTAATCCTAAATTATTTATAAATTTATAGTTTAAGTAAGTCTAATATTGTGTTATTAACTCCAAAACCACGTTATTGAAGCTTAGGTTTGCCCTGCACAGTCGCCTGACATATACCTACCGAGCATGCCTGGGACATGTTACAACGAAAAGGTGTGAGAGATTTCCCAACAAAACAGCGGAACTGTACGAAAACATGCAATTAAGATACGCCGATACGCCTCAGACAGTTTTAGACCCGTATTACAGAAGCTCACTCAAAACTCAAAACTCGTTTCAAGCCATTTGATTGGTTGCAACTAGTTTTAAGTAATGTTTTTTTTTTTATATATATATATATTATAAACTAGCGCTTGACCGCAATCCTGCATGATGGTAAGCAGTGACGCAATCGTTGATGGTAAAGCGCACTAGTTTATTAAGAGCCTATTCACTCTAGCCTTGAAGACACTCAAATTGTAGTCCGACGGAAACACCGCCGCTGGCAAATTATTCCAGTCCCTCGATGTACGCGGTATAAAGGAGGAGGCGAAACGCTTCGTCCGGATCGTAGAGGTGTTAACAACGTAAGGGTGGAAACCAGCCGTACGACGGGTCGTCCGCTGGTGGAACGGAGATGGGGGAATTAAATCATGCAATTCCATCGCACACTCTCCGAAATGCATCCTATAGAACACCGAAAGGCTGGCTAGTCTACGCCTGTGCTCTAGGCTTTGGAGACCAACTCGAGTTAGATCAGGGTCACCAATCAGCCTCTTTGCACGTCTCTCCACTGAATCCAAAGTGGCCAGGTGACACTTGGCAGCACCAGCCCAAATGTGGCTGCAGTACTCCACACACGAACGGACCTGTGCTTTGTATAACATTAGAAGCTGCTCAGGTGTGAAGTACTGCCGGACCTTTGCGATAACGCCAAGTTTCCTGGCAGCCACCTTAGCCTTGGACTCAATGAACCGCCCAAAGTTAAGGTCCGAGGAAATCTCAACTCCCAAAAGCTGAAGGCGGTCGGAACACTCCAAGGACACATTCCGAAAAGTAGGAGCCAAGGTGAACGGGCTCCTTTTGGCGGTGAAAAGACACGCCTGTGTTTTGGCGGCATTGAATGCTACAAGATTGGCATTGCCCCATTCGGAGACTGCCTGCAGCGCAACACTCGTTCGCTCAACCATGGCCTCTCTTTCGGACCGGATTGATTCCCTACTAGCCCGAGCACCCGGCAGGTATCTCTCTACAACTGTGCTGTCATCTGCATACCCATAGATACCAGGCATCAGCAGATCGTTAATATGCAGCAGGAACAGAGTTGCAGAGAGAACAGACCCCTGAGGAACACCGGCATTAGTTGACATGGGCTCAGAAGAGCATCCATCGACAACAACTCGGAGGGACCGTTCAGTCAGGAAGTCTTTTACCCAGCCAGTCAGGCTAGGGGAAATGCCGTACGCTGGAAGCTTACTCAAAAGGCCAGCGTGCCATACCCGGTCGAAGGCCTTCGAGACATCAAGGGAGACAGCAATCGCTTCCCCATTCTTCTCGAGGGCCTCGCCCCACAAGTGAGTGGCATACACTAGTAGGTCCCCAGTTGACCGATTGCGGCGAAACCCGTACTGTCGGTCACTGAGGAGATCGTTACCTTCCAGGTATGCCAAGAGGCGCGAGTTCAATACGCGCTCCATAATTTTGCTAAGTATGGAGGTGATCGAAATCGGCCGATAGTTGGCAGGATCGGCACGACTACCCTTCTTGGGCACGGGCTGCACGTTAGCAAGCTTCCAGGACTTGGGCACAATACCAGTCCTGAATGAGAGGCGATACAAGCGCGTCAATACAGGAGACAACTCGGGCGCACAAGCCTTAAGAACAATCGCTGGTATACCATCCGGACCACTAGCCTTATTCACGTCCAGACGACACAGTACTCTCAGAACCTCCTTGTTCCTAATACGAACCTCAGGCATTGAACATTGTTTGTTTAAACAGAGATCCATTCTTAAGTTTCCTTCTGGAATACGGACCATATACACGATTCTAAACATGACAACTAAAAATAAGTCATGGCGCGGGCTAGTTTGACAGGACATATCTAATATTTAACTTTCGAAAAGAAGTGCACTAAATTTAAATTTACTTTTTAGTAAGTGAACAAGAGAATCAGGGCTATTGACAATTTAATTCTAAATATTAATATTTTGTTATCGTCAACCGTTAACAATATGTAATAAATTTGACGGGTGGCAACAATTAATAATTATATTTTATATTAAAAAAAAACAAAAGTATTGCATAATTCTCTTCACAATATCATACAGGATTATATCTAGTAACGTAGAACTGACACATGCGTGTAGGCTGCGTTCAGAATGCGAGTAAACGTGTTTTAGAAAAACCAATCACATCGGACCATAATTTCGCAATAAACTTAATCTGGTGGGCCGATAAATTATAAACAGACATGAGTTTATAGACACTTGCGCAGTACGATAAAAACTGCATTTTCATTTATATACAAATATTATTGATCTTACTCGAAGGCCGCATACCGACCGGCTTTAAAAGTTGTATGTTTAGCCGACAGCACATCAAGCTACTCCAATCTATCAGATATGTTTTTGGATCTTCAACTTTATGGCTAAAGCTTTAAGGCTCATGGTTGAATAAGAATATTTGACAGTTTCGGGTAGCTTGACCTGTTGTCGTCCATAGGTACGTAGTTTATATCCGAAACGGATGTAATGACGATTAAAACAAGACCTGTATGCAATCTACTTGAACATTAACATTTGCGTCTCACGAATGTATCCCAACTATTCAGGTATTTGTGTATTCGGCAGTGGAACGTGATATTACCAAATATGTCTTTACGAGAGCATTATGTGCGCATGCTTCATGATCCATGCATCTTACTTGCCCAAACCGTCAGTAGGTACTACTTTTATGTGGAATTAATGATTTAAATAAATATAGTTTAAAAAACTAAAAAAACATGCTTTGAAAAAATATCAAACTAAAAAGTTAAAAATAATTTAAAAAAAAGTGTGAGGCTCTTTGTGCCATTATTTTTGTACATTAAGCGCCTCACGCTTTTTTTTTAAATTATTTTTCACTTTTTAGTTTGATACTTTTTCAAAGCATGTTTTTTAGTTTTTTAAATTATATTTATTTTAAACTTTTTAGTTCAATATTCTTTAAAAAAAAACGAACGAACGAACCTATTGAAAACGGTGGGACATTTTACAGTAATGAGCCGCTCACTCGTAGTCCAAAGAGTTAGAGACGGACAAACAAACAAGCAAACATACAAGTGAAGCTAATAAAAAGCATGTAATAAAAGAGTGTAGATGTAGATAATGGACGTTGCTTCTGGTGGTTAGCAGTTGAACGACGCCGGCGCCGGTGGTTCTTCGATGATCTTGCATAACAACCAACCGTCTCGAGCCACTATTTGTTCACCACGACGCGTTTCGCCACAGACATGCTCTTACCCAAACTGATAGCGGAAAATGATCAAATAAAATGAGCCAAACCGGAAAAAGAGATCGTCTACCGCAAGTTGCTACCTTTATATACCTAGAATGACAAAAGTATGAGGTTGTTTTGATTATAAAGCCGAATGGTTTAGCTAGTTATTAACTAATAATGTAGGTGCAGCTCATCCGGTCCCGTTATAATTATTATCGGGTACGAGAGGATGTATAAATATTATTGCTTAAACTTTTTCGCTTAAATAATTTCCGTAATGATTTTTTTTAAATAATGTAACATAAGTTTGGTACATGCACAGGAAATTAAAACAGTTAGTATGTAGTCCATGTCCATCAGTGGGTGGAGTCAAGTTGTGGATGGTGATTCTTCATCCTCTTCGCCGTATGGATGACACGACAATGTATTATTTTTTTCTCCCTTCATTACTTCGCTAATTTCAGGACGTCGTTGCTATATATGTATACTAAATTACATTAATATAAATTCCAAATTCATTAAATACTATGGCTCGGAAAAACTAGGGTTACATACGTCAATAAATAAATAAATATATACGGACAAATCACACAGATTGAGCTAGCCACAAAGTAAGTTCGAGACTTGTGTTATGGGATACTAACTCAATGATACTATATTTATAATAGATACATATATAGATAAACATCCAAGACCCAGGCCAATCAGAAAAAATCGTTTTCCATCATGACCTGGCCGGGGATCGAACCCGAAGCCTCCACGTTGCAGGCGTGTTGACCGCTGCGCCACGGAGGTCAACGGAAGGAATACGGCAGGTAGAGGACGTCGTCGTCTAGAACTAACGTTATCTAAAAATGAATAAGTATGAATTTAAGTATTTCAATCGGCAGCTGGTTTATGCTTTGAACACAAGAAACCTTGTCGATGTCGACGCACATCACAAAACGGTCCCAATTTGCACTTGACACCACCAAAAAACAAGTTAACACAAATAGTCACAAACTTAATAGGTTCACAAAAAAACTTTAATTATTATAGGCATCGTATTGACGAAATTGTGCAACCACAAACTTGACTTTGACATGATTAAACGGTGTGCACACTAGAAACAAAGTACACTAATAAAATGTAATTTAAAAATAATTTAATATTGTCAGTAATATATGGCACTTAAAGGATTATTCGTCTTTTATGGTCTAAATAAAAAAATATTATTTAAAAGTGACGATTCGCTATTTCCAGCGAGTAAATTTGTGCGAATAATAAGCCAACAAAAAAGCTTTGTTTTGTGCCAAAATATGTTATTGCGACTATTGTCATTTACTGGCGCCGAATCATAGAGGGACAACCCATGTGTATGTCGCCATGACGAACTTACTTTCATACAAACTTTAATGAACTAATTTAAGGAAAAATCTTTCCTTAGAGCCCACCTTAGGTATGAAACTCGTGCATCATTTGAAGCATCTAGATCTAAACCTCTCGCGGTTTAGTTTCTGCATTGTCTATCAGCAAATCTTTCTGAGTTAGTCCTGAGTCTGACTCGGACTGCGCTCAGACTTAGACGTTTATCTTATACGTACGTTAGCCTAGTATATAAGCTAGTTATATAAGCTATGTAATACGTATTTACAATCTGACTGAACACATTATTGTGATTAGCTTGTAAGGAGATCTAATTATCCACTTGTTGACACATGTTTGTCATATAACACATTCTGCTGTACTTATTTGTCGGCAGCAGCTCTTGACGATAACTAATTGTATTTTAATTGATTAGAGTTAGAATATTGTTGATCACATCAATTATTCAGTAATTGATTTTAATCACACTTACTGCAGCCATAGCGCGTTTTATTCACAATTACTACTGCCATAGCGGGTTTTATCCACATTTACAACAGCCAAAGCGGGTTTAATTCACACTTACTGCAGCTATATCTGGCAAACCCGCAATAAAATATAATATCTAGAATAATATTTTTTCTTTGAATAATCCGCTAATCCCTAGAACTTGTATAGGAGATGTTTCAGAAATGTATGGAGCCTGGGCCAGCACATTGTACACTTAATGCTAGGTATAGTTCCGCTATAGTTAACTGTTTTTAATGTTAATTTCCTATATTTCGGCTTAGTTTTTATACAGATTCAATTTAACTCGGACAAGGAGTGCAACACAACTACTAATAAATATGGTGGTCAGCAATTAGAGAAATAAGATTTTGATAGTGACATTTCATTTACGTGTCATATATCTAAGGTTATCGTATCTATATTATCTACCATATGACTGCGAAAAAAACAAAACATGAATTCAGAACATACGGCCCATTAAATAAACACAATCAACTCAAATCAACACTCGACACGAACACAACGGGGAAATAGAACTGTCAAAGTCGCCAATCAAACGTCATAAAAAGTGTCATGGCTACCTTTAAAAAGGGTAATCTCACTAAAAAACGTTTCAAATAATTAATTATTATCTACTTGAAAAATTAAAAATAAATTTAGTAGTATTTTTTATGAAAATATATTATTTTTTTCCTATTTTTCTATATACTGTAAATAGTGGTGGTCCAAAATGAAACATCTCCTTTGATAAACGAATTTGTACCACTAACATACGTAGTTAACAATTTAATATCGTTGCTAAACTGAAAACCGTATCGTATATCGTTGCTATACAAAAAACATTTATGACATAACTAAATTAGTTGGAATTCCTTATTTGACGCAAGAATTTTGTTCTCTACCAGTTAATTATAATTTCCAAATATCGCATATGAGCCAGAAGGTCAGTAAAGTTTAGCTACGATACAATTTGAAGTAATTCATTAGAACTTTAATATAAAGTGGAGCTCATGTATTTACTACATTGAATTGAAGTACCTACAAAAACTTTTTATTACCAGTTGTTTAATCAATGGATTCAAGAAACGTACTTATAAAATAAAATGTCATGAAAGCAATGAAAGATTTCGCTATGGTTTAGCAATTAACTCGCTGATGTAATATAGACATACATTTTCACAATGCAGATATTTAAAAAGGATGTTTATAAGTTCATTACGAAATTATACACAATTAAAAGAGAAATTATGAAAATGTGATGCAAGAAACGCACCTGTATTTATGCATAGGTAATAAACATGAAAAAATGCTCTGTGATTATTCATACGCCCATAATTATTTAGGGCTTGTTTTGTACCTAGATATTCAGGTCACATGAATTTTTAACTGCCTCCAACACCTTATAGGCTACAAAATTTAGTGAAGTTTGACATGAACTATTTAGTCATACATTTAAAATGTAATACATAGGTGGTAAAGGTGGACGCTAATTGGCTCAAAATAGTTTCGAAGAAGGTCAATGTTAACGACAGTTGATATCAACCTGCCACTTGAAACGAATTGGAGCCGCACCCATATGATATAGATGTAATACTTTTTTAAGACAGCTAATTGACAGGATGCATTAATAGGATGCTAAATATGTTGGAATTAGCTCACAAGGTTAAGCAAATGTAGAAAACATGGAGTATTTATTTGTCGAAGAACTGGGACAATTTGGCGGCGGTCTTCCTGTCTAATTACAATCTAAGTGTCTTCAAGGCTAGAGTGAATGTAATGTAATAAAATGTAATGAAATACTTATTATTCCAATCACTATTTATGTATTAATACTGTTTTACAAACGCATGAGTGATACGTAATATAAGCACATGGAGCAAAGCTATAGCAGGTTACGGAAGTGATCAATGACAGTTCTAGTGATGTGACAGTTCGTTAGTATACCTGACAGGCTCTAAATTGTGGTTGTTGGTGGGAAAAGTCGTTGATGGTAAAGTTTGTTTTACCATCAACGATCGCATCACTGCTTAACATCCTGCTAGTAGTCCTTGTAATTCTTATTTATAACATAAAAAAAATATATTTATATATACTTTATTGTACATCACATAAATACATTACATATTTTATTATTAATCCCTGTCGCAACCGAAGCCTTTTCAGCTTTAGAGTCTGGGGTCCGCTTTACCAGTCCAACTGCTGATATGGCTAAACTTCGACATTTTCCGTGAAGCGACTGCCGTCTGACTTCCACAACCCGAAGGCGACATCGAAGCATTGCAGTTAGACCAATTGTTGGACTTTTGAGGGCTCCAACAACCCGTAACGACAGCCACTAGATGTTCGTATGGCAACCGGGACCAACGGCTTAACGTGCTTTCCGAGGCACGACCAGACCAGTGAAAATATTCATATTCATGCATACAAATACTTGCACTGTGCAGGGATCGAACACGCACCACCTTGCGCAGCGGCCGCGTCCGCTACCGCCACTCCACGGAGGCTGTTAACGTTGCATACAAGTATGTGTAGAAAACGCGGACAGTCCAGCACTAAGACTGTCCAGTGTAATAATCGCCTCATAGTGTGTAGATAAAGGTGTACTCTTAAGATTCTCTTAAGGTCTCTTAAGGTCTCTCTCCCCTCACTCTTAAGGTCCGATGGGATAGCACGTAATCCAACACTACCGATGTGAGTTCAAGCGCAGGACTTCGCTTGAACTCACGCCCGCGAATGGTTCTTCGTACTTTCCAAAACTACTACTACCTACTAAGAAAAACTAAAAACATAAACTGAAACTAAACTGAACCTACGCTTACCACGCTTACACCTACGAGGTGGGAATCTTAAATACAAGTTCACTTTGAAAAGAGAGACAACATAATATAAACTACATATTAGTATTACCTCCGAATAATAGGTATGTAAGCTGTTTAGCATTCGACTCAAGTTCTTCAAGTCAACTAATACTGCAGCCAACCTTGCACTACAGACTTAAAAATAAAATATTGTTTGGACATGTGACTCAAATTGCATTTTCCTTATATTGATATAGCTAAAAAGGGGCAACGATTGTGAAATTATTTCTTTGAAATTCAGAAAGCCAAGATGTACTTAGCGGGACACTTCATTCTTTTTATCTATGTAATGTTGAAAAGTAATAAAATGCTTGAATAAAAACGAAACTCAGCCTCTGCCTCTGTATTGTATATTTGGTACTAGGTAGCAGCTGAGTCTGGTAGCCATTTTGCTGGTCTCACTGAGATGGATACAGGTGCCAGAAACTGCAAAATACCTAAATTTCTTAAAGATTTTAAATCAATTCCAGAATAAACAGAGAAAGTCTAGTCGTAGCCGAAAGCGTAGTCGTGCCGATCCTACTATCCGCCGATTTCAGTAGCCTCCATACTCTGCAAGATTATGGAGCGTGTGTTGAACTCGGGCGTCTTGGCATATCTGGAAGGTAACGTCTCCTCAGTGACCGAAAGTACGGGTTTCGCAGTAATCGGTCAACTGGGGACCTACTAGTGTATGCCACTCACTTGTTGGGGAGGCCGTCGAGAAAAATGGGGAAGCGATTGCCGTCTCCCTTGATTTCCCCTTTCCATTTTTCATTTCCCCTGGTCTGACTGGCTGGGTAAAAGACTTCCTGACTGATTGATCCCTCCGAGTTGTTGTCGACGGATGTTCATCGAAGCCCACGTCGAATAATCCCGGTATCCCTCAGGGGTCTGTTCTCTCTGCAACTCTGTTCCTGCTGCATATTTTAATGCTAATGCCCGGTATCTATGGATATGCAGATGACAGCACAGTTGTGGAGAGATACCTGCCGGATACTCGGGCTAGTAGGAATTAATCCGGTCCGAAAGAGAGGCTATGGCAGAGCGTACGAATGTTGCACTACAGGCAGTCTCCGAATGGGGCAAAGCCAATCTTGTAGCATTCAATGCCGCCAAAACACAAGCGTAGACACGCCTTAACTCAAAACGGTCTCCAAAGCCTGGAGCACAGGTGTAGAGTACGAACCTGTCGGTGTTCTATAGGATGCATTTTGAAGAGTCTGTGATTTGCATGATTTTTTTCCGCCCGTCTCCGTTCCATCATCGGACGACCCGTCGTACGGCGAGTTACTACCCTTACGTTGTTGATACCATAACGATCCAAACGAAGCGTTTCACCTCTTCTTTTATACGGCGTACATCGAGGGACTGGAACAATTTGCCAGAGGCGGTGTTTCCGTCGGACTACAAGGCTAGAGTGAATTGGCTCTTAATAAACTAGCGCACTTTACCATCAAGGATTGCGGTTAAGCATTAGTTTATAATTTATAAAAAAGCCATCATGAAACTATCAGAATAATAAATGGTAAAAACTTCCGCCAAGCTAACAACTAGCAAGTTTTATTATTCATTAGCAATATTAGTGGTCTGACTAAACGATTGATTAATGATAGCCGGGACACTCGCGGGCAGTCCTGGGGCGGGATTGCGCCACCGATACCACAGATCAACTCAACACTCTAATAAGAGATCGACCTCGAACTACATTGCCGATTTGAGTCGTGTGTGAGCTATTTGAATTACACATGCGAGCTTTCAATGAAGGTTGCAACTTGTTGTACATAGATGTGGGGGGCGGACGAACACCTCACAACCTCACATTACACGGTACGGTCTGTAGGCAGTCGTGAGCGGGAGCGGCTATCATCAGCATTTTATTGGTAACAGTTTAATATAGCACGATACATCGATAGCAAATCTAATATTACGTAATAATAACAAACTATATTCAAAAAGTGATGACTTATAGAATTGAGACGTGGTCGCTAACAATAGGCCTTATAAGAAGGCTCAAAGTCACTCAAACAGCAATGCAGAGGGCTATGTTTGGGGTTTCACTACGCAATCGAATCAGGAATGAGGAGATCCGCAGAGGAACGAGAGTAACCGACATAGCCCGAAGAATTGCAACACTAAAGTGGCAGTGGGCTGGACACATTGCCAGTAGGATTGATGCCCGATGGGGCGACGGGTTCTCGAGTGGCGACCACGCACTGGAAGACGTAGCGTGGGTAGGCCCCCGAAAAGGTGGACCGACGACCTGGTAGTCGCGGGAAACTGCTGGATGCGGGAGGCGCAGGACCGGTCGTCGTGGAGAACCTTGGGGGAGGCCTATGTCCAGTGGACGTCTTTCGGCTGAAATGATGATGATAATGATATTGAAAAACATTAGCATACAACCCTGATGAAAACATCAATACATTGGAACACATCTCTGTTACAATACCGTTGTAGTCACACGCTGGGTTCTCAAGGTTGTTAAGCCAGTGTCTCAGCTTGTAATACATGACAGACTCAATGGCAACAGTCTAATCTGTCACCGTTGACGAATTGATCAAACGAGAACCACGAAGCTAATAATAAAGCGAATATAGAAATCAACGGCATGTCAGAGACCGTTACGTCAATCAATTCAAAATTGATATTAGTTTTGAGGTTAGGTTATCGCAGCCTGTTAAGCGTACGACACAACAAGAAAACCAATAGATCACTGAACTAGTTGCATATTAAAACCGCAAGGTCGATAAAGTACTAATAAAATATGTACCTACATTTATGTTACAAATGTATTTACATAGAATTACAATAAATAAAACTGTATAATATTTATTTATTGTTGCAACTTTTAAGCGTGAACCTTAACGTCGGAACAGTTGATAAACTTGATGATTGATGGATGATGATGACTGTTCCATTGTTTGTCAAATTACTATCCGTTGACTTCTGTTTACGCAACAAAGCGTTTTGTCGGTGTAGAAACATTTGGGTACTGTTTGGCCAGTAATTTGTCATAACAATGTCTTAAATCATAAATGTCATTGTCAACCTTTCGAAGTTCTTTCTTACTTTCATCGTCAAACATTCAATTCTTTGACTTCTTTGATTTTCGTTTGTTGATGTCAATGGAGGCTCAACTTAAAGTCGCCATTTCCATTAAAACTTAGGTAACTAATTTAATGGAAACAGAAAACAATGGTCTTACCAGGTGGTATCGTGTTATTCCGTTGTGTGTATTCAACTGCATCAGATTGGCATGGAAGCCAAACCCTGCTAAGCGGATGATGAGATGGATAAATACGGCCATTGAAGTCTCAAAATCAAATTCATAACAGTCTTCCTTACAGAGATGCAGCAATCCTTTCGCGGTATTTTTCAAACTTACACTCAGTTTTATGAGATTTTATGCGAAATAAGCAATAAAGTTTGAAACAGTAATAAAGTTCATAAATGTGTGAACAACTAACGTTCTCATGACGTAGTTTCTATTAACTGGAGTCACATGATGCGATGCAACTCATCGTTACGACAAGGCCTTTCCTTTGTGAATGGATAGCCGTTCCTTTCCCTCGTGAGTGCTCTTCAAATCGCAATTGAGAGAATCTGAGCGTTGTTATCGAGTTTGTAATCATTTGATAACTGACACACCTATTATTTCATAAGGTATGGAGGTTCTCCGCGGGCTACAAAGCTTAATAATATGGTCTCTGGACCATATCATTATTATATGTAGTAAATTAGATACATTACCCAGATTGATTTAAATGTTATACAGTATGTTAACTAACAGAGGGCGTTCCCGTTAACCCGAAATAGTATAGCATACATACATGCTAAAAAAAATATTTCCATTCGAAAACAAAATGTTTTAAAAATTTTTCCAATAAGAAAATATTCAACAAAAATTTTAAATTGACATGTAAAAGAAACACACTGTACACGCGAACATGAAAGACGGCAACGTCGCAATTTATTTATACATGACGACTACTATTTTGATTTAAAACAGGAGGTTTCAATTTTTTTTTATTCGGATTTTTTTATGCTTATTTTTCTATGCTGATATTTTTATTTTAATCTATTAATGATATATATTAACGAGTTTAAGGGAACGCCCTCTGTTATTTAACATACTGTATAGGTATCATGAATATCAATTTAAACTCACAGTCAGTTTACAAACTTCCTTTTTTTATTACATGCTTTTTATTAGCTTCACTTATATGTTAGCTTGCTGGCTTGCTTGTTTCTTTGTTTGTCCGTCTCTAACTCTTTGGACTACGAGTGAGCGGCTCATTACTGTCCCACCGTTTTCAATACGTTCGTTCGTTTGTTTTTTTTTTTTAAAGAATCTCGAACTAAAAAGTTGAAAATAAATATAGTTAAAAACGAAATAACATGCTTTTTAAAATATCAAACTAAAGAACTAAAAATAATTTTGAAAAAAGCGTGAGGCGCCTAATATACATAAATTATGGCACAAAGCGCCTCACGCTTTTTTTTATTATTTTTAACTTTTTAGTTTGATATTTTTTAAAAGCAAGTTATTTAGTTTTTTAAACTATATTTATTGTTTTTATAATCTGAAAGGGTATTTTGGCAGACTTAATTCCAATCCCGGATGTTTTCTTCTTTTAACTTTTGCTTAAACAACTATACACAATGGATAGTTGTTTTTAAGATCATATAGCAAGTTTTAAATTGTCTGCGGTTTTGCAGTTGAAATCAAGAAGTGGTTAATAGGTCTTTTGCTTGACATCCGACTTAATATTCACTCAGCCAGATAATATCTATTAAATCAAAGCAATATACTTGCTCCTGATGGAACAATGATCGTTGCATCATTGGGTAGGTAATAAAAACTACTGAAACTGGCTTTCAGATACGTAATAGGTATTCAAGTTAAGATGACAACAACTAAGTACTTACCCACTTTGCGACCAGTACCTACTTATAATTCAGACTGAGTTGTGACATGGCGCGAAATATACGAATAAGTGTAACAACTAAGAAAAAGAAATAGTAATCAGAACAAAAATTCCATCGTAGTAAAGTAGTGATGATATAATGTTAAAGAAAATATGGTATTGCAATGTTGGGACATCCTATTATATTTTAGACATACCTTAGGTAGTTACTTATTAAGAGTTAATTGTATACAAATGAAAATTTTTGATTTATATCTATGTTTTCGACAAGCATTTCACGTAACGATTCACAAAATTAAAGCATAGATCATAAAATAGTTATAAAACAATTAATTACAAGTCATTTCCATGCAAATTATATCTTAATTTTCTGCAATAACATTTAAAAGGCAAAAGTCTTACGCAAGTTGGAACACAGAAAAGGATAGAAACATGAAACCAAATTAATAAATAAATACATTGTGTACAATGACTTGCAGTTATGTTTAATTCTAATTCCATGTTACGAATGGAACGAGAAAGACGCATCCGCATGACGCATCAACACTAAATTGGAAAAGTATAAATATTGATCTTAACTGGTTAATTTGCATAGTTAAAACATTTAACAAAATACTATTGCTGCTCGCTGCTTTCTAGTAATATACGACACCTGAGCCCTATATTTCTTATTTTTGACACATTGGCCGAGATCAGGGGGCTTACTGCCAGCTCTTATGAGTACTCGTATCGCTGGAGAGTTTCCATCCGCTTATTTCTTACGCCAGTTTCGTTGATTAGTCATGCTTCAGAAGTTGAACTGCACTGCGTTTTTGTACTTAGTCATAGAACTAAAAAGCAGTGCTGTTCAACTTCTGCCCTGTTCACAGTCAGATGGCCCATTTTCTTTTTTACAAATTATTAACTAGTGCTTGCCCGCAATCCCGCCTGATGGTGAGCAGTGATGCAATCGTTGATGGTAAAGCGCACTATTTTAACTCTAGCCTTGAAGACACTTACATTGTAGTCCGACGGAAACACCGCCGCTGGCAAATTTTCGTAAGTTAAAACGTACAAAACCTAGTCGCATTGTCATCTCTGCGAAAAACATTTTTTTTATATATAAAATAAAACGTTGCACCACACTAGGAATAACTCCTGTATCGAGGTGTTTACGAACACTTAAACTTGCATACATAAACAGCAAGACCCGGAACAAGTACCTGTAGCCCATACAAATACTTCATCCGTACGGGAATGGAACCCACAACACGCCGCGCCGCAGTCGATCGCTCGTGTCGTCAATGTCAAAATGTACGAAAATTAAAGGTTATTTTGACGAATTGAGACGGAGATGAGACTGTGAACGTTCTTAAAATTACTAGAGTTGCTCCTCTGAGATCAGTTTCAATCTGTCAAAAAGCCTCATTTCCTATTCCATTCCATTAGATTTTGACATTTATTTTCCTCGAGATGAGACAGCGTAGGTATAGATTTTGAATTACGAGAATTGGTCTCCTTTTAGTAAGGCCCCAGACTGTGAACATTCAAAAAATTACGTGAATTACTTGTCCGGTTGACAGTCACCAAGTAACCTGACATTTAATGTAGTCACCCACTCATCTAATTATTCCCATTGTTATAAAAGTTGTACAATCGGTAGCTGTTTTTGCACAGGTCGAAGAGACGTCCTCCTAAAGCTGTGTAACAAAGACCCAATGACTATGTTATATGTTAAGTACTTCTATGCTTGTGTGTTGTATACTTATGTATGTGCTTGTTGTTTTATTTATTTTGCCTTAATCACAAAGCCTGACATGGAATTCTATTGCTATCGCATTAGGACCTACCAACAGTACTCGACTTCTTGGCCACATGGCCACTCGACTTTGGAGGCCACTGTTGTATAGGCATGACTTCTAAACCTGCTAATATAATCAGGTCTTCAAAGCCCCACAGAGTGTTAGTTTTAAAAACAATTAAGCACACACATTTATTCATTTGTGTATATTTAAACACGTTAGATACAGACAAAAAAAAACAACTAATATATAAACTATAAAATGTGTCACAAGACATTAACGTGAACAGCACCTCCTTGCTTACAACCTTCAAAATGAGTTCACGTTTGAAATAATGCACCGTATTTTCCGATTTTCCAATTAATTTTTACTTCTTCATACTTAAAGGTCCAGAGAAGCAAAGTCCGACAGAACATGCTGTAGCGGTACCTACAAACGCGTCATATTGGCGTCATACGAATTCTACATCTCGCAAGCAGAGTTCACCGTCTAATTAGCAATACATAAAAGTTCCCAATTTCAACTGTTGGGCAAGTGCCCGCCAGATAGGTATAGATGACACCCTTCTGGTCGGAGGATCCTCCCTTTCTATGGAGGATAAGTGAACTTTACACACTCTTGCTCATGCCTCAACAATACTTACTTCGTCATTTCTAGGTTTCTTAACAAAGATTATAATTGTCCTAGATCTGCAAGGGCTAATAATGAGAGACAATGCTCGTAATATATGCATAATGAGCACGCCGCCGGTACGCCGATGTGAGCATGTCGAATGTGAACCATAATTAAATAACATTGTTTGAAATGTGACCGATTTTATCGGACGGGCAATATGCATACATGTCAGAGTTTAATTTCATCAATTACTTGTCCATTCAACTTTAATAGTGAGTAGGTACTGGCAGTCCCATTTAATGTCCAGGAAATTCTCTGCCTAGTCTGAGGTTGCCTGGAACAGATTGCATTAGCGATAAGGCCGACCATTGTATACTTTATTGTGTTGAATGTATTTTTAAATAATGTATGTTTTTGATGGGCAATAAAGTACCTATATATAAATAAATAAAATAAATACAGTCGATAGCAGGACAAGCTATCCAGAACTGTCATATATTTCCAATAGTGCTTTAGCGATAAAGTTAAAAAAAATTAAAGTAATTTGACAGATTGTAATAGCTTGATGTGCTGCAGGGTAATTGCGGAACACACTATCAGTAGCAACGGGTTTCATTTTGACAGTTCAACATAATTCATTGCGTTATTTACGTTGTTGAGCAGACACATTTACGAACATTTGGAGCAATGGATTAGCAGTATGCTTCGAAATGCTTCCAACTGATATTACTATCAGTTGGAAGCATTTCGAAGCATATAGCACCCTAATTGCGTAATATACTATTACTAGTATATTACGCAATTAGGGTGCTGTAGTTTGTATATTCAGAACAATCGTAATGTGGTTCTACCAAAAATATTTGATTGAGCATTGACTTTATGGGGCATTGTTCTTCAGTCTATGAGATATTTCCGTTCCATAAGATCTGTATTGTGTTTCAGTCACCAACAAATGATTGTTGCCAAAAAATAGCTTAGCTAAATTAACATTGTTATGTAGATGATTTAAAAAATAAAGTCGGTTTTTCATGCTGCGTATTGCAAGACAATTTACAGATTACTTCCAATTAGCTATTCCGTTTAGCAATATTTTGATCACCCAATCGGGACCAATTAGTGATGTTCTGAAAAACAATCTTACTTAACACTAGTTTTTGAAACAAAGTTACGTTCAGTTTTAAATCAGCTTACTTAAACTGCCTTAGAAAGTGTGAACTTTTTACGATGGTAGCAATTAATTTAGAAGAATGGCAACTTTTTGTATGATGCGTGTTATAATAGCGAGAAGAGCGGATTTAGTCCTCGGTGGTAGGCCATAACATCGGCTGCCGGCGGAAGTTACCACCCACCAGACAAAGTCTTGCCGCCAAGCGATTCGTCGTGTTCCGGCATGATGTCTGGTGAAGCCGTACGGAGGACGGGTCTGAGCTGTTGTGTTGAGATGTGTGGCGGGTACGATGCGCCAAATGTTGTTGTGTCGGGAGTTTGGTCGTGGAGAGTCTCCAGATCAATCTCCCTCTAGCGCAGCATCGTTTGGTCGTGCTGGTCTTAGGTTTAACATTGCATCACCTCGCTCAACTGCCGTTATCCTTCCTATTCCTATGTTTTTTGAGTGAATAGGCTTAATAAACTAATGCGCTTTACCATCAACGATTGCATCACTGCTTATCATTACGCGGGATTGCAGTCAAGCACTAGTTTATAATTATTAAAAAAAAATAGTAAGCTGTTGCAAATTTTCAATTATTCATAGCAATCCACAGTGTACATAATAATTACAATCGCCACGATCGCGTTCACACGATCACATGTTACTGTCACTAAGTTCATCAAACATTATTACAAACTCATTAGAGTAATGGCTGATTTACACGGTGCAATTTAATTGACTATGGCATACAATAAAATTGATGCAACAAATAATTTGCATCATTTAAGTGGTGTTTAGACAATGCAACTTTTATTGTTGCTTCAACTTTCATGTTTCATTATTTTGACTTAGATTTTTTGACATTTAATTAATAAGAAATAATTCCTCGTTTGGATCTCTCATTTTAATTAGGAACAATAATTATGCATGACTTTTAAACCGTATTTTTATACGCCTACTTACTAGCCTAACACAACGCGCTGTTCCATATGAGATATGTAACTATTTACCCATGTTAACAATTAAAATGATTTGATTTTGATTACTAACTAAAAATTGAAAAATAACTAATTTTAGAAGTCGGTGTCTTTGGTTTTGTATTTTGGTCTTTTTTGCCACTGACTCCTGGAATTAGTTATTTTTCACTTTGCAGTCTTTTGTTTCGTTTACTTGGATTTTCACACGTAACTTTGGTTTAAAATCAAACTACTGAACCGATTTTAATAAAATTTGTAGGGGATCTGACAGTTTACAAAAATAATTTTGCAAATCGACTTATAAATAACAGAATTCTGATGTAGCAAACATAAAAAATACAATCGAATTGAGAACCTCTTTTTTTTACGTCGGTTAGTAAATCGGACACAATCACATAGAGTTAAATTTTTGTCGTAACTTATGTGAATGATATTATATGTATTTTAAGAAAAATAATACATTGGATTATTTAATAAGGTTGCCGCTGCAAGCAAGCAAGTAAACTTGAGAACAGATTTTATAATTTACAAAAAATATGACTCGTGTTAGAACTATTTTTGTGTTACAAGTAATGTATTTTGCGAAACTTTTACCTATGGATTTTGGAAAAACGGTCGGAGAAAAATGGTCGTTCACAAAACTTAAATGGGTTAAAAAGAGATGTTACCTATAGACATGCGTGTATCTAATTTACTATGAATCTATTCCATGCGTCACACAATTAAAGTCCTTCAGAGCGAATTTTGGCCATGACAGACAGTCTCAACGGAGACTAGGTATTTACGCAATAGATATCATAGTACACAACTGTGTGTCGGTGTGTGTATGTCATAGAATAAGCGAGTGCATGATAACCACCTGTCGTCTACAAGTACAATATTGAAAAGGTCAAGATAAGCACCGTTTAGGCTATTTATTTACGCCTTGCTAAGGATAACGTGTCTACGAGTAACTGTATAAGATCTCAAACATCCCAATTAGAATATTAACCGATAAGTATTACATATTAGTATACCTAATATTCTTTTTTAAATTCATATTATTGATGTAGATATTGTAAATAAATCATGGTATAGAAGTCAGAATAGAACTATAACAAATGAAATCATCGTTATCCTGCAGTCTTTTACTAATATATATTTGATTTCAGTCATCTCAGCGTTAATCCCAGTAGCATCCGAAGCTTTTTCAGCTTTGGAGGCTGAGGTCCGCTTTGCCAGTCTAACTGCTGATGTTGGCTAAACTTCGACATTTTCCGTGAAGCGACTGCCGTCTGACCTCCACAACCCGAAGGCGATATCGAAGCATTGCAATTAGACAAATTGTTGGGCTTTTCAGGGCTTCAACAACCCGTAACGACTGCCACTAGATGTTCGTATGCTAACCCGGACCAACGGCTTAACGTGCTTTCCGAGGCACGACCAGACCAGTGCAAATATTCATATTGATGCATACAAATATTTGCACTGCGCGGGGATCTGATCTTCTCCTACTGATATAACCATCGATATCCATACTACAGACTTTTCTTACAACATTTTTGTTATTCCTCCTGATCATAAGCCTATTACCGTTGCCCAATTTCTCACAGGTCATGGCAACTTTAAAAGTAAACTGTATTCTTTTAAACTTGTTCCTTCGCCTTTGTGTCAATGCTCTACAACAGACTGTGAATTTGAACAGTCCGCACATCACATCTTGTGGGAGTGTATTCTTTGGCAGAATGAACGCAATATTATGTTGGATAGTGTACAAGTTACATCCGGAGTTGTTTATTATACGGACCTTGTAGAAACTAGAACTAATTTCCGTGCGTTCAGGCGCTTTTGCCATACCTATTATTGGAATCAATTGTAACAGCACATACCTACTTAGGACCCATTAACTTAATCAAATTTTTATTCCGTGGTGCTTGGCAAGCTGGGCTTCTCCCAGTTGCAATAATATCCCTTTGTGCCGATTGGCCTAGTTCTGTTCTTTCTCCTGCTTGTTATGGAGGGAAGTGGAAAAAAAATATTTTTTCTTACTCCTCCGCTATTCTTTTCTGATTAATTTCGTTGCGGGACCCAAGACAGTTGAATCGTTTCTCCGGGACTCGTCGAGCTTCATTGCTCGGCGTTTATCTGGCGGTCTCCACTGTTGATTCTGGCTTTCAGGAGTTGCAGTGGGTGGGGACAGTGTGGCGGGTTTTATCCCATTAAAAAAAAAAGCCTATTTCTATACGACTATTTAGTTACTGGTGCATTTTCAGACTTCCACTTATTATTCATTTCTTCCTCTATTCATACCACCAAACAAAGGTTTTAGAGATTTACTACGATGACGTCGATGACTACGTTAAAGACGGAGTTAAGATCGTAAATTATTCCGAACGTAATTTATGAAATGTATAAAAAATTTTTGGAAACAGATGAAAATGGAAGTCAAACAATTTCACTTTCGCATACGTAGGTATCTAATGTCAACGAAGACCACAATAAGAACGAGTTGAGGTTAAGGACCGCAATAGACATATAAGGTGCTTTCTATGCCTACAAACAGGTCACACAGGTGTTCTACAATGACGGCAACCCTAAGTAACTATACACTAATAATAACCATATAGGTATATCCTGAAGTGGTACAAGACAGAGAGATTTAGATACCGCAT
This sequence comes from Sesamia nonagrioides, assembly GCA_017933935.1. Classification (NCBI taxonomy): domain Eukaryota; kingdom Metazoa; phylum Arthropoda; class Insecta; order Lepidoptera; family Noctuidae; genus Sesamia; species Sesamia nonagrioides. Next base: position 23,433 of record JADWQK010000863.1, on the reverse strand, counting down.
TTCATCAGTCAGCTCAAAGTTATATGTAATACTAGCGGCCGCCAGCGACTTCGTTCGCGTGGAGTTAGTTATGCTCCGCTCCTATTGTTCCCAGCGTGATGTTAGATAGCCTAAAGCCTTCTTGAATTAATGGGCTATCCAGCGCAAAAGATTTTTTCAGTAGTTAACCAGTAGTTACTGAGATTAGCGCTTTCAAACAAACATACAAACTCTTCAGCTTTATATATTAGTTTAGATAACTATAAATAATGCAAGACTAGGGACTACAGCAGGTCAAGCTACCCAAAACTGTCACATATTCCCATTCAATCTTGATCCTTACAGCTTTAGGAATAAAGTTGAAAATATAATAAAGAAATGTGACAGATTGTAGTAGCTTGACCTGCTGTCGTCTGTGCATAATATAACCCAGCTCTGTATTTTTACTGTAAATTTCTTGGATATAAGCAATGTCCGTAGGATCGAACCAAGAATGACGTCTACTCCCTAATCTAGCAGTTAGTGTTTTTAGCGAAAATTGCGGGTATTTCCCACGTTTTACTACATACGTCCTTAAGGTTAGTGTATAACTTGAACTAAAACTGAATAACAACACAATTTGACAAATGCCTCTAAGCCCGGTGAGATTTCCCCTGTGGAAAAATTTATTTGTAACTTGTTTTGCCGGACCTACTTCTTTCGGACGGGTCCACGTTTTCGTTGGCAACACAAGTACTCCAGTCGCTTTAGCGTTAATCAACGAAGCAGCCAGTAATTAACAATAATATTCGTTTATACTCAAATTATGAGATACCAGATGTTTAATTATACGCTTTTAGATAAACAATAAAACTTTCACGCCATAAATATATATTTTATTCTAGATACTTTTGATGAATCGAAATTTTATTGATGAGTATATGATTACTTTTAGCAAGCAATAAAATTCCAATCGATCTCATTCAATTTAAATCTCAATCTAACAATATTTTTAATATTCAACAAAGTAATAAAACTCGAAAGCAGTGAGTCTCTTGAATAATGTGGAGCCAAATCTTCAATCTATCAAACGTTTGTAACCTTTGAGCTTCGAGCTACTTCATTGCAATAAATATTAGCCATGTATTAATTCGAAATAGTCTACGCCATCTGCTCAGTTTTCATAAAAGGTTATATTCCAGAACTAGGTAAGTACATTTTTTTTTTCTTTTGGGACAAAACCCGCCACACTGTTCCCAACCCACTGCAACTCCTGAAAGTCAGAATCAACAGTAGAGACCGCCAGAATAACGCCGAGCAATGAAGCTCGACGAGTCCCGGAGAAACGATTCAACTGTCTTGGGTCCCGCAACGAAATTAATCAGAAAAGAATAGCGAAAGAGTAAGAAAAAAGATATTTTTTCCACTTCCCTCCATAATAAGCAGGAGACAGAACAGAACTAGGCCAATCGGCACAAAGGGACATTATTGCAACTGGGAGAAGCCCAGATTGCCAAGCACCACGGAATAACATTTGATTAAATTAATGGGTCCTAAGTAGGTATTTGCTGTTACAATTGATTCCAATAATAGGTATGGCAAAAGCGCCTGAACGCACGGAAATTAGTTCTAGTTTCTACAAGGTCCGTATAATAAACAACTCCGGATGTAACTTGTACACTATCCAACATAATATTGCGTTCATTCTGCCAAAGAATACACTCCCACAAGATGTGATGTGCGGACTGTTCACAAATTCACAGTTCGATGTAGAACACTGACACAAAGGCGAAGGAACAAGTTTAAAAGAATACAGTTTACTTTAAAAGTTGCCATGACCTGTGAGAAATTGGACAACGCAGTGGTCAACCTCCAGCCATGTCTTAGCCAAACCCGCCACACTGTTCCCAACCCACTGCAACTCCTGAAAGCCAGAATCAACAGTGGAGACCGCCAGAAAAACGCCGAGCAATGAAGCTCGACGAGTCCCGGAGAAACGTTTCAACTGTCTTGGGTCCCGCAACGAAATTAATCAGAAAAGAATAGCGGAGGAGTAAGAAAAAAGATATTTTTTCCACTTCCCTCCATAATAAGCAGGAGACAGAATAGAACTAGGCCAATCGGCACAAAGGGACATTATTACAACTGGGAGAAGCCCAGATTGCCAAGCACCACGGAATAACATTTGATCAAGTTAATGGGTCCTAAGTAGGTATTTGCTGTTACAATTGATTCCAATAATAGGTATGGCAAAAGCGCCTGAACGCACGGAAATTAGTTCTAGTTTCAACAAGGTCCGTATAATAAACAACTCCGGATGTAACTTGTACACTATCCAACATAATATTGCGTTCATTCTGCCAAAGAATACACTCCCACAAGATGTGATGTGCGGACTGTTCAAATTCACAGTTCGATGTAGAACACTGACACAAAGGCGAAGGAACAAGTTTAAAAGAATACAGTTTACTTTTAAAGTTGCCATGACCTGTGAGAAATTGGGCAACGCAGTGGTCAACCTCCAGCCATGTCTTAGCCAGCCGATCACCAACGGATGGAAAGAACAGATGGAGGCCCTTGATGGAATCATCCCACCTACCTTGCCATTTGGATAAGAGGTCCTCCCAGACGTCAGTCTGAGGTTTAAATAATCTAGAAATTCTATTGAGGTCGCGTTGTGTAACAAAGTTAGTGTCCTTGGCCTCCCCCCTCGCGGAGTAGTACATTGAAGCACGTCGCTGTACTTCAAGATCGACTGGAAGTACACCTGCCAGAACGGGTAAGGCTTCAGTACTGACTGTTCTATACGCCTTGCATAAAAATATCAATGCCAAACGTTGGCTTTGAAGCAGTTTACGTCGCGCCGCCCCTATGCTGGCCCTATCGGCCCAAACAGGTGCACCGTAGCACATACATCCTAAGTAGGTAGCTCCATATATAGTTTTTAAAGTTAGGAATGATAGACCCCAAGTTGCTTTGGATATTCTAGTTAGGGCATAAAAGTTCCTTTTAGCTTTTCGCCAACTATTTTTATATGTTCGATAAATGAAAAATTCCTTTCTAAGACCATACCAAGGTAGCATACGGATTGCTGTTTTTTAACGGGAACGTTATTAAATTTAATAGTAGGCAATGATTTAAGATTACCTTTAGTAGAAGTTGATAGGTTTTATGCGGCGCAAACGCTAGGCGGTTACGATCACCCCACTGAGATATTAGATTTAGGCAAGTATGGGCCAAGTTCTCAAGTCCAGCTCGGGTGCTTGACTGAATGAGCAGTAGGCCATCGTCCGCGTAACCAGTAAGTGAACAGCCGCAAGGAAGCGGGATCGCGAGAAAATCATCAAAACCCAAATTCCATAAATAAGGACCGACAACTGAACCCTGAGGACATCCCATGGTTAGTGCTTTAGTACTAAAAAAATGACCGAGCTTAAGTACCTAGGTAAGTACATAGTTTATTTATTTATACAACGTTATTTTTTCCGTATAAGAAACCAACCAGAATATAGTTCGTTCAGAATAAGCAACTGAATCGATTCCAATTATTTTTACACCATATTATAATTTTCCCAAATACATTTAGAAATTGTTGCAGTGTGGTTACCGAGTACACAGCACAGTTCACGACAAATCATGGTACACGTGCGCACAGCGGGACAGACCCCTGTCGCCCCTCTGTGCATGGGTGCAATTGGTTGTAAGTAAAATTAACATGTTTTAAGTATATATATTATACTGCATTTCCGCTAGTCGTAGCGGGCGCGCAACTCTCGTTCACTCCCGCCAAAAACTGTAAAGATCTTTTTTTTTAATCATTATAAACTAGTGCTTGACTGCAATCCCGCCTGATGGTAAGCAGTGATGCAATCGTTGATGGTAAAGTGCACTAGTTTATTAAGCCTATTCACTTAAAAAACTTAGGAATAGGAAGGATGACGGGAGTTGAGCGAGGTGACGCAATGTTAAACCCAAGACCAACACGACAACATGACGACGCTAGAGGGAGATTGATCTGGAGACTCTCCACGACCAAATTCCTGACACAACAACATTTGGCGCATCCTACCCGCCACACATCGCAACACAACTGCTCAGACCCGTCCTCCGTACGGCTTCACCAGACATCATGCCGGAACACGACGAATCGCTCGGCAACAACCCTTTGTCTGGTGGGTGGTAACTTCTGCCGGCAGCCGATGTTATGGCCTACCACCGATAAAACTCTTATCGTTGCTGTTACCATCGACTTTTACTGGCACCACGCCTTTACACCATTACATTATGTATTTTACTTACTTGAATAATTTCCATAATCTGGTAAATTTATTTATTTAAACATGTATCCAACAACTAAAATTTAAATTTAAATATTACACTTTTTGAATTTAAATTTGTGTGCCTTCTTCTAATGCTTCAAATTCCTTGGACAGCATACCGCACAAATGCATCAATTCTTCGAGAGCTGGGTGTCACAATATAACTCTCCTCTGTCTGCCTTCGAAGAGTTTTGGAGTATTTTGGCCATATTGCCAGAAAGGATGGAGACAACCTCGAACATCTGATGGTTACTGGGAAGGTGGATGGACGACGTTCCAGAGGTCGCAGTCCGATAAGGTGGACTGACCAAATTCGTTCATCTCTGGACACCGGCCTGCATGATGCTATACTCGCGGCCAGGGACCGTAACAGATGGCGAACTGTTGTGAAGAAGAGGAGAACGACTTGAGGAGGAGGGAGAATGCCTTCTTCAATGCGCCTTTGCGCTCCTGATAAAAATAACAAATATGGTGACTAAACACACATCATCATCATCATCACAGCATTAATCCCAGTCACATCCGAAGCCTTTTCAGCTTTGGAGTCTGGGGTCCGCTTTACCAGTCCAACTGCTGATATGGCTAAACTTCGACATTTTCCGTGAAGCGACTGCCGTCTGACCTCCACAACCCGAAGGCGACGTCGAAACATTGCAGTTAGACTATTATATAGTAACTATTGGACTTTTGAGGGCTCCAACAACCCGTAACCGCTGCCACTAGATGTTCGCTTTCCGAGGCACGACCAGACCAGTGCAAATATTCATATTCATACATTTGTATGTATGAATATGAATATTTACGTGTCCGTGCGTCGTGTATCTTTTCAAGTTTTTGTATACTTGCACTGTGCGGGGATCGAACACGCGCCACCTAGCGCAGCGGGCGCGTCCACTACCGCTACGCCACGGAGGCTGTCAAACACACATCTTGTAACAAAAGACAGGGATGAACTCGAAATCGTGCAACAAAATCTTGCCAATGGCCCCGATTCCCTTATTCACAAAGTAAACTAAATTCAGGTGCATTGCATCTTTTTCTTTATATATCATTAAAAAAAACGACAGAACATAATACTATATGATAGTTCTTTCTTTTTTTTTTGATATGGCATCTCGTAGGTGGCCATTAGAGGCCGTAACTACTTAACCGGACTTTCCTGTGGATGCCTTAATTAAAATTAAAGCCTCCAGCCAGGGGCACTTAAAACTAAATTAAAATTGGGCGACTACGCACTAAGGGCACCCCCTGTGGGGTACGAACCTCGGCTTAGGGCGTCGCTAGAGAGGACAGCAAGGGACGGCTGGATCGAATGTAATATGATAGTTCAACTTCAATTCTTGATCAATGGCCCTTGTGGAAGACACACCACCATTTTTCCAAAAACACGTGCTAACTGTTAATAGACCATCAAACGTTGGAGGGTATTTAACGAGAATTAATAGTAAAACTCCACTCAAGGACTCGTTTACCCCAACGGTTGTCGGTCCTGCGGCATATGAGACCAGCCCATTGCCACTTCAGCTTGCTAATCCCCTCAGCTATGTCGGCAAACGTAGCGTGGGACGCCCTTGGGCGAGATGGAGCGACGACATCAAAAAAGTGGCTGGTAGTGGCTGGCGGAGAACTGCTCAGTATCGAGCTTGTTGGCGTGCTATGAAAGAGGCCTATGTCCAGCAGTGGACGAGTAAAGGCTGATGATGATGATGATGATGAATAGTAAAACTATATCTTTGTATTTAAATTATAATATAATAATATTAAAACATACAACAAACATAAAAGCTAACAAAATATTAACTAAGTAATAATAACTAGGTATTATATGTGACTAAAAAATAAACATAAGGTCATACTGAACGTATTATTGAACAGAGAATCATGTAAAATTAGCGACATGCCCGAGCTAGGTTTATTAAACCTGTGTTTCATCCATCCATGTGGCCATCACTTTACATCACAATATATCAATAAGTCGGTAAGATTTAATCATGTAACATTATGGACTAGGAATTCAATAAACAAAAGCTTTTATGCTATCTTGTACTACTTAATTGTATATCTTTTCAAACTTTACAACTATCTACTATCACAAATTAAAACTAAAACAATAAAAAAATTCTTTGCAGACCACAGACTGACACTGACATAAGGATTTGGACAGTAGGATACAAAGGAACTCTGATACGACAGAGACAGATAGATTGTTAAAAGGAAAATAGTTACAACTTAATTTTATTAATTTCAATGAATTTGCATAGTTTGAATATAAAACGTGTAAACACAAAAGGAAGAAGACTTTATAATGTCCGATTTGTAGTAGGTTTACCTATAGAGGATCACTTTAAATTCGCTAGAGAAACTCCATAGATGAGCATCGATAACCTATACGATAAAAAATAAATTGATTTGACGATTGATTGGTGGTGTTAACGACTGCAGTTAGTATGAGTAAGAACCAGTTTTTCAATGAGTAAATATCATAGACGCGATACGACAAAACTAATGAAAACAGATTTTCTCACTTAATATTTCAAGTAAAAAAAAAAACATGCAGCTGTCATTGAACCCAAACATCAAATCTATTTGTTTTCATTTTATAATATCTAAAAATCAATGCCATCGCGTCTGTAGAGTTTAGCTAGCTAATTTAATTAGACCTGGAAACCCAACAATTTTGCTGTCTAACGACCTACATCAATATAACATTATCACACACTTATTGTAACATACATAACATTATATATCCATAAGTATGGCCGCCGACGTACCTACAAACTACATTATATATGTATGAATGATTTAGAGAGGGCATGTGCCGCACCACGTGATTTCGTGAAAGTTACAAATTCGCATACTTAAAAGAGAAATCTTTTGATGCGAAGTATTTAGTATAGAAATGACGAAATGTGTATCTTGCCATTGTAGTGTTTTTCTGTCTATCAAATTATCAGTTTCTTCCTAAATACATTTAAAAAACCTACAATGCTTGCATGATCTTATCATCTTCTCATCACCATCACCTGTTCAGCTTTTTCCCTACTATGTTGAGTTTTTTTTTTAACAATTATAAACTCGTGCTTGACCGCAATCCCGCCTGATGGTAAGCAGTGATGCAATCGTTGATGGTAAAGCGCAGTAGTTTATTAAGAGCCTATTCACTCTAGCCTTGAAGACACTTAAATTGTAGTCCGACAGAAACGCCGCCGCTGGCAAATTGTTTCAGTCCATCGATGTATACGGTATAAAAGACGAGGCGAAGCGCTTCGTTCGGATCGTAGTGGTGTCAGGAACTTAAAATGAAATGGAAATTTGCCATGGAGACGGGGGAATTAAATCATGCAATTCCCGCGCACACTCTCCAAAATGCATCCTAGAGAACACCGAAAGGCTGGCTACTCTACGCCTGTGCTCTAGGCTTTGGAGACCAACTCGAGTTAGATCAGGGTCACCAATCAGCCTCTTAGCACGTCTCTCCACTGAATCCAAAGTGGCCAGGTGACACTTGGCAGCACCAGCCCAAATGTGGCTGCAGTACTCCACACACAAACGGACCTGTGCTTTGTATAACATTAGAAGCTGCCCAGGTGTGAAGTACTGCCGGACCTTTGCGATAACGCCAAGTTTCCTGGCGCCAAAATGCATCCTATAGAACACCAACAGTCTAACCAAATACAGCTGACTACCAGTATTTAAAAAAAAAAATGACTATCAGTATTTTAAACGAACCTACTGCCTATCTGACCTCCACAACCCAATTACCCAAATATTGGGTAATAGGAAACCCCTTGGTACAACTGGTACACTTTTGGGCTTATTATCATTGCCCTTTGCTTCAATAAAAATAATACGAGCAATTGTCACGATAACTATATGGGCATATTGTAATGCCCTCATTTCATATGCCCATATAATTATCGTAAAGAAAGAAGAAAAGAAAGAAGGAAAAACCGGCGAGACGATACGGCGAACAATAGAGTATTGTTATACAAGTTTAAGTTGAATCATGTATCTTTTTCAATCTGTATAGAAATATAAAAAATAAGATGCACTGAACTTTTTAGTTTGTGAACAAGACAATCGTTTTATATAAATTACAAACTAGCGCTTGAATGCAATCCCACCTGATGGTAAGCAGTGATGCAATCGTTGATGGTAAAGCGCGCCAGTTTATTAAGCCTACTCACTCAAAAGAACTGAGTAAATAGGAAGGAAGACGGCAGTTGAGCGCGGTGATGCAATGTTAAACCCAACAACACGACCAACGATGCTGCGCCAGAGGGATATTGATCTGGAGGCCCTCTACAACCAAACTCCCGACACAACAACATTTCGCGCATCGTACCCGGCACGTACATCGCGACACAACTGCTCAGACCCGTCCTCCGTACGGCTTCACCAGACATCATGCCGGAACACGATGAATCGCTTGGCGGCATGACTGTCTGGTGGGTGGTAACTTACGCCGGCGGCTGATGTTGTGGCCTACCACCGGGGCCAATATAAATAAAATAAAAATAAATAACTAACACATTAAGTTCAAATAAGGTTTTTTATCAGCATATGTCTGAGTGTATCATAAGAAACGTCATTCTGCTTAGATAGAATAGAATACTCTTTATTATGTTCACCATATAGATTACAGAACATAAATAAAAAGATTTTACAAAGGGTGACACAATGGGCGGTCTTATCGCTAAGAGCGATCTTTTACAGACAAACTTGGGATGGAATACTAAGGGGAAGGAGGGAGAAATAATATAGGTAGTCTACAGTGTACCTACTATTTACGTAGAATATACAATAAAAATATACGTTAAGTGTATCATACTACGAAATGAATATCATACAAGAGCAAATAAAATATAATAATATATTTAAATAGAGAGTTTCAGAGTTTTAGTTAAAAGCTTTGATTGAGCGAACACAGTTTACCGAAGCAATTCTTATATGAAGAATTGCTTCGGTAAACTGTGCGAGCGTAAGAAGCATGAAGGAGATATCCCAAACAAGAATGCGGAGGTAGAACATTCAGAGACAGCTTCGAAATATAGTACAGATAGATAAGATAATAAACTAAGGTAAGATTTATTATATTATGACAAATAAATGTTAATAAAAATACATATATTTCCGCTTTGTATTCTAGACCGATCCCAAGTAAATTAGTGTTAGGACAAGAGAAGGATCATAAGATCTTGATACTAGACGACAATGGCGCCGATTCTGTTGTTCACAAACTTAACTAATATTAAGTTATGTGCATCTTTTTCTTTCTATTCAATTAAGAAAAGGACAGAAGATAAAATGTCAGTTTAGACCTGTCAAATTAGTGTGCTCCTGACGTAAACTGGCATATTTTAGTCGCCATGCTTATAATCGCGTCTAAACTGTCTATGGAGTATCTTAATTTGACAGGATTAAATGTTATCTTCTATCCTTTTCTTAACGAAATGGAAAGAAAAAGATAGAGATAACTTAAAATTAGATTAGTTTGTGAACAGCAGAATCGACGCCAATGTCGATTTCTTTACACAATGACAGTGTATTAATTTCATACAAGTGAACTGCAGACTGAATGATCTTGTGAGAATAAAGATTCTCAAACCTAACAAGGCAGAGCGGCGGATGAACGTAAGTCATTTCGTAAGTGACACAAATAACAGCGAACCGATTATTTTGGCGCAACTGTTAAGGACTCGAGTTGAATAAAAACTGTTTGAACACAGTTGCATCTGCGGTTACGAAAACATCGGGCGTTGCATGCTCGAGTCTCGTTGTATAAATAAATCGAGTCACTGATCATTGGTGGCGTAATCGATTCCATGGTACGAGACAAATTATTCGATCCGCTCACATAACTATCAGCTCATTGTTATCCACTTAACGAGATTATGGATGTGTTGAGAAACTGTGGTCATTGACCCATGAATTAATGCTGTGTGCCAAACAGACGTTCGCATTTCAGAATCCATAATTCGGCATGAAATTAAATCAACTAAGATATCGATTTAAAAATGATTACTCAGTTAATAATGATCGTAATCAAATATTTGGCCATCGATCCAATAGATTATGGCAATCGTCGATTTTTTTAAAAAGAAGTAATGTTGAATACACGATGAATATTTCAGATCATTACACAAATGAATCACGAGCAGAAATTACCTTTTGAATTACTTTCTGCTCGTGATTCAGTGGGGTTGTTTCGTAGTCACGATTTTCAATCAATCTACAGAGTGTTTTATGCCCCAAAATTCTAGGGCATTAATAAGACCATATCAAAGAATCAACGTGCACATGAATTATTTTTAAATTAATTCTTTTTTTTCCTATTTCATAAAATGATGAATGCACATAGTCCCTTACGTGAAATACTCGTATGTCAATGTATTCACAACTTGAGTCAAATATTTTTTATACCAATTTTCGGGATAATCAAGACACGTAATACAATTGACCAGCCTTTTTCAGTCCGTCAGGGGTAGATTTTCGAAAAATCCTAACACACATTATTCTTTAGTTTCGATCCTAAGTATAGGTATATTGAGTTTTTATTCCATACATCCCTTATTACACTATAAGTAGTTCAGAAAAACAAAAACTGGCAATCTTCAAAGAAGGAATAAAAAATTTCGTCGAAAAAACGAAAGGTCCCTATTTCACTCACTTATGGGTGGATTTTTACCCTTTCTAAGTGGATACCAACTCTTCACGAAGAACACACTACAAATTTCATACCTCTAGAGCGGTTTAGGCAGTGCGTTGGTGTATCAGTCAGTCATGCATCATGCATCATGCACATATTAAGAACAATATAGATACTACTGAACATGTGACACCTGCTTAGAGATTTGTTGATCAGCAGTTTACGTGATGATAAGACCGTGTTGTTGATCTTTTTTTACGTACCTACCATATGTTGCCAGCCAATGTGAACACAATCATGACCATAAATTCCTTCTGGGTAGGTTGATACCCGTTAAGATAACCGCAATAACACTGCGATTTCAAAATTCGGAGTTGTGTGAGATGTGAAATATGTTCGTTCTAGTAATTGTAATGTAATTTGGTAATGTAGCTATATTCATCATTTCAGCCAAAAGACGTATTCTTCTGGACATAGGCCTTCCCCAAGGATTTTTACAATGACCTATACTAGCGGTTTTCCACTACCTTCACTAGGTCGTCAGTCCTCCATGTCTGGGGCCAACCCACGGCACATGGCACGTCTTTCGGCACGTGGTCGCCACTCGAGCGACGATCGGTTCTGCGGCAACGTGCCCGGTTCACTGCCACTTAAGTGTTGCAATTCTTCGGGCTATGTCGGTTACTCTCGTTCTTCTGCGGATCTCCTCATTTCATTGTAGTGTTTTATATTGGCTATAGTTTAATATGATAAAGTTTGTTCATCAAAAAGTAAAAATATATAATGTATGTGATTCGATGAGCCAGAAACTAAGCATCGCTTTTGTCTTGTTGCTCTGTTAAAAATTTATAAAAGCTAGTCAAACATATAGAATGCTTAGAAAGACAAAAAATAAACACCGTTTCGGGGCATTGACTTTATAGAAGCATATTGTATTGGTAAATTCCGGTTTTTAATTATAGATACAAAAGGAAATTAATTTGTCAATCCGCGCTAATGAAGTCGCTTCTAGGTTATTTAAATTACAGTTTTAAATCACGATGTTTAACATTTGAAATTAATCATAGCATGGCACTGTTCTGAGAGCGATCGTATCTGGGTGAATTCGTAAAATTCATACAATATTTAACTACGTCGGATGTACTTAATGACTGACCATGAAATGTATTTTAACACATTTCATGAGTAAGTATTCATAATGCGGATTAGGGTATAATTATTATCAAAGTGACAGCAATTTTTGGCCAGGCCTTTTGTGGTGGTCGAGTTAGCGACTAGACTGAAAAGTACATATGTGTTAGACAAGTTACAATTCTATAATCTATGTATATTAATAATATTATAAAGTCTGTGAGGTTGTAGGAGGTAATCTCTAGATCTACAGAACCGATTTTGAAAATTCTCGTTATTAGTGAATTAATCCAAAAAAACGAAAACATTCATGGTAGTCGGATTTTATCATAGGTAAAAATGTTTACCGCCCAAAGAAGTGGACATGTGTCATATAATACCTATATAAAGATACGTCTCAAGTACACACTACTTCGTTGTACACTATTTCGTTGATCTAGTAGTCGGAAGTACTAGTACTGAGCATGGGTTCCTGCAGGGTAATTACGTAACATACTATCAGTAGTAATGGGTTTTGACAATTCAACAACATTCAATGCATTATTTACATTGTTGAGCTGACATATTTTTCGAACATATGGAGCAGTTGATTAGCAACATGCTACAAAATCGTTGTAATAGTATTGCGTAAATAGGGAGCGGCCTCCTGTTTTGGATCTACAGTGTCATGGGGTCTTTTCACCTGGAATTTCTCATCCCGAAGACTGAATTTGTGCCTAGTTGAATACAATATACAGTATGTTAACTAACAGAGGGCGTTCCCGTTAACCCGAAATAGTATAGCATACATACATGCTAAAAAAAATATTTCCATTCGAAAACAAAATGTTTTAAAAATTTTTCCAATATGAAAATATTAAATAAAATTTTTAAATTCACATGTAAAAGAAACACACTGTACACGCGAACATGAAAGACGGCAACGTCGCAATTTATTTATACATGACGACTACTATTTTGATTTAAAACAGGAGGTTTCAAATTTATTTCCAATTAGAATTTTTTTTATTCGGAGTTTTTATGCTTATTTTTCTATGCTGATATTTTTATTTTAATCTATTAATGATATATATTAACGAGTTTAAGGGAACGCCCTCTGTTATTTAACATACTGTATGAAATGTGCATGTACTATAGGTACATCTACATCAATCACAAGCTTTGCGTTTTTAGCTGACCTCACGACGAACATAATGTCAGTTTATACTGGTTATTATAGCTTGATATGTGTACCGCCCAACATCTTCGGGCCATACGCGTTGATGTCATCTCATGTGGATATGACTGTGAGTCTATTAACTTTGTTTTAGTGTTGTGCCAAGAATTATGGAGCGATGGTGGCGCATCATGACATACGAGTTAACGTAGTTTTGAACCCTAACAAGCGCTTTTTCGTCTTGTACATTATTTTTATCACCACTGCTGTTAAAACGATGAATGATAACATTTTGAGGAAACTGACTTGTGTTAACCAGTACTGGGCCCGTATAGAGCTGACCAGCGCACTCTCCTTTACAGAAAGAAGGTCTAGTAGCATCACTGGGAACATTATACACTGATGATACTACGAATCAAATTATTTTAAGAAACATAATCAAAATTGAGAAAAAAACTCTTCTTTCTCTTTCATCATCTCTGCCTATAGAGGTCTACTGCTGGACTAAGGCCTACCCCAAGGCTTTCATTCCATTAGAGGACATTACCGTAAACCCTACGCTTGGCAGGCGGGTTGGAGATCGCAGTAATTTGATATTCCAAAGAAGAAGCGCTGTTGCCCGCTTGCCTGGTGAGAGTTCCTTTAGTCGCCTCTTACGACACCCACAGTAGGATATGGGTTGGTACTATTCTGTATATGCCCGGTACCACACGGGACTAGTAAGTATTTATAATAAATTTACACATCATAAACCTCGCATTCACATGCATATTACGGTAAAGTATATTGTAAACCACCCACTTGAACCTCATAAAGATCTATTTACCGACCACTTATAAGCAAGCTCGCTTATAAACATCACTTACGAACAAATTACTCAATGAACTTAACTGGTTTTTACTTAACGCATCTTTAAGTTATTTATTAGTGTGGTTATTTTTCTCTTTAATAGAAAGACTATTTGGTTGATGTCTCTTTTTACATGCTTTTTATTAGCTTCACTTGTATGTTTGCTTGCTTGTTTGTTTGTTTGTCCGTCTGTAACTCTTTGGACTACGAGTGAGCGGTTCATTACTGTAAAATGTCCCACCGTTTTCAATACGTTCGTTCGTTCTTTTTTTTTTAAGAATATCGAACTAAAAAGTTGAAAATAAATATAGTTTAAAAAACTAAAAAAAAACATGCTTGTAAAAAATATCAAACTAAAAAGTTAAAAATAATATATGTCGGTCTCCGTGGCGCAGCGGTCAACATGCCTGCCTGCGACGTGGAGGCCCCGGGTTCGATCCCCGGCCAGGTCATGATGGGAAACGATCTTTTCCTAATTGTCCTGGGTCTTGGATGTTTATCTATATATGTATCTATTATGAAATATAGTATCGTTGAGTTAGTATCCCATAACACAAGTCTCGAACTTACTTTGGGGCTAGCTCAATCTGTGTGATTTGTCTGTATATATATATATATGTAATTTTAAAAAAGCGTGAGGCGCTTTGTGTCGTAATTTTTGTATATTAAGCGCCTCACGCTTTTTTTTTTTAAATTATTTTTGACTTTTTATATTTAATAGATAGATTTTCTAAAAGGAAGCAAAGTGTTGCATGAATACATACATAACAGGCGTCTGTATTCCTCAAAGAGGATACCTGGCACGACGATAGATAAGACGTATGTTAAGAATAGGTAAGCAATACTCGACCTTATGTAGTATGCATAGATCGTCGGACGCATACATATGACCTCATGCTTCTAAAGTCGAGAAATATGCATGAATTTCACCAATATCCAAACAAACTGCTATTAATTTTCTGAGGGAAAAGAAATATTACCACTTCGATAAGAGGCAGTTAAAGATTATCTAATCATGTGATAAAAAATTCATAAATACCTTCTAATTTAAAATAAATAATTTATTTCTAATAATTCAATCTCTAATAATATTTTACAAAACTAAATAGTAACCATGATTGATGAGTGATGAGCCAATGTTACCAGTAATTATGTAGATGAAGGCATACATACCTGGTACTTGTAGTATCTCAAGTAAAACCACTTTCGTTGGATCACGTGAACTTGTTGCCTCATTCAACACCCCTCTAGATAGCAGCGACTATATCTAACTACACACACAGGAAATGGTGCAAAGCGGGCTTTTGGGGGACTGACTTAAGTGCGAGCAACAGATGCCTCAGCCTAATATGAACAAATGGATTTTGATTTTAACTGTTAATCGAATTACAATCAAAATCCATTTGTATTATTATATACACCAAGTTTTTTTAAAAATAATTTCGAAATTTCTTGCGTCATAAAATGTGGATTTAGTTATCATACTCAATACCGCCTTTTTTTCCAATTTTTTTGTATTTTTTAATATTTAAATGACTGAAAAAATGCATGCAATTCATATAGTTATTGACCAAATGACTATAATCTATACTACTATATAAAGCTGAAGAGTTTAATTGTTTATTTGTTTAAACGCGCTAATATCATAAACTACTAGTCCTGGTGGGATAGCACATTAATCCAGGAAGGCTTCAGGCTATACAACATCACACACCGACCAATAGAAGCGGAGCATTCAAAAAAAAGACCTTATCGAAACCTACGCGGATGATACTGCAGGGCGCAGTTAGTACAAACATAAATACGCGTTAAACAAAAATAAATAAATACGGTATTAACTACTATTTATCGTCTGAATTTATATAAAACCTACTTCTTACATTCTGACCGCGCAGCGAAAGATGACCTTTTTTTTTTAGTGTGGATGAGAAATCATCAAATGACCACCTCGACTCTGGGCGGAGCGGAAGGGCGTGTCAGGTTTTTACTGATTATAACCCACCCATGTTCCTTCAACAGCCTGCACGCTAGGGCCACGGTTTCTCTTTTAATCAACCCGCAACCCTGGCCCAGGCATTGGTCTTCGTGGTCTCCGTCACGATATGCTAACATCCCTTTGAATCCGGGCCTGCGTCGCAGAAGGAGGTGACGGCCTGCCATGCACTCTCGATCCGGACCATGGTCTGGACCAGGGCCGGACGCGAAAGATCGCCGCCGATCGCCGCCACGACGACAGTGCAGTGCTCCACCTAAGCCGGGCAGCTAAAGATAAGATTGAAATCTCAATTTCGAAAAGAAGATTTGATGATTATTTCTATCGATTGCTAAATTCTTCTTAGAAACAGCACAAAAATATAAATAAATCTCATGTAATAGTGTATACTACCTGTAAAAGATTTCTACAAAAAATTGAAAAGTAATTAATTAAGTACTAATTGGTATTCGTATAAAATTATTATTAGATTGGATTGGTTATATTATTATCTTACTTGGTTTTCCGATATTTATTATGTTTGACTTATTAATTAATTTATGTTTGGCAATGAGTGTTATTCGTCTAAAATAATTAATTTATAATCTCTTTTAAAATGTTTAAATTATATTATTAAATTCATGTGATTTAAAACGTTTAAAATGCACGTTAGAGGTATTTTCGTTAGATTGAGACTGAGATCGGACTGTTGTTCTTAAAATTACGAAATGCCTCTCTGATATAATATACGCATTGTAATTGAAAAACTGTGAAGGACATTTTAAATCTTACTTTCAGGAATCACAAAAAAAAAATGAAAACAATCAGCGCAGAAACTGAACGATTAATTTTTGCGCTGCATGTCGTAGGTTCGATCACGCACGGAACCAATATTTCTATGGCCTACAGGTAGTTGTTCCATGTCCGGCTGTTTGTGTATATGGGTTTTTAAAAATGTTTCTAAACATACCTACGATACAGGAGGAATGTTAACGTGGGGCAACGGTTTTTAAAAGAAAGAAAAAAAAAAGAATTACAGTACCTATAATACTTAGATATTGTATTTCCAAAGAGCATCGACTTATCACCGAAGCTAATGTTTATTGAGATAATAATGGACGCGGTTTAACACAGCAGTGTGAACTAAGTACACATATCTAAGCAACTAAGTAGTCAGTATGTTCAGTACGGTATAACCATATACATACATATATAGTAGAGTAAAATACAAATAACACATTCTAACGGAAACGGTTTTTGCCTAGTTTAATACCTTCATTTATTTAGTCACACACACACAGACAAATACACACCCACTACACAAACGATATGAAATAACTTGCATTAGTTTTTTGTTTGTATTAATTTCATATCGTATTATATGATACGGAATGTTGTTGTATTATTATATGTATTTGAAAAGTAACTTCTAAAGCCGTCGTCACCAGAACAGAGGTCATTCGCTTTAAAACTAGAAATAGTTGCCATTGCAAAATAAATTGGCACAATAACCTAAATTAGGCCTTAAAACAAATCATACCAAAACTAATCTGCCAAGTTCTATAACAGATTCACCGTGAAGTACCACTATATTTAGCATAGTCTTACTATCAGTAAACTTAGTCTGCCGGCGTCCTTCTGGCACGAGGGCGCGTCACGAGTTTCAAGCGACTTTCATTCTACAGGCTTCGACGCGGCGACGGCGGCACACGACTTCAGTGTCAAACTCGCCGCACCGACGCAAGCACGCGTACCAAACCACATCTTAAATAAACACCTACCCCCAAAAAGTTTGAAGTTATGAACATAACTTAAACTGGACTTAGTGCTCGTCTTTGTGCCTAATGGTATAAGTGTTAAGTGTCGGACTATTATTTGGACAGTGAGGGGACATGATGATAATAACGAGGTAATTTGATTTTTCATATTTTAGTAGATACTAAATATATTTTGGAGACCTATCATTTTTCGTCTATTTGATTTTAAAATGATGAAATATTTATGGACTGTATAAGTCCATCAGTATTTGTATTATTGTTAATAATCTAATAAAACTATAATATTCAGCTTGGACTTTAGTTGATGTAAATACTAAATGGATATAAGGGATATCCTGAACAGTTTTCAAACACCTTTTCGTTGATGTCTTTTATATGGATCGTAGCGGCTACGAATCGGTGCGCTACGAACAATGGCGTAGCGAGTAATTGTAGAGCTTTTTAGCACACTACTAATGAATATGCGTATAGTCCTCGACTTGCGGATGTTTAATCAAGTTGAATTACAATGCTAATGCGATTACTTTATTCACGCATCTTATCGGTTATAATCTAATATTGCGTTTGGGATATAAATATGGATTTATTCTTTCTTCATTGAATAATTTATTAATTCATTGATTAATTATATTTTTAAATTAATCAAGGTCATCATGTAATAACAGAGGATCCTCATAATTTAAACCGATAAAAAAACTAATTGCAGTGTCATCTCGGTGACAAAAAAATAATAAAACTTATGTAATATTTAATGAAATTAAGGATTTTCAATGATACTGTATACTACAGTACAGTGTCTGTATGAATTGCCCCTTAGGACCACAAATTATGCCTTGTGCTATAAGACTCATAATTTCAACTATAAAAACTAAATGAAACAATTGAAATGAAAAATAATTTGAATCAAATAACAGATTATCAAATCAGAATCAAATAAGACTATTTTTCTTGATATTTTACTTTGTTTTTAGAGTCAGCCGTAACTGATTTAGTGTTTAGTTAGTTCATAGTTGATTCACTTATTAACCCACTTTTAGGCTTTTGAAGACACCTGTGTACCGTTATGCTAATAGATAGGATTTCAATATGATGCAATTAAGAAGAAAAAAATTAATACGGGACATTAATATTCAGTAAACTTTAGCCGTTTGACCTCTTGGCATGATTTTTTTAAGTAGGTTCAATATCTTCGTATTTTTAACTTAGATAACATGCATTATTTAATTACCTGCATAGGTATTCATGTACATACCTATATAGTAATATTCATATGACCCAGCGTTGGAGTGTCGTATGAATTAACATTAATTAATTAAAACTCAATTTTAGTTCTTAATGAGATAACGTTCCCTTAGAGATCATCATTACAACTTAGTTAAGACTGCCTCCTCTTTGGCCTGATGCCCGGGTCGGGAAAAATGTTATTGTGTTTTTCCTTCTGCAAATTCTCACAGTAGCTGAGAGTTTGCCCCGATTGACGGCAATACAGTCACTCCCAATCACACGAGGCTTCTTAACCAGTCAAGGATCGGGATGACACCGGTGTATGCGAGGTATCATGCCACTTCATCGTCTGTTATTATTGCTTTAACATTTATGGTTTAATATAACCTTTTACAGTCAACAAACTTTATTAAAAATTTCGACAAAAAATTATGCAAGTCAGTGGGCAGCACCGTTCACGGACGTCTGACGACTCTCTTCAAAAACAAAAGAGGCGCGTCTCATATAATTTTAAAGGAAGCTTCTATAATCAAGAAGCTTCGGCACGACCTCTAGGGCCGGACGGGAATGGTTCCAAAAAGTTGCGCTAATACTGCTAAATAAAACCTAGTATCCTCTATGCAACATTTTAATCTATAGTACTGTTAGTAGATAATCAAAAAGGCAAAAAATAAAAAAGGCAAATTAAAATTTTGCTATCTTTATCGATCCTTGACCAAACCTTATGCTATCCATACCAATATTATAAATCTGAAAGTAACTCTGTCTGTCTGTCTGTCTGGCTGTCTGTCTGGCTGTCTGTCTGTCTATCTGTCTGTCTGTTACGCTTTCCCGCTTAAACCTCTCAAACGATTTTGATGAAATTTGGGACTGACAAGCTTTAGACCCTAAGAAAGAACATAGGTTACCTTTTATCCCGGAAAAATTTGATGTTCCCGAGGGAAATCTAAAAACCGCGATATAACCGAACTCCACGCGGGCGAAGCCGCGGGCGGAAAGCTTGTATAAAATATGCTTTAAAAAACTGTATCAGTAGCAATGGGTTTCATTTTGAGAGTTCAATAACATTCCTTGCAATTTCACACATATAAAGCAATCACTATTTGCTTCAAAATTATTCCATCTAAGAGGAATGGCGCGTTACGTAATTAGAGTGCTGGTAGACACTTGCGCTTGTCTTACGTCCTTACGATTTTATACACAAGAGTTCAACAATATATCGCAGCCTCCTTTTTTCTTAAAACACTTTGAAGCAAGTACATAGTACAACAATCAATAAATAAATTCTCCAACACAAGTGGCAATTGCATCACTTTAGCATTTAAAAAATAATATCTGATCATTAATTTCTAATTTAACCTAAACTTTTCTAACCTTTTTAAGGCATTATTACTAACTTGTTTTAACTAGCCAACAGTAGCAGTAACCTAGGGATCCATATGGTCGTATTTCATTATAACTGTCACTTAATTCAGTGAGGCTCCGCTTAATCCCTATGATGTAAGTTACGGCGCCTGCGCAGCAAAATGTGCTGGTAAGCTGTATTTTAATAGTTCTATTTTTTACATTGTAATCAACTCTAAGTACATTTACTTAGAGTTGATTATTTGCCTTGTACTTATTAGTAAAAGGTAATAAAATATGAATTTCTTTAGTTGCTTAGTTATACAGTAAAGTTCCCTAAAAAAATCTCATTATCTAAATTACAGTTGTGTTTAAGAAAACGGATATGGGCACTTATTACAATACAAACACATACAGATACGACTTTGGTCTCTATTTCCTCTAAATTGTGAATTTTGGTATGAAATTAAATATCTTAATAAGAGAGAAATTAAAAACATAATAATAACCAATAAGGATTCCGAACAGGAGATCCGACTAGAATAATTCCTATAAACGTTTGTGTGGGGCGATAACGTACAAAAAGATTCAAGAACTAATCCCGATACAGGGATACAAGTAACCCACTCTCAAAGTAACCATGGAGTTGTTGTCTATTCTTTTCCATATAACATAACCTGGAAAATAAAACCAATATATCTACTTAAAAATGTTGACGTCCAAAAGTGCCTTTTAAACCTCATCGAACGTGGATCCACGCAGGATACAATGGCTGTTCCATTGTTTTTATAATTAGGGCATTTCTAAATTAAAACAAATTAATAATTAATTCTTTTCCTATAATTATTATTAATATTATTATTTCCTTAATTATTTCTTTTTCTATTTTATTTTATCATTTATGCACACACAGAAATAAATAGAACAATAAAAATGTATAGAGGTGATACTTATTTCATAAGAAATCTCTGCCAGGATGCCTGCAATAGGACAATAAATACTTACAGAAGTATAAACAACGTGTAAAGGACACAAAAGATAATATAAAAAATACAATACAATTCTCAAAAACCAAAAAAAAAATATGAGAATATACTAGTATACAATACATACAACATACACATACGTATACATATATTATCTCCTCCGGACACCACAAGAAACACCAACAGTAATATAGTTTTAATAAGACGAAAACTCTTTACCAAAAATATTCAAATCTCCTCGGCGATCGACGCTCACTTAAACTCGACCACACATACATAAATGTATAGTTACAGTTACTGTTAGCAGGTGAAACCCGCCACGTGCGTAAACTGGTCTCATCAATAATAAGATTAGCTTGTAGTACCGTTAGGTACCGTCTGTCTTAATAGTACGTCATTGTGGACCATGAACCGTGCTCCACGGGAAAATGAAAGTGGTCGAGTGCTTATAAGGATATGAAGACGGTAAAGACCTACAATGGCGCCAATTCTCTTGCTCACAAACTAAACTCATTTTAAGTTAAGTGCATTTTTTTTAAATTTCATTAAGAAAATAATAGAACATAACGTCAAATTAAGATATTCCATAGACAGTTTAGACGCGATTATAAACATGGCGAACAAAAATAAGTACATCAATTTGCGTAAGGAGCGGCCTAATTTGACAGGTCTAAACTGACATTTTATCTTCTGTCCTTTTCTAAATGAAATATAAAGAAAAAGATCCACTGACTTAAATTTAGTTTGTAAACAAGAGAATCTAGGCCAATGTCTTTAAAGTCTAATATCTTTCTAGCAGCTGTGCTCGCGGTTTATAAAGAGCAATGCTTTCATTTTCCGGGATTATAATAATAAGTACTCTGTACGGATAAAATCAAAACCAAAATTCATTTATGGAAATAAGGATGAGAATCAGCACTTTTGAAACGTCAAAATTTAAAAAGACAGCTCCCAAAACACATGCCCTCCATCACTACCTAGTGCTATCGTTGGGAAAAAGAATTGGCGCAACAAACTCTGCTGTCTGTTGAGTTACTTAATTGTATACAGTAAGAAGATTAAGAATAGCTGTGAGAAGAAATGAACCGTAATCCCCCACGCAGGCATTGGTTGGTGCTTCAGGCTTCTTTATTTTGAGAAAAGACACTAAGGTGAAGTCCCATATACATGATTCAAGCTGTTTGCATGTGGTATATATACAATACAGTGTGGTATATGTACAAGAAACGGGCTTCGCGAGCTATGTTGGGCGTCTCTCTGAAGGACCGCATCAGAAATGAGGCGATCCGACAGAGGACCAAAGTCACCGACATAGCTGAGAGGATTAACAAGCTGAAGTGACAATGGGCTGGTCACATATGCCGCAGGGCCGACAACCGTTGGGGTAAACGAGTCCTCGAGTGGAGATCGCGTCTCGACAAACGTAGCGTAGGACGCCCTCGGGCGAGATGGAGCGACGACATCAAAAAGGGATGTCGTATGTGGGTATGTAAAGTAATTAACATTACAATACACAGAACATACTGCAGGTTGTTCAAAAGAGATAACGTGGCGCACAGGATTGACGGATGGGTCTTCTTCTTCAGCCCATAGTTCCACTACTGGACAAAGGCCTCCCGCACGGTTTTCCATTACATTTGGGGTTTTTCCATAATCCCACGCTTGGCAGACGGATTGGGGATCGCAGTAATTTGATATTACACAGAAGAAGCGCTCCTGCCCTGGTGAGGGGTTCCCTTAGTCGTCTTATGATACTCACGGGAGGATATGAGTTGGTACTATTCTAAGACTGAAGTACACACTACAATACCATAATAATAATACTACACGGAGGGTTAGGTCTTAGTCAGTAAAAGTCTAAAACACTCGGAGCGGGAGAGGTCATTTGATGACTTCCAATTCAAAGAAAGAGACACAACATTCAGTTAAATTATTTACCACATGTCAGCTAGTCTCGCCAATATACCAACAAAGACAATTATCAAAAAGTTAAATAATAACTGACCATCTAAATAAAACTAAAGCCTTTTTAGATTACGTTTCTACTGCTAGGTCGCAAGTCTCCTC